>OY970828.1:78609501-79209501 GCA_963853835.1 Calendula officinalis
GTCATCCATGCAAGTTTCATGTGATTGTATATTTCATTACATGTGTTTGTGGCGGTCGGAGGTGGTAGCCGGCGGCGGCAGTGGCCAGCGGTGGTGGTTGTATATTATTGAATCACATGTGATTTGATAATGGTGGTGATAAGGTGGTTGTATATTATTGAATCACATGTTATTTGATAATGGTGGTGGTTAAGAGATTTTTTTATTCATTGATTATAATTTGTCCTTTGAAATTACATGAAAATCAAGTATTGCCTTTAATACAACTCTATATACTTAATAAATTTATTTTATCATATATAAGGTTATCAAAATCATAAGATTTGGTGGAATGACATTATAAAGTCTCAAGATATTGAATCCATGATAAAGTCATATCCTTCTATAATGGCGACAATTTTGTATATAAATTATAAATATATATACAGTTATATAAATAAAGATAGAAAATTATAAAAATATAATAATTTATTAATATTTTCTTCAATTTCGGTATTTACTCGTATTACTCAATAAAAAACACAGTTTTTAACGGAAAAAATTGGATCAAATTGGAACTTAACATATATAAAGGCTTACACTCAAGTTTTGGTGTGATAGAATGATAAGGTCTCAAGATTTGGCAAAACCATGACTAAACTAATACGAGTGTGTTATATCTACTACAATAATAAGGATATAAAAATAGATTGTATTTGTACCCTATGATGTTGAACAAGGAACATGTATGCAAAAGTACAAAACATCAACATCCTCTATACCTTTATGGGCATTGAGCCCATTACATCATTAAACTACATGGACTTTGGAACTAGAAATTGATATCAGATAATGGGCCTCCAACACCGTAAATAGTTTACCAATTTCGGCTGGAAGACCATCAATATTTTTCTATAAAAGCGCACACATCCGTCCCAAACGAATTAGTGTAATACCGTATGTTGTTTACAATCAAGTTTTTTTTTCTTTTTGAAATATTTGTGTGTTTTTAGAAACTCTAAATATAATCTTTCCTCATATTTGTGTCCATGTTTTACCATAAAAACGCACACGTCCAAAATGAATTGTTACAAAATTATCTTGGCTTTAAGTATTTATTTAGGTACCTAATTACAGAGTAATTTTTATTCAATTTATATTAATAGATAATCATGCACTTATTGAGAAGGATGAAATGAAAAATATGGTAAAAGAAAAGGAAGGGTATGATTAACTTCTGACATGAAATTATTTATACGAATAAAAATTGTTCTACTTCCTACATATCAAAATAAGTTACACAAATTGGTTTACACGTTTTTTGAGGTAAAAGATTAAAGTAGATGTTAAAATAAATTAAAGTACATAGTTAGTGCAGAATGGGTCCCACTTTTTCTTGAATAAAGTGATATTAATGAGTTTTAAAAGTAAAAGTAAGGGTATAAGGATAATTTCATTTTATTAAAGTGGATATTAAGTGGGTGTGGACCCTACTATTTTTATCAAATAAGGAAATTTTTTAAAATGTGTAACTTATTTTGATACACCTTAAAATGGAAAGTGTGTCATTTATCGGAGGAAGTATAATCCTATTATATTTATTTTTTGTGTCAATTGAATTGTCCAATAGTCCATACCAATGTTGTAAAACTTGTTACTCACTACCTGTTCGTTCGACAACCTTGTAGATAGTACTCGGTGAGTACTCGGCAAGTAATCAAATCGGGAATTTTTATGTTTAAAGTTATAAAATATATAAAATTCATGTAATTTACCTAATTTTTAATAATAAATACATATTATATGATAAATTTTAAGTTTAGGGCAAATAACATAGCATCATTCTCTTGTGGCCTAACAATGCATTCCTTTTAAATATATAAACTTGCAATTTTAAAACCCAATTGGGCCTAAATCCCCGTTGTAGTCTGATATTGATCGCGAAAACCGATTTTCACCATCGTTGACCACTGTTGACTGACGTTGACCGAATAATTACTCGGTTAGGACCAACCCGACTCAGTAGAACAACGGGTAGCGGTTACCCGGCGAGTACTCGGCCGGATAGATCGAGTTTTACAACACTGGTCCATACATCCAAATTAGCCGGCCGGTGGGTAAAAGAATAGTGGTTGTGGATTGGAAAAGCGTTGTAAAATCAAGTGTACAACATTATCTTAAGGTTGATACGGGAGAACATGGCTTGTCAAATTAAATGTGTCCTTTCCAAATATAACCCTCTTATTTTTATTTTTCTTGTTTATAACACCTACCACAACTAACTCTTAAATACACTCGTGTTTTCTTTATTTTCCCAACAGTTGAAAAAAGCTTGAACTATTAGGTACATCTGGTATTCTGATATATGTGAGCAAGTTACTAGAATACTAGATAACTATATGAACTTTCTTATTGAGGCAGATTTTTGCACGCAAAGACGTGACTGTTTCTGACTATTTCTCTAATTATCTGGTAATGTTTTTTGCAGAAAGAAATCAAACTCTTGATCAAATAATAAGTTATTCAAGAATATTTAATATTGGACCATGATAATTTGATATCTTATTAGCATTTTGTATATTATTATATTGGAAATTTGAACAGAACATTATTGTACAATTATTATGTGCACAAGATCACACAATCTTGCTAAACTTTTGTGGCGAATTCGTACGTGTCTATGTACTGTTTATATCTCAAATGGAAAATTAAACTTTTTCAAGTGTTTGAAATAAACAATTTTTTTATAATCATCACGATTAATGTGATTCTCCATATAGCCAAAGTAATTAATAAATATCACATTTTACAATTAGATAAATATAAAAATACGGAGTGATGATATATTATCCTATCATTTAGTTTTACTCATAATCCTACTCATTACATGAAGATATGTGTTAAAATAATAAGATAATATTAAATATTAAGAGAAAGAATTAGTGAATTACACATGTTATCCTATTAAATGAGTTCAATTATGAATAAAACTAAATAGTATGACTAAATATCCTTTTTAAAAAACATATAAGGCACCACATGCAAAATTAATTAAAAAAAATTTCATAAATGTTAGCTAAGTAATATACTATTTCATAAATCGCTTAAGATTATATATTAATTTTTGTTTATAGCAAATAAAAAAGAGGTTAAATAACCAGTCTTTCAAAACTTTTTTCCCCCCTGCTCTAATCTTAGTCTTCGTAACGATAAAATTAGTAGTTTCCTACATTTAAAAGGAAAAACATAATAGCTTGTTACAAGAATACTAACATAGGTACGTTCATCACAACTTAAAAACTCTTAAATCTCATACTAACATTACAACACTTGGAAAAGGTTAAATAAATCTAGTTAAATTATCCGATAACACAATGCACGCTACTTTAAACTGCCGCCGGCCGGCAGTGATTTCACGATCAGAAGCTCCAGATGCAGTCCAACTCAGTGGGACCCGGTTTCTGATTCTCCATAGCCGAAGAAACCGCCGGCAGCCAGTTTCCACCGGAGGAATTCCCATAATTGCATAATCCGACATCACTATGTACCGGCGGCTGCGGCGGCGCCAAAGATGAGTAAAAAAACGGAAGTTGAAGATTCTCCTGAAGTGCCCTCAAGCTAGGGAAGGCTGATACTCCCATGTTCTTGGAGTAATCCATGGCGGCGCCGGCGCCAAATGCAGTGGCAGAGAATGGCGGCGGTGGAAGGTCAAACATAGACTGAGAGTCAAAGTTGGTGGCTGAGGCATTGGAGAAACAGGGCACGTGCTCTTTTGAGGCGGCGTTGCTGTCGTAGGAGTAGCAATCGTGGTCGGCGTTATATGCTGACGTGGCGGAGGCATACGGCGAGTCGAGTAGCGGCGGTAGGGAAACTGATGTTGAAGAGTTGACTTCTTGGTAGGTGGAGGTCATTCCATCTGGTGGAGCACGTTTTGTACCGCCGCCGGTAGCTGAGACGCCGGTGCCGCCGGAAATATTCTTCTGAAACACCCTTGAGATTACCCATTCATCCTAATCCCATTAAAAAAAGATTAATCTCTAAATTAAATCAAGAAATAATTGAAACTGTTACATGCAAGTAGGCAACCATCGAATCAATCATCAATAAATAAATATTTAATACCTTATATAAGTTGGCATAATTTTAAAAACTTAAAAAATAGACTAAATTACACATGTTCGTTTAAGTTTGTACCACATTATATATTTGATCATTTAGTTACACAGTTTACACTTATATTCATTAATTTCTAAAATTATTGACATGTTTGGTATTTTTACGTAAAATGATGTTTGTTTTCTTTGTCAAGTACGATCACGTGAGAATAGTTTCAGAAATAAGGACAATCAGTGTAATTAATGAAAGAAACTAAGCCTATTATGTTACAAACTTAAACAACTATTTTGTGTGATTTACTCTTAATAATACAAGCCTTTTAGTGATTATCTTATATTTTATTTTCATATAACTATAAAAGTTCTATTTTTACTAGTTGTTAAAAACAGTTTTCAACTATTTTGTAGATAACAAAGCTTAAATACAAAATTTTATGAAACACCTAAACTTCAAATACTACTTAATAAAAAATAACTCCATTAATAAATGTTGTACCTTAGAGCTTTTGGAGAGAAAATGATAAGCAAATTTGCCTTCAAGACGATACTCATGCATCACCCAATTACTCTTTTCACCTTTAGGAGCTCTTCCTCTATAAAACACAAGTGTTTTCTTCATTCCCACTAACGATGAAGTCTTTGAACTATAAATCTCTCTATCTTTTCCGGTGGCTTTCCAGTAACCGGCCTCCGTCGCCCTGTTTGTTCTCAACCCCGTTGGGTATTTCCGGTCACGCAGACTGAAAAAATACCACTCTTTTTCACCCATTTTCGCCCTTTCTGTTTCATCAACAAACCACAATACAAATCCATTAATACAAAATAAAAAAATGTAACACGCTATTAATTACGCCAAAAAGTGATGTTAACTAATATTTTGTCACTCTTCGGGTTCTAATGACGTTTATTTACAAGTAATAAAAGATGCACAATGTAAGTTTTATTTACAATTCTAGAAAAAAATCATAAAACATTTTCAATCACACATTTCACACACTCAATTTTTTTGGTGTTATAATGGGGTAGTAAGATTTTAATTACCACCTTAACGGATGATTTTTTTTTACATAATAAAACACATAATTTTCTTTATACAACGTTTATATAGTATGTTTTTTATATTAATGTATAATTTGATTTATTAAATACTCCCTCCGTCCCACCAAAAAAATTTACATTTTGTCAAATGTAAGGGACCACTTAATAGAATACTATTATTTGCATGTACTTTACCATTAATTTTCTCCTAAAATTACTTTTTCTTTTCAAATAAACTTATATTTTAATCAACAATATTACAAAAAGACCCCACCACTAACTATCACCTAAATATTTGTGTCCAAGAAAAATGTAAAATTCTTTGTGGGGCAGAGGGGTAGTTCATTAAGACCTGTGCCAACGGCACGTCGGGAGGAGGGCGTCGAGGCCGTCGACCCACGACGGCGTTGGCACCGAGCCGTCGTGGGGGCGTCGTGAAGCTGGACGTCGGGAGGAAGACGGGGTGGTGATGCCGTCGAGATCGGAATAAGAAAGAGAGGGGAGAGAGAGGAAAGGGAAGGAAGAGAGAGAGAGGGGTGGGTGCTTTGAAGACTTGTACCTTGGGCATAAACACTTGTACATATTATGTTTTTTTATTAAAAAATGTTTTTTTTATCTGTTTTTTTTAATTTTAATTTTTTCTATATATTTGTTTTAATAATAAAAATTAATTAGTATTTTTTTTTTCAAAAAAATAAGGTTTTTTTTTCATTTTTAAATTTTAATAAATGTAATTTTTTTAAATTTAATATAATATTTTATAAATTTAAACAATGTATTTTTAAATTAATGTAATGTATTTATTTTATAATTATTTAATTTAATTAAAAATGATGATGTGGAAATGATGGGTTTAGTGATGGGTTAGTGATGGGTAGGGTTGGCACGAACGTGTCAGTAGCGGGTCAGTAAGGATGCGATGACGTGGCGCTAGTGATGGGTTTAGTGATGGGTAAGGGTTGGAGAGGCCTAAGTAGACTTTTTGTCACTAAAAGTTGGAAGTCAGTCAATAATGACATTTTGAGTCACTAAATCTTTGAAATCAGCCACTAGACTTTACCCAACATATCCATTACCCAACACTCTATTTTTAACTAACACATATCACAATTTGTGTCAGTAATGGAAGTTTTGTTTGAGAGTAATAAGTGGGAATCACTTACGAGGAAGCTCCCATGGTTCGCATTTGTTGAGATCGACGTCGGCGATGGCACGGCAGCTGAAGGTTCCGTCGAGCACTTTACGGAGGAGGTAGCACGTGATGAGTTCCTCGTCGGTTGGGTGGAACCTGAAGCCAGGTGGCAACTGAGAGTCGCCATTGTTGTTGTTAAAGTGTTGGGTAAAAAACTCCATGAAAAGATGATTGATCGAAGATATAATGATATCAAAAGTGACGAATGTTAATGCCGGAATTTGGGTGAGTAAATGAAGAGATTAAATAGGGGTGATTTGTTAGTGTAGTGAATGATGATGCATGGGGTGGGGTAGGGTAGGGTAGGGTGGGGGGGGGGGGGGTATGCGTGCGTGTGCAGGGTATTCCCGTTGTCAGTGAAGAAAATGAGAGAGTAGGAACAGAAAGTAGTTTTCGTTTGTTTATGGGACCTAAACCATAAGTCAATAAATGTTTTAATAGATTTATTTCTAAGAGCACAAGAAAGTGTGTTATAGGTATGTTATAGGAATTTTGGACTTATAACTTGGCTATAATTTGGGGAAGAAAAAGTGGCTCTCTGGTGTTATAGTTAAAATGATGTTATAGGGGTCCCACATTTGTTATTTGATGTATTTTGATTGGTTAGACAACCCCCACCCTACCTCCCACCTCCAGCTTCTTCCTTTGCCATTTCGTTATGGGCACGGCGAAATCTGGTTAGCGAGCATATAACGAAGAGGGTGGTATGGCATAACGAAGTTATTGGCAATTTTTTTGTTTTGGCGGAGGGATAACGGATCTCATACCCTCTGCTCTAATTGGTATTCATGTTATAAGTTCTTTCCAATGTGGATGGATTTTGCTTTTAATGTATATAACCTAACTTTTATCTTGTTAGTTTTTGAACAATTTCTTGATTATTTGGCAAATACTCAATCAAATATCATAATATTAGAGGCCCTGCACCGCTGCATTCAATTGCTCTGTCATGAAAATCTTATAATTGGAATGAAGTTAAGACACCTTCGGAATACCCCACAAGAGAAAAAATTTCATCATAATAATTGTCACCAGATGGCTGTCATTTGAAGCGTTTATAGAACATACTTGTCATTTGAAACTTTTAATAATAAGTAAATATATTATTGAGTTTCACTATATAAACTCTAAATTACTGTTTCCTCCAATTTTATTTAATTGATATTTTAGTTTGCAATTTTTATCACAAAGTATTAAAATAAAACAATTAATTTATATACTATATCTTTTGTTTCGTATATCATTCATATATATATATATATATATATATATATATATATATATATATATATATATAAATATCATCATAACTTATAAAAATATATCAAACATTAATTATTATGTATGAATAAAAATATCAAATATGTATCACATGAACCATCCCTTTTAAAATAGAGGTTGTAGACTTGTAGTAGATAAAAATCAGTTGATAGCAATATAAAACACTGTAATATAGGTTTAAACTATGGTGGGTAGGATGGTTCTGATTTATTATTATTTAATTGGCAAAGGGTGTTTGGATGTTAATGAATAAAGCTGAATGATATCTCTGGTGTCAGGATAGTACAAAAGATTAAATAATACATTTGGACAGGGACACCATGCATAAACCCATCTCTTCACTCCACCTTTTCCTCATTTTCTTTTTTATTATTTCTCTTTTATTACATCTCTATACAATAGATAATACACGACAAAAATATAGATTTTGTAAACCTTGCAAACTTAACGTGATAACTCTTCAAACGGTTTACATTTGTAATTTGTAAACATAAATAATATTATATTTAAAAGATTAATAAATAAAACTTCTAGCATATCTCAAATATTTAATAGATTAAAGAAAATTTGTAATCTCTAATTACATTTCTAAAACTTATAAGTTGACTATCTATTTCATTAGAAAGAAAAGACAAATTCCCTAAATGACAAATTATTGTAAAGGGAAATCTGATATAATTAATATAGTCCCTTGATCACCACACTCCAATAATGTTACCAAAAAGTATAACCTAAGTTACATCACTTTCCTATTGGGATTTTCAACGAACATTTTTCCTAAGCCTTTTTAAAAAAAAGTTAATATTTGTTTTCCTTCCAAATTTAACTTTCTACATTGTTTACCATTCATTTAAGTTTCTAATAAGCTGGTTTAGAATTATTTTTTTTGAACATAAACAAAGAAACCATGGAGAGAACTTCGGCATTATTATCACATCAATCGAGCAACCCAACAAACTAAAATATAACAGGTTTCCAGAAACTAGCAAAACAACAATACAAATGTCTAAGATAGGGTATTTGTATTGTTTAAGTGTAGTGATTGAAAATCTAATATGACATTAATGTATTATTCACGGGTTCATGGTCATCTCAACTACACCAGATTCTCTAAGGAGTTGTTTAATTGTAAAAATATGTTGATCTCTTTTAATGAAGATTTCGAAAAAGCCGAAAAGAAAAAATGAATTCGTTTATTAAGGAAGATAATTTATAGAAAAGATAAAGCTCAATTTTTATTAATAGAAATCTCCTTTTATTTTGTAACCTGAAAAAGGAAAATATTTGAACATATTTTCAAAATTTCCAGTAATTATATGAAGATAAAAATATTACCCATTTCCTAAAAAAATAGAGCATTAGAAAAAATTTCCTCCAACTATATTATATTTTGTTAGACATAAATAAATTACGAAGTTTATATTTTTAAACAATAAAATTACTGAAAATGAGAATAGCTAGGTGTATCGATCAGTGACATAACGAGCATAGCCCTTTAGGGGAGTTGTTTAAGACCAGATAGGTATAGGCTATGTAAAATATATTTACTTGCAGGTTTAGTACATAAGTTTTACGAGATTGATATATAAAGTCAAAATTTATTGTGAAATAAAATAAAAACTAATGGGTTGTGATCTCTTAACATTCAGTAGGCTACCAAACCAAAAGATTGCACACTTGACAAGTCATTTCATCAATGTCTATTCATGCATATCTTATTCTAACAACTCTCTTTCTAATCCTTGCTTATATAAACAAGTACAAAACCACACAAAGTAGAGGTAAATATATATTCCATAATCAAATATAAAATAATTTTTTTGAAGGCTAAATTCCATATAAAGGCCCACGAGAAAAATTCATAAAAAATAATTGAAAAACTTTAAAAAGTTACATTATTTTGTAAAAAAGTTATTAAGTTCCACACGTTCACTTTATTTAAAATGTGTAAGACTCATATTTCAGTAACTATCCAATTTAATTTAATAAAATTATTATTATACTTTTTTCAAAACTCGTTAAAATAATAATGTACCACTTTTTAATTGGAGAAAGTATATTCAAATCTTATAAAGGGTGGCTTTCCACTTTAATAGGACCTACAAAAAATTAGCTAGAGTTAGTTACGTATTTATGACTATCATAAACATAGTTAATATTATTACAAGTTTAAATTTGAGGTTAATGTGATAATTTTGCTACATTCTTATGTACTTTATATGTTTATGATTAACATATTTTGCTGGTTTGATCCTTTTACCTAAAAAATTTATTCAAAGGCAGAGGGACAAGGCCAATAAATCAAAACTAAGGGAGCTATGGTGGGAACAATGCTTAGGCTGCCCGGTATGGGGCAAAGTTTTTGTGGCGTGGTGGGTGAGGTGGCAAGGGCACGGCGTGGGGATGCTTGCGAACACCCCCCCAACGGTGTGGGGGGTAGGCGTGGTGGAGAGGGGGCACGGGCAACGGGATGTAACGGGTGTGGGGGTGTAGGTGTTGGCTTGTGATTGGTTGGCATGGGTTGCTTTTAATTTTCTTTTCACTAATCAATAAATTGCGTTTGTAAGATCAAGCTCGTGGATCTTTGATTCTTTTAGACAAGTCGTTTAAATTAAATGGAATAAAATGGTGTGGTGTGGTGTGGTGGGTATTTCCACCAAATGATGTGGTGTGGTGGTGGTGTGATTGCTGAGGTGGTGATGATGTGGCAGGCAAAGGCACCACCACATGTGGTGCCCATACCCAGGAGCCTTAGCGATCTTGAATCAACTTATTCCAATCAAGATCATTGCATTTATTCTTATATTTTATCCACAAAAGCAAAAACATTTAGATTTAAGTAAATTGTTAGGAATATTCATATAATATTCATTTAGATTTGATGTGTCAAAACGTGGAAACTACAATGACCTAAATTGTTGATATGGAATTCAAGATTTGAATGAAGATTTAGGAGATAATGATAAATGTAAAAGATTTAGTATATCTTTATACAATTCAAAAGATTTAGTAATTATCTTTTCCTTGTAAGTTTTATGTTCTCTATTATATAAAGAGGCCTAATGACATAGAATTAGTCGTTCTTGAAACCCACGTTTTATCAAAAACGTGTATGTGTGTGTTCTTTAAGCCTCAAGGTCATATTATGATCCTGTTACAAGTTTAAAACCGTTCTACATATTTTATGTAGAATTGGGGCTTTTAGTGATGAAAATAATGAAAAATCTTGTTTAAACAATACAAATATGTTCGTTTAAATTCCGCAAGTTTTATTATTTGTAGTTGTATATTCCAAATCAAGAACTAACTATTCTTGAGCCTAAAGATCGATTTATATAGAGTTGTTCTAAACTCAGCAATTGGTATCAGAGCGAGGTGGCTCCAGATCTGGAATGAAACAAAGATCTATCAATGATCACTTAAAGAATCAAGAACCCCACGATACATTCATAGCGATTATGCATGGCGATTTATGTTCATAACTTCAAGCATATTTGTAGATGGATTAATTTAATCCACATCTTTGAAAGATTACTGTTAAAGACAATTGAAAAGGAAGCCATGAATTTTATTAAATAGGTGGCCTCACAAACCACGAAGCGCCATTAGCAACACAATTCGATTTGTTAAAAAAAGTGGGCCGCAAGAAAGTCATGGTAGGTAATGTAACACCCGTATTTTTATAACATCGTTTAAATCATTTAAAATACAATTTCCCAACATTTGACACATTGTCCAAAATACAGTTTATCAAAAACTTTAAACCTTTATCAGAGTTTACAAAAATACGGTGTCACCAAGTATATCAAAACCATAGGCAAACGGGATCTACCTATGAGCTCCCGAACTAAGCATCTCTAGGCCACTTCTAGTGCAACCTTCTATCACATCAAACCTGTACCTGAGTACATAGCCACAAAACAAACGTAGTACGTGAGACAAAATAGTCTCGTGAGATACATGGGTTTTAGACCCCAATAATAGACATTTCATAAATATGTAAACATATATATAAACTACATAAATACCGTCTAGTCACCCTTTTGTGACTCTAACTACTTTGCTTTCCTAGCAAAGATATCTAGTACCTAAACGTATAGGTGCCAGAAGCCCAATCATATCTAGTACATAAACATATATGTACCAGAAGCCCAATCATGTCTAATACATAAACATATATGTATTAGAACCTAACATACCTAGTACCAAACATATGCGTACTAGAAGCACCCGTGTGCTTAGTGTATAAACATATATACACTCGGTGTATAAACATATGTACCACCGTCCAATCAACATATCTAATACATAAACATATATGTATTAGAACCTAACATACCTAGTACCAAACATATGCGTACTAGAAGCACCCGTGTGCTTAGTGTATAAACATATATACACTCGGTGTATAAACATATATACCACCGTCCAGTGACCAGGGGTCCCCCGCGTCACCACCATCTTTCTCTTACCATAACCTAACAGTTATGACAGTCAAAGCCTTCGGTTATCACATCCAACATCAAACAAGTTAGTCATCTAATGCTAACGACATATAATTGGTCCACCACAGTGTGAACGTACCTGTATGGTCCCATGGACCCGATCATAAGCAACCACAGTTACTTCTACATCTATGAACCCTATGAGGTCCATACTTACTTTATACATAAGATACATTTCTTATTTATCGATTACATAATACTTTTATCTCTCCCTTGACTATAATAGACAATTATTACTAGTCACATCATATTCTTTCTCATATATATTCGTTCTTTACTCTTATTAGTATATCTTACCAATAGGTACTCATTACTACAAAATTATTCCCAATTGCTTTACTAATACATATTTATTAATAAAGAGTCCGTATACATTCTTTTAATCACTTACTACATATTTATTGTTCATTAATATAGATTCCATAATTACTTGGATCTATCATAATTTACTTCAAATTCATCAATCATACTAGACACATTCTAGTATCACATTCTACATACTCTCACACATTTTCAATTACTATCTTTATCAAATATTTGTTAATAAAGACCGATACAATATCATATGTACTTTCAAGACTATTTGCTATGTACCCAGTTTAAAAGTCTCATGTACTCACCTTAGCAAATAAGTGCTCCAACCGTATTCTTCACGTCAGTTTCCTTGCCTCACAATTCGGTCAACTTCCAAGACCTCACCAAATGCCTAATACAATAATCACAAGATTATCAACATCACATTCTACTACCAGTGTGTCCATCTATCTCTAGATAACACTTATTAACACATTTCCCCCAATTATGGTGATTTACCAAACCCTAGGTTAAACCAAATCCTTAAGATTCTTACAAATCATAATCATACCCTTGTTTCCTTTAATAACATACCATCTATCAGGTGTATACATCATCAACATCACCATATCCCGAAACCCATGAACTTAGGGTTTCAAACTCATACATCAAAATACATGGATCTAAAGCTACAAATATCAAGGAGTGAAGAGATACCTTTAATCTTCAACCAGGAGCGAAATCTATCAAAGATTTGA
Source organism: Calendula officinalis (assembly GCA_963853835.1). Classification (NCBI taxonomy): domain Eukaryota; kingdom Viridiplantae; phylum Streptophyta; class Magnoliopsida; order Asterales; family Asteraceae; genus Calendula; species Calendula officinalis. The sequence continues at coordinate 78,622,664 of OY970828.1, forward strand.
GAAGAAATCAACCAAAATCTGTACTTGAGCTCCAAAATCGCCAAAGGGAAGAACTAGGGTTTGAAGATAGCACAAATGGCTGAAAACCCGATTTTAATGTCTGTCGAACAGACTTCGCGTCGCGAACTAGAACTTCGCGTCGCGAACTCTGCGTTTCTTCCACTTCGCGTTCGTTAACCAAATCGTGAACTACATCGCGTCCACCGGTCTCTTTCCCTGTCATGACTTCCCGATCGGGAAGTCCTACTTCGCGGCGCGAACTCGGTGTACAGCCAGGGCTGCACTTTTTCGTCCTTGTCTCGACCCGGTTTCGCCCATAACTTTCTCGTACGGTGTCCAAACGACACGAAACCAATTCCTACGTTCTTTAAACGATTTATCCTTATTTATCATAATTTTTATAAATTTATTTATTACCAAATTTCGGGTCGTTACAGGTAACAATCCTTTTTAATCTTTTTCTTTTCTATAGAATTGTGGGGTTGGTGAACATAGGAGGCGGACATAGGGTGAGGGTTACTGCCGCAAGTTTTGGTTGGAATTAAAACAGAAGATGGGAGCCCAATTAATATGAGCAGGTGTACGCATAACAAAGGTAGAAACTTTTTATTACTAGTCACTGTTTCTACTGTTTCGGTCTCTACTGATCAGTAATAAAATTGATAAGTACTGTTTCTACTGATCTGATGATATTATTACTGATCAGTAGTAAATGAGGAAAGTAGCAAGTTACTACTGATCTTATTAATTAGATATTACTACTGATCCGGTTCTACAACATTACTACTGGTCACAACGGTTAATACTGATGATCGTTTATACTACTGATCACCTCAAAATTACTACTGATCAGTAGTAAATGAAGAAAGTAGCGTTCGAATTTTGCTACTGATCGTCATGAGTACAAAGTTACCATGATTTCTTCCTCATAACCGATACATCATATTTTGAAAAACATGACACACACCATGTTCGTTCCATACTATGATTTATTGATAGTATCCGGTTTAATCACTTGTTAGTATTTATTCTCGATAAAAAGATGATGAAAATAACTAGTGATATTAATGTGAAACGAATCACATTATTCACACACACAGGTTGAAGGCTTGATGAAGATAAAAGAAGAATGTTTATTTGTTACATATTTAATCTTCATTAGTCAATTACAGAAGAAGATTTATTTAATTTTGTTTGAAGAAGAAGTGGAAAGTCTTACTACATAAGATGTTATGTATTGATGTAACTGCAATTCAGCAGAATCTTAACGAAAAGATCTGTTGAAGGCAAGAATGTCCTTCATACAAGATATGATGTTGCTGATTACTTGATTTAGACGTGATGTGATGCATAGTTTGAGTTTCTACTTCAACTTCTAATAGAAGATGATTTATTTTCAATATAATTGATATAGCCTCGAAGACACAAGAATGATAGAACACTCTCAGGGGAAGAAAAAGTGTTGATCATTCAAGGGGAAGTTCAAGTTTCAGATTTGTATTTGATTATGTCAAAAAGGGGAAGAGACTTGAAGATTCCAAGCTAATTCTATAAGTTTTGTCAAATCAAATAGGGGAAGATTGTTAGGAATATTCATATAATATTCATTTAGATTTGATGTGTCAAAACGTGGAAACTACAAGGACCTAAATCGTTGATATGGAATTCAAGATTTTAATGAAGATTTAGGAGATAATGATAAATGTAAAAGATTTAGTATATCTTTATAGAATTCAAAATATTTAGTAATTATCGTTTCCTTGTAAGTCTTAGGTTTTCTATTATATAAAGAGACCTAATGACATAGAATTAGTCGTTCTTGAAACCCACGTTTTATCAAAAACGTGTATGTGTGTGGTCTTTAAGCCTCAAGGTCATATTATGAAGCTGTTACAAGTTTAAAACCGTTCTACATATTTTATGTATAATTGGGGCTTTTAGTGATGAAAATAATAAAAAAATCTTGTTTAAACAATACAAATATGTTCGTTTAAATTCCGCAAGTTTTATTATTTGTAGTTGTATATTCCAGATCAAGAACTAACTATTCTTGAGTCTAAAGATTGATTTATATAGAGTTGTTCTAAACTCTGCATAAATGGGTCGTTATATTTTTATCTCCTCCTTGTCATCGTCCGAAGCAAAAAATATTTAATTTCGCCAGTTCCAATGGATTCACATATCAAACTCCCTTAAGGCACATCTTTAATTGTTTGTTAACGGATAATTTGAATTAATTGATTTGCGATTGGACCCTACAAAAATCTATGATAAACAAGCGATACGACCTACAAGTAACAAAGTAAACGCTTTATTTTAATCAGGGGCGTCTCCAAGATTTCGAAGGCCCTGTGCGAATATAAGAAAATGAGCCCCTAAATACAAGATATATTAAAAAAATTGGACTTTCTAATCCTTTTTCATGTTAACTTATTAAGTTGACTTAAATTTTAAGATTATACGTAGGATGTATATAAAAAATTAGGCCCCCTTCGAAAAAGGGGTCCTGTGCAACTGCACCTGTTGCACCTCCTCAAAAACACCCCTAATTTTAATTACCCATCATGCAATATATGCATAAATGTTATCGTCTATCTGCACCAAATCGAAAACACTGAAAAGTGAAGACCCCTAACAAAGTAACAACGGTTCATACTTATAAATTATATTTTATAAATGATAAATAAAATTTACTAAAAATGACAACTTTAAATATATTTTTTTTCCCACTTCTATGCTCTTTTTTTATTAGATAAAGATCAATTTTTACATAGAGAAAGAAGGCAAACGGAAAATCATCTGCGCCGCTATCTTTTTTTGAATTGTAAAACTAATTTTTTAAAATAACATTTATGAGTATAGGTGTCATAATATTCTTATGCATAACTGTTATACCACACCGTGATTGGTGTTATAGCACCCATCGCCGTCACTACAACGGCTCGTCATGACTTTTTTTATTTATTTTGTAAATTATGATTGATTTGGAGTATTTTTTGTTTGTTTGTCCAAGTGAGTTTAAGATGTTAAACTATGTAAAATAATTTTATACTAAATGGCGAAAGAAACCTGCTTTATTATGATTTTAACTAAGGTTTCATGTGTTTTTATAAATAAATTGATGTAAATTACTCTCAAGTCTCAATTCAATTAAAACGAAGAAATAACAGAAAAGGCTGCAAGTATTTTTGTTTGATTAGGAGCACAAAGGCCAAGAGATCATATTAGCTAGTGTAGGGTGAATTGTAGAGGATCCTTTCCCTTTCTCTGCGGTGGATGACGGCAACCTGAAGTCACCTCCGCCCGCCTCTACGCTACGGCGCGTTACTGTTACCTCAATGAGAGAGATTCACATAGAGATTCACAGAGAGAGAGAGAGATGGTGAATTATTTTCCCCTGGCGTGAACCATTGGTTAACCACCTGCACCTGCACCACCTTGTGAATTTATACTTCTTCCGTATCAAAATAAGTGACACAAATTGGTTTACACGGTTTTTGAGGTAAAAGATTAAAGTAGAAGTTAAAATATATTAAAGTACATAGTTAGTGGATGATGGGTCCCATTTTTCTTTAATAAAGTGATATTAATGAGTTTTAAAAGTAAAAGTAAGGGTATAAGGGTAATTTTACTTTATTAAAGTGGATAGTTAGTGGGTATGGGTCCCACTATTTTTACCATATAAGGAAAGTTTTCAAAGTGTGTCACTTATTTTGATACACCCCAAAATGGAAAGTGTGTCACTTATTTTGATACGGAGGAAGTATTACGTTTCTTTCCTTATTCGTTCTTTAAATAATTTCTGTCTTCCACAGTTTTTGTAAACCACGGATGAAATGGATATAAATGTTTGCACATGCTTTCTGCTGATTTTTATTTTAATAAACTGTAATTTTAAAACTTGTATTTTAATTTAAGTTGTTAAAGCAATGACGCTATAATCATGAAAATGAAATTATGTTGAAAGTATATAGAGAGAGTATATTATCTAACCAAAAAAAAGGGTAGTAGCTTAGTGGAAATATTTAGTTTTTATAAAGTATGATTTTTTTAGGAGTTATATAGGTCAATCTTTACGAGCAATAAAAATACTTCTTGTGGCCTAGAAGGTCCAAGCGTAGTGACACACACTAAAATTAATCGTCTCAATAACGAATCAGAACTCAGGTTAAAAAGGAAATTGATACGTTGCATATAGTTTTAAAAATGAAATTAAACCCTTTAAATTATAGAACCCAAACCCCTCTTAGATGTAGGCCTTCAAGCCCAACCTATTTCTAGAAATCCATGGGCTAACTAGTAGTAATTACAAGTGGCAATTTTACCAAACTCGTAAACTTTCGATTTTTTGGTGTGTGTTTTGTGTTTGAACATGGTCTAAGATTATACGGTATGAGACATAGTGTGGTCTTACACTTATGTGGCAACCCATCACATCGTGAAACCACATTGAACACCACCATTTTCATGGTGTGAGTGAAAAGTGAAGGGGTCTAACCAAATCAATATTATTGTCTCACAAAAACCTGTGAAGGCTCGTGGTTGTGTCCCTCTTCTTTCACAGAAACCCACCACAATGTGAAGAGGGGTGGTGTTCAATGTGATTCCACAGTGTGAACTGTGAAGGGTGTTTCACATCAACTTTCACAGTGTGCAGGGTATCTATACCGGGTAGTCTAAGGGAAATTAAAATTTTCTTTTATTAATAATAACGTTATTAGAGGTTCATATTTTCAAAAAGTTAGATACATAACAATATAACACCATACGTTATTTGTTCAAGTCGCAATCCATATCATGACTGAGTCAAATTAAAGATTAGGAAACACCATCTATCCAATTAACTACCTACTCAGCAACAGTTACCAGCTCATACTCCACAAGAGAAAGATTGTTGTCCTCTTTGACTTCAAAGTCAACAGAATCAGTTACTTCTACTATAATTCTTTTGTGTATGTATTATGTAAAATGAAAAAACGCTCAATCCGGTAGTAGCAATTATCCTACAATTATATCTTTTCATGTTGCGACAATGTTAGTGATGTTGGCAGTAGTGATGGTGAGTGAAAGGTGGTGGTGCACAGTGATGGTGTGTAGCGGCGTTAGTGATTGTTTTGTTGAGTGATGGTGGCGGTTGTTGGGTGGCAGTGGTGAGTAGTGATGATAGTGACAGATGATGGTGAATAATATAATATGTATTTAAAGAATGAGTTAATTACACGGATGGTCCTTTAACTTTATACCAAATTTCACAAATATTCTTTTAGTTTCAAAAATTATTCAGCGTTCCTTATTTTTTAAACTTATTGCACCGATAGTCCTTTAGGCTACACGGTGCTAAAAGCTTCTGTTAAGTCTCCAATGTAAGATACACATGAGGGCATTGTAGTCATTTCCCAAAGTGGAGTAGATTATGTGCCGTTCAGAATAAAAAAAATTAACTATTTAAAAAATATTGCATTTTACCTTGAATTTTTTTCGTTTAACTTAAAAATGTATCTGAAACTTTTTTCTATAAACAAATTAATTTTTATAAATGCAGAAAATATTTCTCGGAAATCATATTTCAAGTCAAAACATATTACATACGTACCAACGCGAGGAACCGCCATTAAAACATAACTTTGAAACACCGTAAACAGCGGTCTTCCTTTACAATAAAAACGGGTTGTACGGTATGGCTAAAACTCAATTAATTAATCGTTTAAACAAACGGTAATTAATAATTAAATTAACGATGGGTTGCAGGCCATTGGCGTTCTTGATAAGCTTACCGTTCGCTTTGATTGCCTCAGTTTTGTCCCTCATCGGTGGCATTCTATATGTCCTTGGGTACGTTCATAAATCAATTGTTTCCTATATTTAATTTGCTAATTTAATTTTCTGGATTCTTATTAAATTTGAATTTATTTCTTAAGTTGAGGTAGGAAATCATATATTTAAGAAGATGAAAACATTGTTAGGGTTTCCTGGTGCATGCTTTTGGTATTTAAAATAGACTAAAATATATTTTAGTTACCTGAACTTGGTTGACGCTCAATGATTAGTAGCTCATTCTGGTCGAAATCATTGTCGGTTTGGGGAAGTGCCAAGTGACTAGGGGTGTTCAGTATTTTGACATAATTGGATTTGTCCAATTGGATAATTTGGATTAGACTGTTTGGAATGGATATTTCAAAGTTGTTCGATATTTAATCGACGTGCAAAAAGAGTCTCAAACTAAATATTAGTAATGCTATTTTAATTTTGAAGCTTTGTACTCATCTTCAATGAGAAAATTTCTTAAGGAGAAACCAAATTGTGAAAACCGGACAACTGAATTGTAATTTGGTCGGGTAGGTTTGGTTTATGAAGTAGTTTGGACTGTTTGGTTTCAACTTTTAAAAATCGGTCTTTATTTGGTTTCACCTATTTGGTTCGGATAAAACCAATCCAACCAAATGAACACCCCTACAGCTACAAGCGGCGGATTGTAGGGTAATTTTGTGGGTATTCTGTGTACGTGTGTATTTTATGTATGAAATATTAAGTGTATTAGTATTGTTGGCATGAGTGTGTCAGTTGAGTGGTAGCTAGTTGAGTGGTAGCTGAAGCTGCACTCATTTGGTAAAACTCGAAGTGTCAGTTCGTGTCACGGTTGAAAACAGTCTTTAACATATAGACACTTCAAATCTTAAAAGACTCGAAACAAATACAATATATGTACTTCATCTATATATCATGTCGAAATCGGTTGTGCATACTTTTTTTGTATCTAAAATTAACGGACTAAACATGTTAGAATATGCATGCAGGATAGTGTTGACTTGCCTATGCCCTTGCTGTATTTGCTGTAATTTTCTCCAACTTGTGCAGTATACCTTTTAAAGCTTCCCGTAGATGTTGTCTTATGGTTTATTGATTTCATACCTTGCTGATTATCCATCATCTTTCTGTCTTTTTATTTAATTTTTTTATATTCCGTCTAATAGATTACACTTGATTGTATAAAGCATATTTTTTCTATGAAATAGGTGTTTATTGAAATTTGTATAATCGCTATTTGTTAAGTAGGGTTGTTGATGTAGACTAAAAACAACATAAACACAAATTGAATTTGTTGATTCACACAAAAACCAATGACCTCACTGATTTTTACAATTAATAACGAATTTTGTGAATTAAAAGAATAAAAACCAAAATTTTATAAAAACCAAAATTGAATGTTGAATCATCTAATGAAATCCTTAAAATAGACCTATAACTTTAAACGAGTTTAAAAGACAAACATATTGAAAACGGACTCACAGACATAGTATATAAACTGGAAATAAGAAATTAAAACGTAATTAACTTATAAAATATGGAGTTTCTAGGCCCAATTGTCCATAAATCACCCATGTTTGTTTACCATAATATTCTCCTCGTTGGAAGTTTCAATTTAACTGGTATCATGCCACAAAAAAGGTGATCCGTAGCCAAGTTATAAGCATTTTTAGCGTAGATATACACTTTGATCATGTGATCTTGAAACTGTGTAAGAAAAATACACTTAATGTTTCTTCATTTAACTTTTTTACAAAAAAGTTAATTATTAATTAACCGATCTTATATAAAAGTAAACTAATTAAGATTGAAATATGTCAAAATAAATATATAGTGTATCGTTTTTGTAATGGATGATTAGGGTGATAGTAAGTAAACCATAAATGGGCGTTATATAAATTAAATAATAAATCAGTACTTCTAAATAAATGTTATTTAGTTTTTATTTTTGAGATGCATGAACAAAGATATGAGACTAGCTAAGCAAGGGGTCCCTGCACCCCTCCAAATTGACACTTCTCTTTAATTCAACACACACTGTATGAATAGTAACAATTTCAAAATGACTAGTTCTTCATTAATCTTTTATCATTTAAAACAGGTTTAAGTGGTTAGTACAATTTAAAACGGGTTAGAGATGAGAGTTGATTCATACATAATAATTCTGTTCATACATCGTTCAATAAAGCTCTTAGTAGGAGGAGTGAAATACAAAACTTGGTAAATTGAAAAGAATGATATAACTGTCTTTTAACATTAATCTGCTATGCGTTTGTGATTATATATGTTATAAATACATATAGTGTTAAATTATGTACAAATTTATATTAAATCCAAGGCGAAAAGCGGATGTCTAAGTTCATGATCCTTCAAAGTATAATTTAAATTGTGTTGCAATTTATTTTAAGTGGATTTGATCGATAATTATTGGATAAGGATTGGAGTCTCAAGTATTTAATTAAGATACGTGTAGGGTCATTTCCACGTGAACACCATGCTCTAATCCAAGTTTAATACTCATTACTTTTCTGAAAGAATTAAAACATATTTACAGTATTATACTATTAGGTATCAAAGAGGAGTGTTCATTAGGTTAAAAGCCATTTAATCTCGTCAAACGACACCACTTGTGACACCAAATTTTCACTTTTTAAGTTTTTATTGGTTATAAGTATTTTTGAAGTACCAAATGGATATTATTAAAATCTTATAAATGGTGGTATTTTGGTTTTATGTTATACATATTTTTCGATTTTATGCTAGTTTTTTTTTGTTTTTTTTTCATAGCTTAATATATAATGTATAACGTTATCATTTTTTAAGCATAAAACTATTTTGTTTGATATAACAGATCGACAATTAAGTTACCAATGCACTGTCAGGTCAAATTAAACAAATACCTATTTATGTATTCGTTTTTCTTTATTTTGACATAATTTTCAATGGTACCAAAAAGCCATCAAATACTTGCACTTGTTGGACCCCATCCTTTCCTTATATAGAAACAATCCTCTCACACTCATACCCACCAAATCCCTACTCCATGTTCTTTGTAAGAAAAACAATCATACAATCTTAACCCTCAATCATGAACCACTCAACTTTCCATAACCAGAAAACCTCATCACAAAAACCACATAAACATACCACCAAGAGACTTACCGAGGATCAAGTCAGATTATTGGAGTCATGTTTTGACTCCAACAAAAAACTCGAGCCGGAGCGAAAACAACAACTTTCACGCCAGCTCGATGTCCCTCCTAGACAAATAGCCATCTGGTACCAAAACAAACGGACCAGATGGAAAAACCAGAGCCTGGAGCATGACTACACCATGCTCCAGCTCCAATTGGATGCCACGTTAGTTGAGACCAGACGCCTGCAGAAAGAAGTTCAACAACTCAAAGCGGAGCTCAATAACTTACAATCTGAACAAACACGACAATATATGTGTTACAACAACAACAACGACAACGACAACAAAAACAACTACAATAATCATCGACCTCAAATAGATTCTTCGTTCTCTATGTGCGGTGAGGAAGTAGGAAGTTCATCAAGAAGCTTGGAAGATGATGTGAACAATTTGTATTGTTTTGGGCAACAAGTTTATGAAGTTGAGGAGATGTATGCTGCTGCATGTATGATGGGTTCGGATCTTGGGCGTTTCGGGTCCCAAAAAAACTTGTTTTAGAGATATATATAGTTCATGGTTTACTTAGTGGCTTTTTCTTTTACTTCACTAAAATCTTGCTTGAAATAGTTTGACCATATAAAAATATCATACAACATTCACTTTGAATGCTTGTACGTATTCGCAAATGCAAAAGTGATAGAATTTTATGGGTTTTTTTAATCGTGTAAACAGTAAATTACAAGGAAGGTTTCTGATCTTTATACTAAATTTCACGTCTAATCATTTATTTAAAAAAATTACAACAATAGTTATTTTCTTGAAAACTTTTTACACAGTCCATTAGCTTACTTTAAAATATTATGTAAAAAAAATGTGCTGGTAATCTTTTAAAATTATACCGGTAGTCTTTTTCTTGTTAGGTTTTTTAACGAACATTAGACTAAAAGACAGTAGTTGCAAAATATTTAAATAAAAATGACAACCAATATAATTTTAATGACTAAACATGATATTTGGGATAACAATATATTTTTACATTTGTCACTACTTAGATGCTGTAATTTTTTGGTTCAATTGGGCCATAAAAATACGGATTTGTTTACCAATTAGATCACTAAAAAAATCTTATATCAATCACTATTATATAACAGTTATTATTATTATTATTATTATTATATATAAACTTAATATTGTTTCGTAACAAATGTTAATTATGAAACAATAACTTACTAAAAAAATCATTTAATGATCAAATTAGGATAAAAACTAATTTGTACACAAATTTGTACAATGAATAAAAGGACAAACACGTTGGTATTTTTAAGTAAAGAATCCCTTATTGTGTTGTTTGTATACATGTGTGTATTTTCCAATTTTTACAAGTTTCATAGTCGTACGAACAATTCATTATCATACTGTTCATACGTAAGACTTACTAAGCGAACAAATAAATGGTATTTATTGTTGGTGTTTTTATATTTGGTGGTCAAACGTTAGGTGCAACTATGTCTTGAAAGCCATCAAGAATGGGACCAAAGAATGCAGTTTTGGTTTCAAAGGGTTGTATACAGGGGTAGACATACTGTGTAGCACGTATTAACCAATATAATCTCTTAAAAATTTTCAAATAGTGTTAAATGACGTAAAAAATATTAAAATTTCAAATACTGTGCAACCAATGATACCATTTAAAAATTTTTCCTACGTTCGCTACTGGTTGATACGATTGCAAGATTGTGTCATGCAACAATGACAGGAATGCAAACGGGTCGAAAAGAAACTCAATTTTAATCGACAATTTGACATAATTGTTGGCCCATTTGTAGTTACATGATGTCACGCTCTGCCTTATGTGCACAAAAAGCTCGCGATGGCCTGATATTGTGCTCCCTAATTTGACTTCAAAATGCTTCATTTCTGACATGTTATAAAACAAGGGTTTTGCTAATGACAGCTCTTAGGGCTGTCAATAATATGCATTAAAATGTTGTACTTTTATTACTGGATGAGTGATACCTAAAATACAGGAAGTGGTTGTTGATTAATTTACAAGTTTTAATGCGCTTATTGACAGCCCTAAGGACTGTCATTAGCAAAACCCATAAAACAATTAGTTACCCTTTTTAGGAGTCATGTGTGTAAACGTTATGCACAAAATTGTATGATCAAGTTTGTGTACGTCAATTATATACTTCCTCCGTCCCACAAAAAAGTTTACATTTCCCCTTAAAAATTTATTCCACAAAAAAGTTTACATTTCTTAAATTTGGGCGGTCCACCTAATAAAATAATATTATTACCAATCATTCTACCCTAAAAGATCGTGCCCACATAAAATATAAAATTTTTTATGAGACGAAGGGAATAGTATTTAGAGTACATATATATTTATCATGAAAAGAAAATCATAACTTTAAGAGCTACGCTTAACCCATCTCTCTGCATAAATAAATAACCCATCTCTCTCAAGTTCCGTCTAGATTATAAGTCAAACATTTTTTTAATTTTCAAACATAAGACGTTAGAGACATTTTTATCTCTCACGTATTTTTTTTTCAACAAGACTTTAAAACATTAAGGTGTAAATATTTGACAACTGAAAACCCACTTGCTTTTACATTTTGTGTAATACCAAATTGAAACGAAAACAACTTATACTATTCACAAAGTTAGTAATTGTTATATAGACAATGATATCAGATTGGGCATTATAAACTATATATTTATTTACTTTTTTTTAAACCAAGATATTCCATTTTCATACCCAAAATAAATTACTCATTCGAGTAGTATAAAAAATTATGGGTTTTGTTAACGACTTAAAAAAGTTAGTAATGAATAAAAGTTTATAATTTCAAGAGTTAATTCTTAAAATGTATAGTTAATTATTAATTAATGTACACATTCTTAATACGTGTATTAAGGATATCTTACAATTATCGTTAGCATTTTTCATAAATTAATACATGTGGATATAAAATGATACTCTATCGCATCAATTTTTAAAGTATTAACATTTGAAATATATAATACTCCGTATCATTTTTCATACAAATCATATAATAAAATATACATTAAGATTTTGTTTTGACCTTTATATTTTGGCTTTTAATCTATTATGACTGGTGTGGGGTTCTAACTTCCAACCGACGATCGGTCCCATTCATTTGACAAAATAGTACTCCATTTTTCAAAAAATCATCTTAATTTTATGTTACAATATTCAAATTACACCTAAAGTTACAAAGAATTCAATCAATGGGTCTGGATCAATTAGTTAACAAAGGTTATCTTGGGGGTTTGCCTTCAAAAGATATTGGGTTCAAGACTTGCTAAGTACATTCCTTAGGAGAAAAAAAGTAGTGAGGTTTACTATAAAAAAAAGATATATTTAAGGAATGCATACTGCCTATTTGCATGTCACTACATATGTCGAATCACTAACTTACAAGTCACTAAGAATTTACTTGTGACATTTAAATTAAACTTTAAAGTTACTCGAATAACGAGCTCTACGTCAATATCGCACCACAGTGGGCCATACGTTGTTTATTATTCAACGAGCAATTATTCAACGAGCAAAATAACATGTGTTTATGATTCACAACAAATTTACAAATATATAAATCATATTTAAAAACTAACATATTCATAACATTATACTTTATTAAAAAAACATTATTCATGGAAAAAATAACAAAATTCATGAACAATTATGAGTAATAACATTTATCTTTTAAAAATATTATTATAGTTTTTAACGTAATTTACAACTATCAAGGACTAAAAAGCTAATGACAATAATCATATGAAAAATCATTGTAATATTCTGTATTTATATGTTGGAGCCTACTATTACCTTGCTAACGAGACAAAATTGATTGCAGGTGGTCTTGATTCAAGTTTTGCAAGCCAATTTGGTCACTAGTCAAGGCCATCGGTGGCGTTCAGTATCCAACTTGAAATTTGTTTGGAAAAATAAAAGCGTAAACTATTTGAGTTAAAAGTAGCAGGAAATTTAAGCTCGATTAATTTAATAATAATTAGGATTAAACTCAACTCGAGCTTAAGTAAACTTCTAAATGTTTGCTAGAGCTTGAATTTAAATATTTCTTTAATATCATAGCTTGAGTTCAGTTACAGTTTAGTGTGATAATATTAGACAAATTAATATTAAATTCGATAAGCTTGTTTACATGTTTTAGCTTAGTAAGTATAATTTAAATACTTCCTCCGATTCAAAATAAGTGATACACTTTCCTTTTTAGGGTGTATCAAAATAAGTGACACACTTTGAAAATTTATTTTATTTGACAAAAAATAGTGGGACCCACACCCACTAACTATCTATTTTAACAAAGTGAAAAGACCCCTTTACCCTTACTTTTTCTTTTAAACATCATTAACTCTACTTTATTCATAAAGTGTGGGACTCATTTCTCACTAACCATCTAATTAATCTAATTTAACCATCATTATAAACTTTTGCCCCAAAGTCCGTGAAATCCAAAGTGTATCACTTATTTTGAATCGGAGGAAGTATACTCGTTTATGATTAAAAACACATTTTTCGTTGCATATACATATTATGATATTAAAGGTGATGATTTTTACACCACATGTTTTAATTATCTAGCACAACTATTGCATTGTTTACTTGTACAATATGCAAATTTAATTATACATTATGGTATAGACATCAAAAAGTGTGATAGCAAAATTAATTTCCATTAAAATAACAGTAACAATAATTTAATACTTCTTTCGTTTTAAAATAAGTAATATTTCACATTTTTAGATAAAAAATTACAATAAATAATTAGTAATGTTAACCCCACTGCCCACTACTTATACAAATAACATTATTTTTTTTAAAAAAAATCTTTTATTTTCAAAATTGTCAAATATCCAAAATGAAAAATGAAAAATGAGACGAGAGACCGCCATTACAGAGATATCTCTACACATTTTCGCGGTTTCTATCGGAAAAACAAAACTCAAAGAACGCCGGCGTGATGGCTTCAACATCGGCTCCTCGGAGCGATGCAGGTTCGTTTAGTTTCATCAAAATCATCCAATTGTGCATCAATAACTGTTTAATTGATTTCTCGTTTTCAGGATATTAGTAAAAAGCTATGGCTACCATGAAGCAAATTGTGGTTACTCTCGAGAAACATCAGAAAACACAAATGGTACGTCAATTTTAATTTAGGAAAATGCTAATGACAGCCCTTAGGGTTGTCATTAAGAAGGCAAAATACACAAAAGACAACATCTGAATTTTAGGAATATTATTTTTTTAATCAATGTACAAGCTTTTTATGCATGTTAGTGACAGCCCTAATGTAACATCCTAAACTTGCCTAGTTGTTTTAGGTATATAATGATATTTGGAAAAAATATCTATTTGACCTTGTATGGAATAAATTGACTAAATGTTAAATTAATTGTCTGACTTTTTGTCCTTTTGTGATATTTTAATCAAGGGATTAAAATATCCGTTTTCTGAAATGTTTAAATGAAAATGTGATTTTTATATCTTTAGATTCCTTATCGGATTTCGTTTCCAGAAATATTTTCGTTTTTAAAATTGGAGTCCGTTTGGTATTTTAAATAAATTAACTACGAAAGGGACTTTTTATATTGTATTGCTTAATAAATGGAAAAAGCCAACCAAGTGGGCCCCCCTTGTGATTCTCGGCAGCCAAGGAGAGGGGGAGACCCTTCCTCCTCATTCCATCCATCCCTCACTCTCTCTCTACATTATTTTCCCTCTCTAACATCTCTCTAAAACCCCATTGGTGTTCTTGAGCTCCAAGGAAGATCTTGTGCTTATTTCTTGCCCAATCTTTAATCTAAACACGTTTTTGTGAAGGCCATGAGGTAAGCTTCAACCTATATGTGTTCATTTTCGATTCCATGATAGTTGGTAAATTAGGGTTTATGTGTTCTTGAGTTTTGGTTGGTGATTATTGTGTTAGATGGTATATTAAGTGTTTATACAAAGTTTGACATGTATTGTTGCATGAGTACAAGTAATTTAGCACAAGGTACAACCTTTTTAGCAAAGTGTACAAGTTGGTATGTTTATGTACAAGTAGGTTGTTTGGGTTTTGTCAAACCTTGGATTTCTTGTGGGTTGAATGCTTGGAATTGTTCATTAGGTTGAGAAAACATGTTTAGTAAGTTATGGATGTTGAGAAATCAAGTATTGTGTTTTTTGGTGGTTTATGACTTGATTTGGGTAAGATTGTTAGTTAAAACAATTGTTTACGCTTTTGTAGAAATTATGAACCAATTATTGTTCTAAATGACTAGTTGGTGGGAACATGGTATTGATGTGTTTTTGCGGGTTTTGTTGCTTGGATATGTTAACATGATAGATTCGTTATGTTAGTTATGGATTGTGTTGAGATTTGGGTGGGATTGATGAAATGCTAACTAGTGTTTGGATGTCTTTGGTTAAAATGATTAACTAGTAATTTGGAAGTAAAACACATGGATTGTTGATAGCCATGAGCTTGATGAATTGTTATATGATTTTGACTTGTTAGTTGTAGTAAGTGTATGCTAGATGGTGGAAATTTGGTAAGTATATAGTGATGTTTGGATTTTGACCCGTTTGGGCCATTTGGTGAATTGGATTGTGAAAGTGTAAGTATTTTGTTAGGATTATGTGATTAGCAATGTTATTGGTAACATTTGGTGAATTGTAAGTTGATGATATGATTATAGTTGTAGGATGTATTATTGTTTAATAATCCGGTTTGACCCGTTTGAATGTAAGACTTGCAAAATGACTAGTTGACTTGTTATGTAAGTGTAAATGGTCACGACATGCTCATATGATGATTTAAGTGTTTGGTTATCTAGTTAGTGCAAGTGTTAGTGTTAAATGTATAGTTAACATTGTTTATAATTTGGTGGAATTATATACTAATTCAGTATTCCTTTGGTGTACATGAATCGGGATCGGGACTCAGAAACATTAGACATCTGAGTTCAGCAAGTGGAAGGTTTCGGTGAGTGGATTTAACCTCCAACTTGTGTTTGGTTACAAATAGTTTGGTATGTTCGGGAAAGTGTCAAAAAACAGAAAACCGAAATAGCTAAGGACAGGGAAATAGCGACGCGATTTTTTGGAGATAGCGACGTGATTTCTGGGTTGAGCAGTTTTGTCGTTTTGCTTAACTTGCTTGCTAGTTTAGTACCTATTTGCTAGTATTGAATCAAATAGGTTATGTGCACATATGTGAAGGGACTTTGCTTGATTGGTAGCAACTACTCGGTTTGACTTGGTGACCGAGTTTTGAGAAGTCAGTGCGCTGGGCATCGGGTATCGACTAATAGGGTATCTGACCTTACCTGTATTTGTTGCATGGTTAAGGGGAGGGAGTTTCCCGGGTGTTGGATACGAAACGCTATCGGTTACCGTGGTTTTGGCCGACCATGGTTTAAGGCTCCGGCAGGACCCCGATCTTCTCGAACAAACAGTGTTATGTGGTTATGTGGCTTTTAGATCTTAGAGAGGCCTATGCTAGCTTGTTGTGCTTTACAGAATTTGTAGATTATATTCATTCACTTAGCTTTGTGCTAATCCCTCCCTCGTTGAATCTTTTCAGGTGGTCGGTGCTTTGGACGGGATGATTGACCAAGCTCAGTTTGTTATGTTTTGAAAAATGAGCCATGCCGTTTATTAACACCGTTAAATATTATTATTATTATTATTTGGAGTTTATTTTGGGACATTTGGTTTGTAAATCTAAACCTAAACTATATATTATCTATATGCTTCCGCACACCTTTAAAAAAAACGCTTTCTAAATTTTGCGGTGTTACACCTAAGGGCTGTCATTAGCGCTTAGGGTTTCAGTTTTGATTTTTTTTTGGGTAAAGGATCACCCTGGCTAAATAAATTAATCACAAAAAATTACAAAGGAATGTGGCAGAAAGACCACATTAACCTCAAGCAACAAGCTTGACGACCACACAACCTAGGAATATGACAAACCATAAACGACCTAGGACAAAAACACAGCTATTAGAGTAACATTAGCTATTGTTATATGAATGATTAACACATTACTTAACTCCATTTAGAGATTGATTTGTTTAGATTGCCAAATGTTGATTAAATTTATAATTTAGGATAAATTGTTACTTAGTAATGTTATTAATTAACAGTTTCCCCCAAGTTATACTTCCTCTGATTTAAAATAAGTGATATATTGTTGGTTTCACGGTTTTTGAGGTAAAATATGATAATGATAATTAAATTAAATTAATTGGATGGTTAGTGGGGAATGGGTCCCATAAATTTAGAATAAAGTGAGGTTAATGATGTTTAAAAATAAAAAGTAAGGGTAAATATATCATTTCACATTATTAAAGTAGATAGTTAGTGGGTGTGGGTCCCATTACTTTTTACCAAATAAGGTATGTTTTCAAAGTGTATCACTTATTTTAATACACCCAAATATTGAAAGTGTATCATTTATTTTAAATCGGAGGAAGTACACATTATCAAGTGTTATTAAGTTATATACATTATCAAACGTTACAGGTGAAGGAGCTTGAAAGTTATTCATATGGAGTTACTGAAAACTTATGAAGTTTGTATATACATGATTAATTCACAACACTTTATTCACTATATTATTGCATATTTATGATTAATTACTGATCTTATAATAATAATAATAATAATAATAATAATAATAATAATAATAATAATAATAATAATAATAATAATAATAATAATAATAATAATATCAGTATGGTCTGCAAGCATAAATGCGAGAAAAATACCTAATATGAGAGCTAGTCATCCTATAGGATTTGGACTTCACTAATCTAGTCACTATTAAATTAACCCCATGTAAGTGAATCATGTTAAATTCTTATCTTCTTTTACCTTTTTTTGCAAGTTTATTATTTGTGTTGTTTGTCCATGTGCATTTAAACGATTGTATTAATACGTAAGTGATGTTTGAGTGTCATTGTCTTTATAGTTTTGGTTTGCAGTCTTAGTCACCCCTTTTTAGGCGAGTGAAATTTATTTTTCATGTTTTTTGCAAAAAAAGGCAATTAATTGCATTTACTTGGCAATTAACCCAATTTTATTTAGTTTGAATTAATTCTAACAAAATTAAATTGATGGTGTTAGGGTAAGTATACTTTTTTATAGGGTATCTCATTTATGAATGGCTCGTTATGGTAGTTGACTTTTAATTTGCTTGTGATTCATATTGCTACCATGATTGTTCTCGAACCTTTTTCTGATAAATATTTACATAAAAATGAGATTGAACCTATGACTTTTAGGTGATTATTTCAGACGCGGTACTATTATGCAATCATCAAATGGTTAATAATGCAATCGATCGAAAAATTAAGCATTTATGAAGAATGGGAGAACCCATAAGGATTCTTTTATTTTATACGGATTTAATATCATTTGTGGTACTATATTATTAGTAGTCCATAAACAAAGAACGTGCACATGGGTAGTTGCTGGCAATAGCCATTTTCTTAATCCACTTTCCAACATCCCAATAAGTAATATTCATGCATATTGTCATGTAAACCAAAAATAATGTCCCTTTTGTTCTTACGTTCATTGCTCATATGCATTAAACAATGCCCATTTTGACAGAATCAAAATCTTTTTTATTTTTTATTTAAAATTGCATCAATCTCAAAACCACATGAGTCTATCCCACTTCACCCTGGCCTCCAATCATAACCATTTCATCGACAACTTTTTCCACCATCATAACAAATATTTCATTCAAGAATTTAGATCGTATATCATCCATTAAAGATTCATCAAATTTGTATTGATTAAATCATTAAAGTATGGAAGAAACTAGTGATCTTTTGGAAGATAGTTGGTTTTTTGGAAACTTGCTTCACACAAAACCAAGAACCATTTCTAGATGCTATTCCGATCTTGCTTCTAGTTCTTGTTCTCCTGTTCATACTCAAACTTGTCCTCATCCTCATTCTCCCTTGAATTCAACTCAAGAACACGTTGCCAAGATTGAGCAAAAAAACTCGAGCTTTTCTTCAAGAAAGCAACCGCCCGTTGCTCCTATAAGTCTAACCCGAACACCATCTTTTCCAAATTCATTAAAAACAAAATCTTTTCAACTGAAAAAGCCCGACCCAAATCCTAATTTGATGTCTTCTCTAGTGGGAAGTGATCAAGAAGATGCAATTGTCAAGAATGACCCAAAAAGCACGAGCTTTTCTTCAAGAAAGCAAAGGCCCGTTGTTCCTCAAAGTCTAACCCGAACACCATCTCTGCCAAATTCAATAGAAACACAATCTTTTCAACTAAAAAGTGATCAAGAATATGCCTTAGTCAAGAATGAGCTAAAAAGCTTAAGCTTTTCTTCAAGAAAGCCCAACCCGAACCCTAATTCCATGCCTTATGTAAAAGGAAGTGATCAAGAAGATGCAATTTTCAAGAATGAGGGAAAAAGCTCAAGCTTTTATTCAAGAAAGCAACGGCCCGTTCCTCCTCCAAGTCTAACCCGAACACCATCTTTGCCAAATTCAATTAAAACACAATCTTTTCTAATAAAAAAGCCCGACCCGCACCCTAATTTGACCCGAACATCATCCATGTCAACGTCTATAGATGAAAGTGATCATGAGGAACTAGAAGATCAAGAAAGTGAGTTTACTTTAGGGAGATTGATAAGGCAAGCATCCATGAACTTTTCAGAAACATCAAATCCACAAACATCTAAGGTACACACACACATATATATTTATATGTATATAGTTTTATAAGAGTCGGGTTTTGTAGGCAATGACGGAAAACATGCGAAAACAAGCTGTATTAGATCAAGAAAAGATTATTGATATAAGAAAGAAAAACACAAAAAATAGTGGAAAGAACAAAAATGGTGGTGGTGCACCTACAATTCCAGGAGGTTTGATTGATAAGACTTCATCAGAAGACATGAAGGCGCATATTAAGTTTTGGGCTAGAGCTGTGGCTTCTAATGTGCGCCAGGAGTGTTCATGATAGTAAGTTTATTAAGTAACCATACATTAACATAAAAATAGCTATACAAATAAACCTAATGGGCACATGAGAAAAGTTTATGTTGGTGTATCATTATTAAATTTTATTGAAATCGGAATAAGTTTTCGAGTTAATAATACATATGGACCAATGGAACATGACATATTAAACCAATCTAAAGCTTTGTTTAGATTCATTGTATATCTAATTGTTGTAAGATTGGTTGTACATTTTGTCCCTTATGAATTTTTAAGATTCAATCAAGTGAATTAGAAATATGGTCCTTGGACTATTGTACAACTTTCATTTCACTGTGAGCAACTTGTTAAATAGTTAATCATTATTATATTTTATTACTTATGTTTATAATGTATAGTGTTATTAGTGTAAGGTTATTTGTGTAAATAATGTGTATAACCCAAACGAGTATTTCTACAATCTCCAACATGATATCAGAGTTCTGTTTTTTCTTTCAAAAACCTAATACCGACTAAACTATAAGATGATATTTCCACGATCTCAAGTTGTACATTAAAAAGTACTTGTAGATGTTGTCTAGCTCAGCTGGATTGATGCATGCGTTTTACTCTCATATGAGGCGTAAGGTCTGGAGTTTGAATCCTGTAAACACCTCTTTGTGGTGTCAAATATGGAGGATTTTTCCCTGGAAATCTCTATGGGGTTTAGTTTGCCTTGTAAAGGAGCTCCAACCCGGAATACTCAGTGGAATATTGCGAGTTGGCTTCCCCTATATCATTTGCCGTTCCAAAAAAAAGAAAAGAGGTATATTGAATCAAGAAACTGAAACGTGATGTTAACTTGCCCTCATGATAAAACTCTTAACAACATCAAACATTTACGTTTGTGGTTGAAATATTTTGTTGTGAATGGGTTACAACGTCTTACACAAAAGAAAGGAAAATATATTATTGCTTATACGAAAGAAACGTTTTATATATGCCTATTAGTGCATACATATAACACCTCATGGTTATTGAGGCGACAGAAAAAGATCGACAAATCGTCATGTGATGTGCGTGTGTTTACAACTTTGCGTTTTATATAAGATTGTTATCATCTAAAGATTATTGTAAAGTCACAATATTATCAACAAGTATCATGACCATTATTTGGTAGCAGTTACTTTACCTATAAATAAAAATATAACTGTATTCATCTTAACTTTTCATATTTCTTATGCAAAGGAATTATGTATTAATTATTTAGCCACTACATTGGCATAATAAAGATGTTAATTTTTTTACTGTTTTTGGATTGAGTAATGGTATTTAGACCTACTCATAAGCCTACTCATTAGATGAAGACAGATGCAGAAATCAAGAGATAATATTAGGAGAGAGAATTAGTAGAATACACATGTCATCCTATCAAGTGGGTAGACATATGAATAGATATAAATGGCAGGACTAAATATCATTTCTCTTTTGGATTAAGTGTTTGGTTAGTTTACAAAGTCGAATGTGCTATTTTTCCCTCTAAAATATTCTCTCTTTTTTTCTCTCTCAAAAGTGTGTTCTCGTTAATTGTAGTTCAATCGTCAGGGTTTAATTTGTTTAAACTTCAATTATGACGTGCAATTGAACGAATTGAAATAATGTGCAAAAATTAGCGCCAATTGAATTGGGGATTTTGTTTACTGGTTAGCAATTTAGGTCTACCGGAGCTCTTCAGGCGTTGTTGGGAGGTTTATCTGCCGGATTTATCTTACTATTTAGTAATGCAGGTCTACCTTAAGGAGTTTCTTAATTTTAAGTTTAAGGAAATTTCCACTTTTAGTAAGTTCTTTAACTAAAAAAATAAAGTGTTGCTTAGAGGATTCGAACACAAGACCTCTCCTAAATACTAAATAGTCGCTGTGTGTTAACCACTTCAACTAGTTGATTTTTTGATTTATTCCAGATACTAATATATATAAGTTTTAACGTCACCAGAACTCAACCATCATTTCTCTATTTAAAAGGCTCATATGTACTTTCACAAAAAAGGCCAATTTCGGATCTGATCCTACCATGCACCACCACTCATCACCATCGCTATTGTCACCGCCACCGGTACTGTCGTCACTTCGAAATATAGTTACGGGTACCCGCCGCCGCATTGCACGGGTACTATGCTAGTTCTATATAAATTCACCACCACCATTGAAGCTTCTTTGAATCGTCAAACTATTTCCGATAATTTTTCGGCATGTGTTTCTATCTATAAATCATTCGTTTATCATTTCATAAATAAATGATTTTACAATTGTATATAATCTGCAAATAGAAATTGAAAAATCGGTGCTTTAATCGGTGAAAATGATTTTGCCATGTCAGCTGCCACGTGGATTGTTTTGTTAAAAAATCTTAAGTTTGCGTATGTCGGTAACAAAATCAAAGTGCATTGTGATTTTATGCATTTTGCCTTCACATTTATTCGCATATTTCTTTGCAACCGTTTATGACATAATCTTCGCTTATTTTTATGCTTTGCAGGTGCGACAAATTACGATAACAATAAGGTAGGTTTCTACCAATAAAACCAGGCAAAATCATGTTAAATGACAAAGATAACCCAACTTTTTGAAAAAAAGATAATCAAAAAGTGATGAAATTTTTCATCATTTACCACATATTTCACCTGATTTGGCATAAACATAACAAGATTTGTAGTTTTTGGGGTATGTAAAGTAGTTTCAGCAGTTAAGTGGCTTTAATGAAAAAAGTTGATAAGATCTTTGCATTTGCTTTTAGCATTAACTCACTTGGGTTAATACTCTACTCGGGTCAACTCGGTCTCAACTCGGTAATGGGAGATTCTCCAAGTGATGTAATCCAAAACAAAGATGAAACACAATTGAACTCAAATGGCTCCAAAATAAATATAAGTGATAGAGATCAAGATGCAAATAGAAAGCAATAGTGTAACATAGATGATAAAGTGTACTTAAAGAAACTAGGGTTTGACACTTTGATGTTTCAAATCTTGTTTGTATAGAATATGATATTTTCGTTACATATTATTCATTTTAATTTCGGACTACCTGCAAAGCAGATGGTCGCCTGCAATTAGTCGACACTCAAAGTGAGTCATAACATATTCAATTTTTTTATTTGTATTTCATCCGATTCAAAATAAGTGATACACTTTCCATATTTGGGTGTATTAAAATAAATGATACACTTTCAAAATTTACCTTATTTGGTCTAAAGTAGTGGACCCCATACCCACTAACTACCTACTTTAATAGAGTCTAATGACTTTTTTACACTTACTTTTACTTATAAACATCATTAACCTTATTTTATTCAAAACTTGTGAGACCCATTCACCACTAACCATTTAATTTAACCATCATTATAATCTTTTGCCTCAAAAATCGTAAAATCAATAATGTATTAATTATTTTGAATTGGAGGAAGTAGTAGTTTTCTAGAAATTTGAGGTAATTTGACAATTATAATACCAATCACAAGAAGTTACAACACAAGAAAAAAAAATGTGTAAACACACAATCAAGCATGCAACACATACTTGTACAAATTTCATTTGCTACATCAACTATCAAGTTTATATGGTACCACCACAAAATGCTTACTAAATAATAATCTGAAAAAAATGTACAACAATATCAAGCACTACCTCAAAACCCTAATCCAGCTGCGCCGACACCAAATGTAACTCGGCTAAACTTCCGGTTTTCCCAAACACAACTTTCCGGTAATAGCTTAGCCGCCGCCGTTTTCATCGGCTCCGATTTGCACCGTGTCAGCACAAACGGCTCGTACCCTACCGCATTCGCCAGCTTCTCCTCCAACATCACCGCCATCGACGGCGCCGCCGGAAATGAACACGATGACCTCGCCGGCTGCTTCAACCTCGCCGGCTGCTTCAACCCCGCCGGAAATCCGCCGTCGGCCACCCTCATCATATCATTAATAGTAGTAGGAGCAGTAATAGTAACACTTGACTCATCTCCACCGTCTGGTTTTACCGGCAGCGGTGCCGGCGCCGGCGGTGGTTTCTTCTTATTGGAATGTTGCCTGATGAAATCTTTACTACAAACCCATGTCTCCCTTGAAACCTCCATTGATAACTTGGGCTCATGCAACATCATCAACAAACACTCCGGCAACACTTTTTCACTTTCTCTCTCCTCTTTGACCACACTTTCTCTCTCTAAAACTGCATTGTCACCTTCCATAGCTTCTTCAACGATTTCGTCTTCATGGGTTTCAAAGATTTTTGCAAAATCTTTTGTAAAATCAGTCACCATTGCTGACTCATCATCATCTACTTCATGAGCTTCCTCCATAAGAAAATCTTGATTCACATAATTTTCTTCAAATAATGACACAAGATACAAACTTTCTTCTTCCTCTGCTAATTTTTCTTGTTCTTCCTCTTGACCCACCTCAATTTCTTCCACATTTTCTTGTTTTTGATCTTGACCAACCTCAAATTCTTCCACATTTTCTTGTTCCTGATCTTGATTAGCTTCAAATTGTTGTATATTAACTTGATCTTGATTAAAAATTGAAACTTGATGATGACCCACTTCAAGATCTTGTGATTCTTTGAAACATTGTAGTACATTTTCTTGATCTTGATCCAAAATCATAACTTGATGTTGACCCACTTCAAGATCTTGCTCAATTTGATCTTCATGTTCAACAAATTCTTCATCTTGTTCATCATTTTTAGCAAAAGTTGGTTCCCAAGATCTACTAGCAAGAGCTTCAATTTTCATGGGGTCAGATCTACATCTCATTAACAACAAAGCATTTTTTGGTGGAATACAAATGCTTACTCTTGCTTCACCTTCGATTCTGTCGTTTATAATCTCCAAATCTTCAAAAACATGCCGTCTTTTCTTAACAACATTTTCATCTTCTTCATATTCATGTTCTTCACCAACAACTAATTCAATATCTCTTTCACCACCACCATCTCCGTCCTGCACCGCCACCAGCCACCGTCCAAACACTGCACCACAAGAGCCTTGTCGGTCACCTTCTCCAACCGCCGCCATCTTCTCTTCTTTCCGGCAAGGAAATAAGCAGGTGAACTCCGATCCAAATGCCCTTAAAGCATCACAAATTGTCACCGGAAAATGAATCCAGCTCCTCTGCACCGGCGAACAAGATTCTTGATCTTGGTTCTGGTTCTGGTGGTGATTTTGACTTGCCGTTGACCCAAGATTCAAACTTTCTTCATGATTATGACTTTTTGGAGTAAACCCATTAAGAGGGTGTTCTAATTTTCTGAAACTAACCTCACCGGTGCTATGTCTTCTTGATAAAGTTCGGAGCTTTTTAGCTTGTTTTTTCTTGCTTTTAACCCTAACTTGACCAATGCAGGTGACTTTAGGTGAAGAGGGTTCTGCGTTTTCAAAACTGCCTCTTTTCTTGGCGGTGGTCGGAAACATCGCCGGCGACGCGCCGCCTTTGATGCTGCCGCTGTTTTTGAGTCTCCGGCTGAGGGAGGTTGAGAGGGAGGTTGGTAGGTCTCGAACACCAGCTCGACCTGGGCTCAAGATCGATTTAGATGAGATCTTCATGGGGTTGTTTGTAGCTAAAGAATGCTGCAATGTGGCGGTTGTTGCGGTGGTGATTGGTGGTTAACGGTTAACCGGCGGTCATTGGGTGGTGGGTTTGGTAGATGAATGGTTAGTTGCAGAGAGCAGGGAATGGGTGTGTTGATGGAGAGTGAGTGACGATATGAATGTTAACGTTGTAGACCAGTATATGTGAAATGACGATATTACCCTTGTTCGTTTATATATTATATCCACGTCAGACAAAAATAATTAGGCAACGGGTAAGTGGTAACATCTAACATGCTAATTAGACAAAATAAACAGAGTGTTTGGTTAAATTTAAGGTCGTGAGTGAAATGTTCTAAATTCATCATGTTCATGTATACTGATAATATAAGCATAATGATTGATGGCCCAACATTTTTAGTTAATTAGTAGATAACGTCATGAATTATTGGTGGTTTTTTAAGTGTCCCAAATTGATGTCTTAAGAGAATAAAGTATTTTTTTATGCCGGGGTGTCTAATACGAAGTATATTGTTGTGATAAGATCTATATTGTTTCTTGATTTGATATAACAAAAAAAATATAAACAATAAAATTAGAACATATAAAGTAACGTATTTATAAACTCTATACTTAAAGACTACAAAACCGGGAAGAACTAATCTAGATTGCCACTTGAATGTTTTGATCATACATGAGCCGAATGTAAAGCTAAACAAAACAATAACGTAAAAATAACAACCAACTCTTCAATATCACACAACCAACTCTTCAATATCACACTGTGATCTCTACCACGCCGGTTTTTACACTAAATCTATCATTATGTGTGTATTTATGTATAAAATATTAAGTGAATTAATATTGTAGCATAAATATATTAGTTAAAATTTCAAATAACATAATTCTATTTTAACAAAAACTGAGATGTTAATAGAAACCTAATTAGAGCATAAAGTGTGGTAACGAATCCCACCCCAAGTCGGACGCCACCTCGGTTTTCGACCCTAGCCACCACACCGACTGCCACGCCAAACCTCACCCCAAGTCGGATGGCCGACTTAAGCAACGCACCAATGGGAGGAGAGAGTGTTTTGGGACCAATGAGAGGGGAGAGATAGGGGTATTTTTTTAAGGGTTTTTTGTGAGTTAGGGGTAATTTTGGTGAGTCTCAAAGAAATATTATTGGTTAATGATGGTAGAGGGTATATTTAAAGGTTTTGAATGTAATATGTGAAATAATGATATGACGCATATGTGACGTATAAATAGTACTCTGATTTAAATGACCACACATAATGCTCTTAAGCACGGTGTAATAAATTAAAGATTAAAGAAATGTCTTCCTTTTAGAGAGAGACAAAAAAGGCTGTTTAGGTGGGACTGAGGAAATTGATAGTGGCATTGTCGTTATTATAGCGAAAAACAAGGGGCAAGCTCCATTTCCCGAACTCACATGGCCAGTCTTGGAATAGGGACAACATATAGAATCCAAGAAATCACGTGATTAATCCATTCAAAGACAGTCATAAACCTCACGCGCCCCAACCTCCCGTCTTCAACACTTCCCGCCTACCACTATACATTAACAGGACACGTGCTTGATCGTGATTGGGCCAACTCAAACCATTAAAACGACTTGCTGGCTTAAACACTGTGACATGTATCCAAGCTTTACATAAAAAACACCAGGCGTAAATTCGAAATGTCGTTTGAAACTTCATTTCTCCCCATACGTACCTAACTCATTGGTAACGATACATCACCTTTCATACTAACAAGAAACTGACAAGTTCTTAAAGGAAAAATTGTATTGACGAGTTCACGGATTATATTCTTTTTAGGCTAAAATGTATTTTAGTACCCTGAACTTAGCCAACTGGAATTTCGACTACCCTGAACTATTAAAGGTGCACCATGGTACCCTGAACTTGACAAAATGGTCGATTTAGTACCCTGACTCCTGACTTATAAATTTAAGCGCGTTTTCTTACTTGATTTAATTTTGGTTTAACTTTAAACGGACTAAAAAATGTATGTTTATCTCAATATATTGATATTAGAAGCAAATGATATGAGAAAACAAGAGCAAATTAGTAAGCCAGGGTACTAAATTGACAATTTTGTCAAGTTCAGGGTACCATGGTGCACCTTTAAAAGTTCAGGGCAGTAAAAATTCCACTCAGCCAAGTTCAGGGTACTAACATGCATTTTGGCCTTCTTTTTATGTACATTTACCAGAAGATTCGAAAACGGTTTATGCCAACAATTATGTCACGTAAATCACAAGCAAAACATGGGCATCCTAGGAAGCAGTGGCGAACCCAGGAAAAAAATTGAGGGGTGTCACCGGTTACACATTTTTTCTCAAGGATGTCACCTAGACTAAAAATAAAAATATAAATTTTTTTAACACTATTTTAATACTATCTGAAAAATTTCAGAAGTTGCACGAATAACCCCGTGCACCATACTAGATCCTCTCCTACCAGGAAGCCTTAATAACGAAAATATTACTTTAATATATATGTAAATAAAGTTACTAGACAAATGAATCCTAGACAAGATAGGTACCATTTTTAATGTTTTAAACTAATAAAATATTTAAGTCGACACATCAAACAACATGAACTTACCACGATACAAATATAAGATGTTCAATATCGACACGTAAAGAAAGATAAACTCATTGAGTACAAATATGGGCACCTCTATCTGTAATTCTGTACCATAAGCTATTAATGTTGTACTTTAATGGCGCCTAGTGACGTATGAAGCCATTCTAGTATGAATATATGGTGGAAAATTAATGTTAACTGATTCAATGGATCCAATTCTTTAAAATGATTGAGATATATATAGTACAATCATAATAACTGTACTAGTTAGGCCCCATGGCAACCAGAATCATAAATGTTTGTTTCTTTAAATTTCGCCAAAAAGAAAGTGACCACTATACATTTTTATCTTCTTTCTCTCTAGATTGCAATAGATATAGCAGTAATTTACACAAATGATCTTTGTTGATTTCCAAAACGTCAAATTTCAGATTTAGTCCCTAAGTATTAAAAATTACACGGAGTGTCCTTAATTCTGAAACCTATCACAGATTTAGTCCCCAAGTGTTCTTACATTCTTAGTGACTAAGGTGGTGTTGTTTGCAGCTTAATGGAACCATTCAGCTGAATACTTAATCATTCAGCATTCAGTGCGTTTGTTTAGCGCCTTTGAATGAAGTATATGCTGAATAGGACAATAAAAAGCTGCTGAATCATTCTTCCTTATAACATATGCTGAATCATTAAGCAGTCTGAATTCTTATAAATAATTTTCTCACATTCAAAATAAGTTTTATACAAAACCTCTTAATCATTCAGACTGTTGAATCATTCAACACTTAATCATTTTATTCCTATCAAACATCACCTAAATCCAATACTTTTAGCATGTATAAGTGATCCTAGTAATGACTGGTCTCCATGTTCCATTTTAATGACAAAAAGCTTGTAATTATTGCATAGATTGGTAAAAAAAAAAAAAAAGAGTGAATTTTGAATCTAATTACTGAAAAACAAACTTATGTAAATATTAATCAAATTGAAGAACAACTTTACCAGGAATTATTCTGTTATCTTTAGCATCGTGTGCTTCACGAACTTGTGAAATTGGAAAAGTTTTTTCCACATGTATTTTAAGTTTTCCAGCTTCACTCAGCCTGCGAATCTCACCTAAACCTTCTGCATCCGTTCTCATGTAAGTCCACCAATATTCTGCAAAATACGTGCCACGTCAGCAAGTGTTTAGTTGCAGTTAATTTCCTTTAAATTCTAATTTCCCAGTTTGGAAAACAAGAGTTTTCCGTCTCTAGAAAGGTAGATAGTTGAAAATTCTAAAATTCAGTTTTCAGAAATCAAGTTAGATACATTTCACAACTTGATATGACATGATGAATAGTGACAGGCAGACATCTTATATCTTTTGTTTTTTCTTATGCTGCCTTTGTTAACCTTTTTTTATTACCAACATTTTTCTTTATTGACTTTTCTTTTTCCTCAGAATTAAAATATTATCTTCTAAATGTTTGTAGTGGATGCACTTCATGAGGATATATATTTTGCTTCTAACAATTAAGAATTAAATCTTCGATATTTTTTATTCCATAATATTTTAATTTAAAATGTTAAATAATCAATTTTATACATATAGTTCAATAGTATTATTTCCATTGATTACTTTACATGCATTTTGTTATATATTTGAGAGTCATGTCAGCGGACTAGTTTTGAAAAATATATATCTTGGAACTTATATATTGTTTTTTTTAATATAAAAATATTATGGGTGTTGTATGAATATCGGTAAATAGTATTTTGGTATCATATGTAAATCCTGGATAAAACCTTCTAGTTTAGTAACATAATTGAAATGTGAGTTTTCTCAGTTCTATAAAAACTTTTTCTTAAGAGTCCAACTTTAACTTTTGTTTTATGAAATTTCCTAGAATTTTTTTATAAAAAAGTGCAACATTTTTGTACAACTGACAAATGAGTTTTTACCTATTCCATGAGATAATCGATATTCAATCTGTTTCTTCAACAAAATAGTTGTAGCAGTAGGAAGACCAATAGCAAGACCATATCTATCAGCCAATGAAGCAGACTCCCCCTAAAAAATTAAAAAATTAAATAAAATAATTTTAAAAATCCATTAAAAAGCGACAATATCACGTATGATGTGTACCTGCAGTGTCATATAATGTCCGCCTTTTTTTAAAAGATTAGTCCCCAAACGTTCCGTTTGTTGTATACCAATTGTGTCCAAAACAGCATTATATTGTCCTTTTAAGGTTACTTCAAGATCCTGCACAATTGTAAATTGTAACTCATAAATCAATAAAAAAGTTTGCCAAAATGCATTTTAGTACCCTAAACTTTGTTGACTAGGTTCTCTACTACCCTGAACTATAAAAGGTGCAACACGGTACCCCTGAACTTGAGAAAATGGTCGATTTAATACCCCGACTCACTAATTTGATCTAGTTTTTTCACATGATTTGCTTCTAATATCAATATATTGATATAAGTGTATATATTTTAGTCAGTCAAAATCTCCAATGAAAGCAAGTCAAGTAAGAAATTAAGAACAAATTAGCGAGTCAGGGAACTAAATCAACCATTTTGTCAACTTCAGGGTATCATGTTGCATCTTTAATAGTTTAGGGTACTAAAATGCATTTGGGCCTAAAAAGTAAAAAAAATATTTTTTTACTTTTAATTATATAAATTTACCTCGGAAGTATAATCGAGTGCTTGTTCAGCACCAGCTGCTAAAAGGCGATCTATGCTTTCACTTTCACATGTTGAAGAAACTGCACAACCGCTTGCAACTGCTAACTGAATTGCAGAGAAACCTACAGCTCCACCTCCACCAATCACCAGTACTCTTTGTCTGTTAATATTTTAATTAAACATTTAAATGTAAATATATTTTGTTTAAAAAATTAAGGGTTAATTATATGTTTAATCCTCACCCTTTTGTTATCCTGGCAGTAGATTTAAGAGCACGCCAGGCTGTCAATGCAGCAAAAGGAATTGCACTTGCTTCCTGCAAGATTACAAAATTCACATAATTTGAAGTAAAACTAATCAATATTTCTCTATTTATTTTGAAGCATGATATAAATTTTCAATAATTTCCAGAAACTGTGATACATACATACCACATGTGAGAGTGTTGATGGTTTTGGTGTAAGTTGATCTTCTGCAAGAACAGCATAATCAGCATAAGTACCTCTGACTGCAGTTGGATGCAAAGCACCAAAAACTTCTTGACCAACAGTAAGAGTTTTAACAGAATTTCCAACTGCTGCAATTTCACCACTAACATCACGACCCAAAACTAGCGGTAAAAGTGATTCAAATAAGGAACGACCGTAGCCTGCTCGCATCTGAACAAAGGAAATCGAACACAGTTTCATAATTTGTTTTGAATAAAAGTTTCATAGTCTCATCTAAACCTTCTACTAATGTTTGTTTGTGCAAATTGAAGGATTAAAATAAATCATGTAAAATGTAGTGATTAAGCGTTACTAAGTTGATTAGCCATATTAAAATCCAGAGCAGGAAACCTAAATTTGACATAATAATTGGTTCAATTAATTCAATCCAAACTTCCATAACAAGTAATCGATGAAAATCAGTAACAATCCACATGCATGCGCTTAACCTTCTGTTAATTTAAACAGTACAACTGGTGTTGAAAATTGAATTAACCACAATCCATTTCCAATAAACAAACAATCAAACGAAATTGAAATCAACAGAGTACATCAAAACTCACCCTAGTATCGAGAGGATTAACCGAAACAGCGCGAACTCGAACGAGTACCTCATTCGGCTTGAGATCAGGAACACGAACATCATCTCGTACCTCAAGTACATCAGCACCACCGAACCGCGGTAAAATCACCGCTCTGCAGCTCGTAACAACATTCCTAATACCAAAACCTAACCTAATTGAAGAATAACGAAATCGGTCGATAGAATTAGTCGTCGTTGAAATTTTGAGCTGGTTAAATCGTAATAACGACCGCATCGTGTGATTGTTCCGGCGATTGATCGGGAATTTGGAAGTTTTTAGAAGAAATTCACGGAATTTAGAGTGTTAGAGTGGAGGAGGGTGGCGGTGGACGTGTCTCCGTTTGTATCCGCAGAGGATATTGTTAAAGTCCATTGACAAACTGCATCTATTTCAGGTTTACTATTTATTTCAGATTTATAATTTTTTTTTTAATTGTTTCCTAAATGAGACGAGTTTTGTTTTGGAGTGTTTTGTGTAAAAAGTTCGTTAATTTAACCAGTTATACACTAAACTCAGGTTCTATTTAACCCTATGATGGTGGATCCTCTGAATAAACATTTAATTCATGCTTAGAAAAAGATTTGAAAATGAACACATTTTAAAAACCTCTACTTCAATTCACATTTTGACATTAGAAACATCAAAAAAGAAAATGATGATGACTGTTTTGATTGAAGTGGTCTTATACCACTTCTAATTATTATCTTTACTAACACTTCAGTTTTTTTCATATCAACGTCACGTAATTGTCACATCTCTGCTAATAATACACACTAGCTTCAGTTTTTTAGACGCATATTATAAAATACTCAAAATATTAATACCGTATAGATAAACTCACTTTTATTCAAATTGACTCGCCTTTTAGTCCCCTCTTCCGTTGTCAAGCCAAAACACCAACCAACATATGCTTACTAATGCAACAATGCCAATGTACTAATGCCACGATGTCAATGGTGTCGTTTAGTGAAACAAGCGGATAATACCGTTAGTAGTGGTCTTGGAAGCATAATGATTTAAGTTAGTCATGTTTGGAATACCAAAAATGTGAATGTAACTCTTTTTTCTAATGACAATTGTACAATCAACTAATTTGTCTTTTTGTAGCAACTAGCATTCTATGAAAATAAAATTAAAACAAAAAAAAAAACAAAAAAAAAAAAGAATTATGAACTACAAGTCTACAATAATCGCATTCTTCTTTCATTGATTTTTCATTTTCACTATGACTTGAGACTTGAGTAAATAGTCTTACAATCTTAAGACAATCTTTACCCTCAAATAACAAAAGGGTTATAGAAAAACAAATGAGGGTATAGAAAAAGTAAGATGTAGACAATATAACTTGCATAAACCATCTATCATCTCTACCGAGGCACATATTCTACCAAAAAAGCCTAAAACTTATTAAAAAGCCTAAAACATATTTCTACATAATTTGAACCCGAAACCACCAATATTTTATCCGAATCAAGAATCGACCATGGAAACACACCAACAACTTTGATGTCAAGAACATAACTATCTTCTAAAATTACCCTTCTTCCATAGCTAAAGCTTCATTTTCTAGTCCAATATCCGAGTTTTCTACCTTATTATCATCCTTCATGTTCTCTTCAACCACATTAGGGTCATTAGTAGAAACGGGTATCACGGGCTCCTCGGGTTCACTTGCATGAGGTTGTACTTCATGCAACTCTGCTTGTACTTCCACTAACGAGCCAGACACCATTGCTTTATCATTAGAAGAAGAATCAGGTATCACGGGCTCCTCAGTTTTAGTCTCGGGTTCACTTGCATTGGGTTGTACTTCATGCAATTCTGCTTGTACTTCCACTGACGAGCCAGGCACCACTACTTTATCATGCTCTTCTATCGATACTACTACAGTCGACGAATCATGCATCACGGGTTGTACTTTCTGCAGATCAACTTGTACTTGATTTACAGGCACAACATCTTTCGATTGCGCTGAATCTTGAGCTGATGAAACAGGCACCACCGGTTCCAACTTTTTCGGTTCTTGTGATGCTTGCTCAGATGGACCATGCACCACAGGTTGTACTTTCTGCACCTCAACTTGTACTTCACCTGGTACTACATTTTTCGACTCTGCTGACTCTTGACCCAATGAAACAGGCTCCACTGGTTCCACTTTTTCTGAACCAACTAACAGTTGAGCTGATGTGGCAGGCACTACGGATTCTATTTCATGCTGGCGTGGCATTGCAGGTTGTACGCTATGCTGGATTTGTTGTACATTAGGTTCTACTTCTAACTGCTTTTGTGATCCTTCGTGTGCAACCGGTGAATCGAGCCTCTGGCGTTTTTGTGGTGTTTCAACTGTTGAAGGTTGTTGGACAATCGGTTCAACTTTAAGTTGTTTTGGTTGTACCTCAGCTGTTGAAGGTTGTACCATGGGTTGCTTTGGTTGTACATCGGCTGGAGGATAGACTCTTAAAGTGCTAACCGTATGAATATTATTATTATATGCACCATTTTTGTTTTGGTTAGCTGATAACGACTCGTTCACTGCATGTAGTTGTTGCAATCGGTAATCAGTTTCAGGCCTTCGACAAATCTTCCTCAGAGCCACAATTTCCTGAAAAAAATTTAAAAATAGAAACAATTTAATCAAAAAAATATATTTTTTGTTAAAAAGTAATAGAGTAAATTACACCAATTTTCCTTATGGGTTGCACCAAATTTCACAAATAGTCCTTTAGTTTCAAAAAACTACACTGGTAGTCCTTATTTCTGAAACCTATTGCACGTATGGTCCTTTACACTAACTGACGTTAAATTTTTCTGTTAACTCATCCCATGTGCACCGCACATGAGGGTATTTTTGACATTTTACATCTTTTTCTTTTAAATTAATAAACAATTTTTTTGTTTTTTAATATAGAAACAATTTAATCAAAAAAATATATTTCCTGAAAACAATTTCCTGAAAAAAATTTAAAAATAGAAACAATTTAATCAAAAAAATATATTTTTTGTTAAAAAGTAATAGAGTAAATTACACCAATTTTCCTTATGGGTTGCACCAAATTTCACAAATAGTCCTTTAGTTTCAAAAAACTACACTGGTAGTCCTTATTAGTTATTTCTGAAACCTATTGCACGTATGGTCCTTTACACTAACTGACGTTAAATTTTTCTGTTAACTCATCCCATGTGCACCGCACATGAGGGTATTTTTGACATTTTACATCTTTTTCTTTTAAATTAATAAACAATTTTTTTTGTTTTTTAATACAATTTAAAAGAAAACGGTGTAAAGTGTCGAAAATACCTTCATGTGCGGTGCACATGGGATGAGTTAACAAGAAAATTTAACGTCAGGTAGTAGAAAGGACCATACGTGCAATAGGTTTCAGAAATAAGGACTACCAGTGTAGTTTTTTGAAACTAAAGGACTATTGGTGAAATTTGGTTCAAACCATAAGAACGATTAGTGTAATTTACTCTAAAAATAAAAACCGATTTAAAAAAATATTTTAAAACAAAAAAAGTGATATGTATTTACGGTTGCTTACCTCAGACTGATCATGATCATAACGAACAAGAAACCTACAACGACAACCTCTTATATCATGCCGCCTTCTTTGTGCATCTAGAACATGGGCATCAAAGTAAAGAGCCTGCTCTTTGCCTTCCTGTAAAACTATAACTGCTTTTTTATAAAAAAAAAACAAATTCTCGCATTTTTTAATTAAAAAAAATATTTTATTTTTTGTCTAAAAATAACAACTTATTTTTACATTTGTCCTTGTTTAGTCGTTGTACAATTTTTTGTCGAATTGGGTCATTAAAAGAGTTTTTTCTTTTTAATTAAGAAAATGTAAACTTTATGCATAAAAAAAGTTAAATTTATATATAACCATATAAATTATTACATAAAAAGTAATTGATTTAAAAGATATCATGATCCAATAAGGACAGAAAACCATCTCTTAATGACCAAATTGGACGAAAGTTTGTGCACTGACTAAACAAGAACAAATTTAATATTTTAATATTTTAGACAGAAATTAATACCAAAAAACAACATCATTATGACCTGAAAACAAAGTATGAGATCAGCAGGAAGAACAGCTACACATTCAGATGATTCACATGGAAGAGACCTTTGTCTCACATTTTTTCTAACAATTACCCATTCATCTTCTTCGGCTCCAAAACCCACAAATCGAACCAAAACTTCCTTATATAATTATAATTAATAATTAATTAATTATAAGATAACATAATGAAATAATATATAAAAATAAAAGATAATGGAAATCGGACAGATTGAGGATTCATTGGGTTTTGTAATTACCGGATCACCTGTCTCAAGAGACCTATGTGATAAAAAGATTGAAACATCATACCTATAAAAATAATCACAAAATTTTAATCTTATATAATAAAAATAAAAATTTATATATTTATATTAAGGTTAAAATCAAAATTTCAATCTTGTACTAACCATGCACCGTCCCTAGCAGATTTAGCTTCATATTCCATCTGTGAATTATATGTCACCCTTCCAACTGCTGCAATTCATAATTTAATATTCTTAATTTCCTCAATTCCATCCATAAAATATAGTTAATATATATAAATAGAGAAGATGGATTTTAGTCATTGTACATATTTCTGTCAAATTAGGTATTCAGGTCACTAAAATATGGCTTTGTGTCATTCGGAAACCTGATGACTTGATGATGTGGCAGTAACCAAATGACCAAAACTGGACCAAAAAATGACATGTTACTTGCCACATCAGCATCATCAAGTTGCCAAATTAGACAGAATTTATACAATGACTAAACATGACAAATGTTAAAGTATGTTGTCACTTTATGCCAAAAAATAAATATATAATATAAAATAATTCAAAATTCTACCTGAAAAAGCGGGTGGATGTTGTGGTGCTTGTGGGAAAGTTCTAACTGAAGCTGAGTTAATTTAAAAAAATTAATAAAAAAATGCAAATTAGGCAACAAAAGAAATTTGACATTTTATTAAATAAAGTGAAATCGGTTCTACCTGAAGGAACAGTAGGATGCTGATGTTGTGGTACTTGAGGCAAAGATCTAACAGTCGCTACATTATCAAAAAAAATGCGCGTAAATTATGTACAACAAATACTGCACAAAGTACAACAAGTGTTTACTCACCTGAATCATCTCGTTGCATCATTTGTGTTACATTTAACTTCCCTGGTGATTTAGCAGCTTTAGCCCTAATTGCATATCTTCTATTTTGAAACCAATTCCAAACTTGTTTCATTTGAACTTCAATCTTTCCTAACCGTTCTTCAGAATTACTAACACACAAAGATCCCGATTTAGAATCCAACGGCTAATAAACAATCATGTTAATAAGTAATAACAAGATTTTGCACAAAAAAATTTGAAATTAGTTATTAGAGTTAATTACACGAATGGTCCTTTAACTTTATACCAAATTTCACCAATGGTCCTTTAGTTTCAAAAATTACACCGATGGTCCTTATTTTTGAAACTTATTTCACCGATAGTCCTTTAGGCTTAACGGTGTTAAAATTTTATGTTAAGTCTCTCATGTGAGATGCGGCATTATAGTCTTTTCCCATTTCACTTTTTGCAAAAAATTTAAAAAGCAAGCTTATTTACAACTTTTAAGGCAAAAAGTACCACACCACTTGCACAAACCCACACCCATGTGCATCTCACATGGGAGACTTAACAGAAATTTTTAACACCGTTAAGCCTAAAGGACTATCGGTGAAATAAGTTTCAAAAATAAGGACCATCGGTGTAATTTTTGAAACTAAAGGACCATTGGTGAAATTTGGTATAAAGTTAAAGGACCATTTGTGTAATTAACTCTAGTTATTATATACCTGAATTTTTCAGCTAAAGAAACAAGAACTTGACGTTCAGGCATCGCGATTTTGTGTGCTTGCAAGATGGCTTCCATCTCAGCAATCTACAAAATTCAAAATAACTTATGTAAATATGCTCATTTAAGCTCCCATATACACGAAATATATAATTTTTTTTTAATTATAAAATTTAGTACGTATATGATGTAATATTTTATTATTATAAACTTATAATACTTAAATGAGCTTCTTGTCTAAAGCTCGAGCTCCTTTCCATTTAACTGTCATGTTTTCACCCAAAAAGTATCACATATTTACATGAATTCTGATGCCCTTTTGGTATTAAATTTTAATGACAACAATAACAATTCAAAAAATTACAAATGAACTACAAACAGACGTTATACGAAACTGTAAAACGATTATAGGCGAGAAAAATAATATTCATAGTCGACGATATTAGGCTATTAATAGCCAATTCGAAACGTTAAATTTTAGGGATTTCAAATAAATTTGAGAAAAAACAAAAATAATTGGAAAAAAAACATAATTAAATGATAAAAGGAGAGAATATTGACCTCAGCTTGATTAAATCGGAAAGAAGGGCTTCCATTACTGGGTGGTCTACCCATTTGATTCGATTACGTTCTTCAATTTCCTTTTTTTTTTCCGCAGTACATGTAACGAACAATTGCTGGAGGCAAAAAACCTGCAATTATTTGAATTTTCAAAATAGAACGATGAATTGACGCCTGTGATGCATGAAGCTAAGGTGGGAATTTTGAAAATAGAGGGAAAATTTGGGGATTTTATTTAATCGATCTGAAGAAAAAACTCAAAAAAGGGGTGTTTTAATTGTATTTGAGTACTGATGAGAGTTTTTTTCGGGTCGGGTTATACTTGTTGTTCCGGTCGGTTTTCGTTTTTGCCCTTGTTCTATATGTGTATTGCAAATACAATCCCTCAACTTTTGTTTGGTCTTCAGTTGATTTTCTTTTCTGTTTATTTTTTTGTTTCGAGATCGATCGACGATTATTTGTAATACTTGTTTTGATCAATCGATTTCGTACGATCTATTTTGACCAATTTTGCTACATTCTTAAGCTGATTTTGATTTTTGGCAATCAGTAAACAGCTATTTTTTTTATCAATCTTATTACTTCCTCCGATTCAAAATAAGTGCTACACTTTGGGTTTCATGATTTTTAAGGCAAAAGATTATAATGGTTAAATTAGATTAATTGAATGATTAGTGGATAATGGGGTCTCACACCTTTTGAATAAAGTGAGGTTAATGATGTTTAAAAGTATAAAGTAAGGGTAAATGAGTTATTTCACTTTGTTAAAGTAGATAGTTAGTGGGTGTGTGTCTTACTATTTTTTGCCAGATAAGATAATTTTTCAAAGTGTAACACTTATTTTGAATCACCCATTTATGGAAAGTGTAGCACTTATTTTGAATCGGAGGAAGTATATGATTGTAAATTGTGTATATAAAGTGAAACTTTTATCACTCTTATTATATGAATGTAAGATTGTGTATATAAACTTGAAAAATCGACCGTATTACATAAACAAAGGCCTAGTTTTCCACTTTGGTAATTAGGGCTCCAACACAACCAAACTATGTTATACAGTTAGATATATGATGTTTTGTAACATTTACATAACATTTGGTAAGAACCAGAAGTGATGGATCAAATCCAAATAAAATTTGTTGAAACCCATTTTAAGATCCAAATCTAGTTATCTCTACTATATTATAAAGAGTTTACCCCTTCCATAATTAGCAAGGCTGAAAATTCAGCCAACACACTTGCTAATTATAGAAGTTATTAGCATTATAAAAAATATAGGCGTCACCAGGTTTCGAACCTGAGACTCATAAGTCCCTGATACAACACTTAACCAGCTGAACTGGTTCAACCGATGTTAATCCTCACGACTCTTACATTTATTAATCAACAAATAGTCCGGCCCCTCTTCATTTACCTCGCGTATCTGATACGCTTTAGGTATTTCAATCGCCCCTTTCCTTGAGAAACGGAAAGGACAAACTAAACGACACATTTTTTAAACCCCATCAAATACAAATTTCCTCTCATTTTGGCACTCCATCATTCGTCTAAATCCAGTCTTATCTTACAATACGATCATCAATTCATCATCGGCACGTCTTAAAACTCATGTTCATTGTTTTAATTTACGTAATTCCTGTTTATCTTCAATCGGTATATCTTAAACCTCATGTTCTTTGCTTTAATTTACTTAATTCATGTTTATCATCAAATTCGATCGATTTTCATATGATAATTTGAATTGTTAGCATTGTTAGGTTTATGAATCATACAGCAAGTTTGTGGGTTTTTTATTTTGAAGATTTTATTTTAGAAAGCTCTGTGTGGAGGAAACACTATCTTAAAAGGTTTGTTTTCAGGTGTTCTATCCCAACTTCTAATGCTTTTCCTCAGTTGATGACATTTTTGTAGTGCACTGACAGGTTCTACAAGATGGGTAACAAGACGACTAATGAAACTATTTCTTTTTAAAAAGTTCGTTTTGATAAACCTGATGAGGGAGTAGCTAGCACAGCTACACGGGAAATCTCACTATTGAAAGAGATGAAACATGAAAACATTGCCAGGTACAATCTTTTTTTGAATTCAATTTAGCAATATTATTTTGTCATTCTCGAAGACTGCTGCTTAGAGACATAAAGCCTCAGAATTTGTTGATAGATCCTAAAAACATTACTCTCAAGCTTGCAAACTTAAGGTTGGCCTGTGCTTTTACTATTCCTACCAGGATGTTAACACATGGGATAATTTAAAGAGAAGAAAACCAAAAAAATATAACAAATTTCTGAAAATGTGTTTGGTATGATTTTGTAGGTTTTGACACTATGGTATAGCGAA
This sequence comes from Calendula officinalis, assembly GCA_963853835.1. Lineage (NCBI taxonomy): Eukaryota > Viridiplantae > Streptophyta > Magnoliopsida > Asterales > Asteraceae > Calendula > Calendula officinalis. The sequence continues at coordinate 78,663,323 of OY970828.1, forward strand.
CAAAAACTTCTCCGGGATGCAATCATTATTGAACACATGTTAATGTGTGGGCGATTGGTTGTTTGACATATTGTTCCTAATAAGGGATTTAAAGAACTTTTTGTGGCATGTGATTTCAGCAACAAAAAATATATATCTCTACTATATAATCAAATTTTATAAATGGAATTATGATTGTCTTGTAGTTCATAGTAGATTAAGCCGGTTGGGTCACGGGTAAAATCGGATTTGTGCTAAGAACATGCAAGTTTTGATGAATTGCCAGCTTATGATCTTGCATCGCAATCTGATGCTGCTGTTGTTCCTGAATCCTGATCATGGGACACATATCTTCATTTGGTTGGTAAGTTTTTTCAGTCAACTCCATCACGCTTGACCTGTTTTGACACGTACCAAAAATACCCGTTTTGACCTGTCACTGATTAATTTAAATAATTAAATTTACTAATCTAATTGTTATTGTTTGGGGTGTTCAGGGTGCACAAGTTACAGCAGAAGATGGAAGAAGTGCAGCAGCATTAGCAGCCTGCAGAACATTGGTTGAAGAACTCACTGAAATTATGTTTCCAGCTCCAAAAATTCTTGCATTTAAAGTTAATATTTCTTAAAGTTAAAGTAATAATATAAATAATTCATTACAACTTGTTTGCGCAGATTTTTCATATCATAAAGGTTATGTTATAGAAGCATATTCGAATGGAGGTGTTTTGAATAATGATTATTTTTGGTTATGTTGAATATTTTATGGATGTATTTTGTATTATATTGACATTGCTATGAGGATACATACTTGTGGTAACAACCGGTTTAATATGGTTTCATGTCAAAATGGTTATTTTGAATTGGGTCTTATGGTTGGGTCGGCCTGAAACGCAAGCAGTTTTTTGTCTTTTATTTTCTGTATTTTATAGATTATCAACGTGTTACCTATATGTAGGGTTGAGCTCGGTCCAAAAACCGAACCGAACCGAAATCGATAACGATGAATTTTCAGAACCGAAACCGAACAACTAACATGTTATCTCGGTTTTGGTTCGGTTCGGTTTGGCGTTTTTAGGCCAAATGTTCATCCTTTTCCAAAAACCGTACCGAAACCGAAAACAATGAATTTTCAAAACCGAAACCAAACCGGTAACATGTTATCGGTTTTGGTTCGGTTTCAGTCGGTTTTCGGTTCGGTTTTATCGGTCCAAATGCTCACACCCCTAACTAAATGTGATTTAAAAAACTGTATTATCACACCTTTGTTTAATTAAATGTTTCTATAGGGTTTTTTGCGTTAGTTTGGGTGAATTTCTATTTGTGGTGCTAAAATCATGACCTATTTAGCCGAACAAAATTAGCTTGCCAAAAAATATAGTTAATCTGGGTATCTGCGCCGCCGCCGCATTGCGCGGGTACTAGCTAGTAACTTATAACGTATGTCATGCAGAAATTAAATTCTAAAGCTATATCATATGTTTGTCATAATGTCATGTAACTTTCATTCTAATCATGTAATGTAACCATTGTTTTTAAGAACAAATAGGCATGTGCATTAGTACAACTGAACCAAACCGTACCGACTGGAATCAAGAAAATGATTCCAGCCAGAAGATCGAACCAATAACATCTTGGACCAAACTGAGAACCAATAAAGTGTCTTTGATTTTTTTTCAGTTTTGGACTGGTCCAAACCGAGAACCAATTTTGCATGAAAATTAAAACCGAGAACCGGACACTTTTAGCGCAATTCAGTTACAACTGATTCTCGATCCAATTTACACACGCATATTAACAAGCTAAAAAATATGAGGGTTGCAAATAAATTAAACTGCCCATTTTGTAAATTACAATGTTACTTTTTGCAAATTTTCCTACAAAAATTTGGCTTAAATAGATAAATGCCTGGAGAGTGGAGACTTGATCACCAAATATTGAAATTCTTGATGTATGGAGAGAAACAATACCATCAATTGTGTTCAATAAAATACCTATTTTAAAACAACATTAAACTTTCAAATTTGTTATCTAAGATGAACTTTCTTTTTTACGTTTCTTCGGTTTACGTTTATTTTGTTTTAATTTCATCTTAACATAATCTTTAACACTTTTTTCCCATTCCCGCCTTTTCTTCATGTAAAGCGTCATTGCAGCACGAGCATCTTCAATCTGTAGACAATGTCATTGATTCGCTATAAAAAAAATGTTTCTTTTTATAAAAATAAATAAAAAAATTCTAAAAATACAAAAAAATTAAAATAAATATTGTAAACTTTGAAAAAGAAACTCACGGGACAATGCTCGCCATTTTGGATCTTGACATTTAGGACTTCAGCTGCAAGATGTTTAAGTGCTCTACTACGCCCATCTCTGTATCATATATATATAGTTAAAAATATAAAAAAAAAAAGTAAATAAAAAATAAATAAATAAAAAAAATTAAATTAAGATTTAAAAGGAATACTTTAGAAACGGTTGATATTCTGCGGTATCTCGTATATCCTTTTTTGGATGACTTAATAACAAGGCCTGTAGAGAGGAAAAAAAACAGTTACATGCAACCTCACATTAAAATATTTTTATATGTTTCAGACCCGACCCGACCCAGGTCAAAATTACCCATTTTGACCCGACCCGACCCGTTTACATAATTCACATTCTTACCTTAAGATCATTACGCAATGCATGCCCCACAAGAATCCTTCCTTTTAGTAATTCAGCAACTTCCTTTTGAGCAGCACCAAAATCCTTAGCTGAAAAAATAAATCATTTTAAATTTATTCATATTAACCTAATTAAAAATTAGTTGTTAATTTTTTTCTAAATGACGATTTTACCATTTAGAAACAACTAACAGCCAATTAACGCCAGTTAGGGACCAAAAGCGTGACAAAGTTTCGTATTTAGGGACTATCTGTGTACTTTCTGACACTTAGAGACCAAATCCAAAACTTTTGACAAACCACAGGGACCATCCGTGTAATTTACTCTAGATTTATTAAAGAAAATAATATGCAAAAAAAAAAATGCATAGATAAATGTAAAAGTAAAACCTTTTTTCAAGTCACGGGGTCGAATGCCACTTATTTGAGTCCTGAAATCAACCACACGTTCAACTGGACGAACATGTTCATCATATATAACATTTCCCCATTTATTTACCTGTCAGTAAAAGTAAAAAATACATGTATAACGGTTTATTAAATTTATTTACCATTGACCAATGAAAAAATTACAGAATATGGTGATTATATAATAATGGTAATTATATAATATGAAAAAATTACCAGTGTGACTCTTCCAAGAGCACTTTTGTTTCCTAGTGGGCTAACACCAACCATTTCACAATCCATGGCTATTGCATCTGTAATACTGTCAAATTAATAATTAAATGCATTATTATAATAAATTATAAGTTATTAATGAATATTAAAAAAAAAAAAACCATGAAGCTTGAGATTTTCACAAGATATGTATTTACAGTTTTACACAAAAATAAAATATTTAAAAAGATTGTACCTTGAATCTGATGAAGTAGGAGTAAGAACATTCATCTCACTTTCATTTTCATCCTCACTATCAGACCTATCTCTCCTCTTTCCTACAATATTTTACAAATTATTAACCTCATAATTAAAAAGAAAATTGGGTAAACTGATAATTCATTCAAAATACTTGCCCTAATCATAAAAAAAAAAAAGATTCAAACTTTATATCTAACTTCAATATTAAATAAAAATTCCTGTAACTTTAAGCAAAATTTGTGAAGTAACAAATGAATAAACAAAGTATGCATGCGTATTTCATTCAAAAGTACCTAACTTTGAGTCTTTGACATCTAATTACGATTAGGTAATGAATTAACAATTAGGGTTTAGTAAATTGACAAACCTAGAATGGTTTCGTGGGTCTCTGTTCCTGATTTTTTTGAGGATAGTTCAGACCCATAACCTAATTTCTGCAAACAACCGAATTCATTCAAGATATTAAATCAAAATATGAAAAGTAAGTGTGTGTGTGTGTGTGTGTGTGTGTGTGTGTGTGTGAAGGAAGTGAGAGAGAAATACTTGACGGAGCTGAGCCCAATTGGGGTTGAGCTGCTTCGGATTTTTCATCGGAAAATTCTTCAAATGAGTTGTTTTCGGACCTCCGGCGGCTATTCTTAATTTCTTATACGAAGTATGTTTGATGTTTTTAGGTTTTAGTCTTTTAGGGCAGTTTGGTAATCCCACTTTTTTTTTTTGGTTGATGATATATTGATACATATTAATATGACAAATGATATTTTTTTCTTATATATTTTTTTTATTTATATTCCTTTTACTTCTAAATTTAATATATGCATTTTGTTAATTTTCTTTTTTCATATCATACTGATACTATGATTTTAATACTTGTTATAATTAAGTTGGTAGGCACAAATAGTAACATATAATGTTATTTTTCTATTAGACTACTCCCAACAGTGAAAGAAAGTAACACCGTCAATTTTGTCAAATCAGCGTCACGTCAGCTGACCCTTCAATCGACATTAAACTGATGTACATATGCTGACAATACCTCTTCCCTTTAGTTTTTTGAGACTCGCCATTACAAAATACACGCACACACAAAATACCCATTTGGGCTCCACCTCACTAACCGATCCCTCCCTTCTCCCGTCCCTAAACTCACGCCAACACAAACTGACGGCAAAAGTGATTCAGTGGTACGAATGGTGAGCGTCGTTACTTTTGGAGAAGTCCCCAAGGGACGAGACCATTGGCAATGCATGGTCTTAGTATTTGAAAAGCCGCATAAACTATGAGATTACTAAAACTTTAGTTTTTATCAAATCGGTATTATGTCAGCTCACACTTAATTCATACAACCATGCCAATAATATTTCTTCACTTTTATACTTTATACGTTTCAAAATAAGTGATACATTGTTGGTCTTACAATTTTTGAAGCAAAAAGAGATATTTTATTAAATTGGAAAGTTAGTGGATGATGTGTCCGACACGTTTTAAAAAATACTCCTCCCGTCCCACAAAAAACTTCTCATTTGCCTATAAATTTTTGTCCCACAAAAAACTTCTCATTTCCCACAGTTGATGGGTTCCACACAATAAAAAACTATTATTACTAAACACTCCACTAATAATATCCACTAATTATCTATCTCTCTCCAACTCAACCTTATATTTTAATCAAAAGTAATATCAATGATCCTACCACTAACTATCATTTAAAAACTTGTGCAAACGTCAAATGGGAAGTTTTTTGTGGGATGGAGAGAGTATATTTTAAGAAATTAAATAACATATGCCCTCTTAATTGACCAAAACACTTAGGCCAACCACACAAATTATTCATCACATTGCTATTAGTACAAGAATCTAATCGCAAACATTTATGATTACTTTGTCTATCTTCATGTCCTCTGCCCCTCTTTAGGTGCAAGGACCATGTTATTAATCCAATTAAAAATATAAATAATTTTTATTGTTTTCTATAAAATTATACATGTGATTTGTCATACTTTTTAATGATTAGCATTACCTTTAGACTCGTCTCTCGTTATTTTATCGTTATTTTATCCTTGGCTCCTTGCCACAATATCCTACCTTCATATTAAACTGTCTTTTATAAAAATTAAAAAGGAAATGTTTATCTTCTGAGTTATAATTGAATATTTTTTATTTTATTATTCATTATAGTTTTTTTAGTTTGTGATTCATACTGGGTCACATTTTGAAATAGGGTCAATTTTAGAAAGAAAACAAAATTTCTCAAAGCATTAGATTTGAGCTCTAAGTTAAAGTTGTTTTTTACTCTGTAAAATGGTTCATACTGGGAACACGTGTGATAAACCTATAGCGTCAGACCTTTGGCGCGGATTTAGCGCAAAAGTCAGTGTCGTTTGACAACCTTGGAAATGAAATATCTTGGAACCCATATTTTTTTAATATATAACAATTTTTTAAGCGTTGTACGAACATTACTAAATAGTTTTTTAAACATCATATGAACAATTCTGTAACATCACGTAGGATAAAAACTTACTAATTATTTCACATTTCATAATATATGTCTTATAGCTTATATTATTTTTATTATATAATTCTCACATGGAGCTCCCAAACCTACATGATGTAGCTATGTAAGGGTCGTTGGACCTTCATTATTCAATACATCACCTTTGGTCATCTTATATTGACCTTTTGAATATATATAATGTAAAATAAGATTTTCTTAATAAATCCTTAATTACAAAAGAATATAAGGTATGCCATCAAAATTAAATGGTTAACTACACAACTGCAATGGGTTGGAACGACATAATCATTGTTTTTTAGTATTTACGGTATTTATAAACTAAATTTTTTTTAACATATTTTACATAATAATTGGTTTTGTGGTGTTTTTTTTCCAAAATTTACATTTATGTATTTTCCAAAATAATTATTTGTGTAATATTTATTATACTTTAGCATTTGTTATTGAGTAACATATGAATTAGGGGTAGTTTTCATGGCAAATATATAGTCCCTTGAAGTTTGGAAAACTGTAGTTGGCCCAAATTGAGACTATAACTTGCAAGTTAACCTACATATGAACCACCATAAACATCCTTTGTGTTGCTTTCATTTTATCTTGGCATAACCTAAAAATTGTCTAATCCTAAGAAAAAGGGGAACAACTTGAATATCTTCTTTGTAAAAGATTAGTGATCTCCCATCTTTGAATAAAAATATGATTGTCTACATCTTATCTTTTTATACTCATCTTTTAACAAAATTGGGTATCGTTGTTATTGTTGTTCTTGTTAATTTTGTTTATAAATAGATTTTTGTATTATTCAAGTGTATCTAATAATATGCTTGAATGGAATGTTAAACATCGTGTGGAAATCGGTAACTAACGAAGTTTCACATTATTTTAATTTATTTATGTATGGAGAAGGATAATTTGTTTTCACATTTAATCCATACTTTAGAAATAGTATTTGTTGTTACCTTGAAATTTTGATATTATACGTGAGTCGATATGCTTGATGTTCGTGTCAAAAAGTCGTGCACCTGTTTGGGCTTGTACATTTCATGCCATCTTTGTTAAATATGTGAGTAAACACTATGAAACATGTAGGGGTGTTCACTATTCGGATATAACCAGATTGTTCAATTGGACATTTTGGATCGGACTATTTGGATTGGTTTTTTGGTTTTTTGGATCGGTTTGGACTTGAACCAAATTAATAGTTTGGATTTCGGATTGGATTTGGTTTCCGTTGTGAAAACCGGATTGTCCAAAAAAACCGAATAGTATATATATTAATTGATTTATATACTAACACTTGTTGGTTTCCATTGTAATCAATTATGATACTCCATTTCTTTACATTTCCTATAGTAAATTGATTTATATACTAACACTTGTTTCATTTTATATTGTATTGTTGGCGATTTACCAATCTTCTTGAAGTTTTTGATGAAGTTAATGTCAAGATTTTTGCATATATGATTGTAAATGTCACAAGTTATGAATTAGACTTGTTTTTATGTACAGAGTAGTTTATCATTTTGGAATTTTACATATCGAACTTAATATTACTTATGTTATATACTTTTGTAGTATTTTGAAAATTTTAAGGAAAAACCAAACGGATAAAACCAAACCAACCAAATTGTTATTTGGTTCGGATCGGTTTGGTTTTCAAATTAGTTTGGACAGTTCGGTTTGAACTTTTGAAAACCGGACTTTGTTTGGTTTAACCTATTTGGTTCGGATAAAACCAAACCGTCCAAATGAACACCCCTAGAAACATGTGATCATGATTCATGGCATATGCTTTTTCTCAACTTGATTTTAAATTGCTAATTATAATTTGTTTATTGTATCTAGATTATAATCTTTTGTTGTGATTACTTAAAACAATCTACATAACAAACAAACAAGTAATATCCAATTAATACTAACAAAGTCATACTATGGTAAAAGTAAAATATAAACAGTTTTTTCCCTATTTAAAGGAAAGAATATTGCTTATAGAAGGGCCTTCGAGACATTTATATGAAATGTGAAGACATATAATTAGGTTTTGCACATATAATTAGGTTTTAATTATAGCGTTTAAACATCATGATCGGAATTTATGTGTTTTAGTATTTACTTAGTAAAAAATGAGTAACACTTTTATATGACCAATGTCATGGTAAAAAGAAGTTGTTTTTCGTTCTATTGCCCATGGACCGAAAAAGAACCTTTAAATTACTTTACGATCCTAAAAGCATTTTATAGATAATTCTCTAACAATTAAATAAGTACCTCTAAACATAATTCGTACATATATTTGTCTAAACATTTTTTTTAAAGAAAGTATCATTAAATTCGTAGAAAACACTATGAATAAAAACGTCACGAACCTTGTTACTTCACCTACCCAAACCTACCCAAAGTACAAAGTTTTGTAACATTTCTATCTATTTACTTTTTTGTTTCCTACTAGGTTTACAAATAATAAAGAACAACAAAACAATAAATGATGTTCATATTATGAATATGCAAGATAAAGCCATTAAATGGATTGTCACATTTTCAACCCTTCATGTCTTCTCCATCAAATCTATGTCTACTTATTTACCTTTCATTTGTATGTACATGTAATGCAAGGGTAAAACTTTTAGGAGGTGTTTGGGAAAGCTTATTTAGAGGAGCTTATGGCTTATGAGCTTATATAAGCCTTAATAATCCCTTTAAAAGGGGATTAATAAGGCTTATATAAGCTCATAAGCGATAAGCCCCTCTAAATAAGTTTTCCCAAACACCCCCTTAGTATAAATACCCCATGAGATAGATGAATAAAATGCACCTCAACACTTTCATAAGTGTTTACATACTTCTCTTCCTCTCTTCTTTCTAGTTATTGTTCTTCATCTTATGTTCTTGTTATAGATGTAGCAAGTTCTTTGATGAAGTGCTAATAGGGTCATAATCATATCTAATTTATAACACGTTATCAGCACGAAAGTTCTTAATCGAGGAAGATCAACTCAATCACAAGGTACATTCAATTAATCAAGTTAATTACATAAGATAAACAATTTCTTAACATAAAATTGTAATATAATTATCATAATAAACTAAATGAAACCAAACATATTCTATCAAGGACATTATGATGACATTTGGACTACTAATCTTGGGACTACTAACATACTTACATTTATGATTATTCTAATTTTATTCTTATGTTTACTAACTCTTTTAATTTATGCAAACTAACATTTACATTTATGTCTTCTAACTTTTAATTATGCAAACTAACATTTACTTTTATTGCATCTAACTTTTATTTATGTTACTAACATTTATTTATGTTACTACATTTATTTATGTATGCTAACTTTCATTTATGTATACTAACGTTTATTTATGCATATTATATTTTTCTTACTAATTCATATAACATTCACTAATATTTTTACAAATATGTTTTATGTAATTTATTACTTTAATTATTCTCTTTATTAAAAAAAATTATATATATATATATATAACGGCTATATATATAACGGTAAAAAAAAATATATATTTTAATATTAAAAATTTACAACGGCTATAAATTTTTACACTATAAATAAACACATCATCCACACTTCTTTATACCACAAAAATAATTTCTCTCATCTTCAAAATCAAGATCAAGAATGATTCACCCGCTTTTGATTTTTGTAATTGTATTAGTTTTAGCACTTGGCATCCTAATTAGTAATCTCCCTCCTGATGTATTTTATCCTTATTTGTTCATGTATGGGATGATTGTTCTCCCACTGCTGTTTTGTGCACTTCATATTGATATATATGGATTCTAATTTTTAAATTTGTTTTTTGTTCAAAATCTATAGTTTCAAAATGTCTAGTATTGTAAAGCGTGAGCTAGCTGCACTTGAAGTTACTGGGAAAAACTATATGCAATGGACCATCGATGTTTTACTAATTCTTGAATCGATGGGCATTCATAAAACTATAAATGAAAACAATGAATGCTCATCCCAAGACAAGGCAAAGGCACAAGTGTTTCTTCGTAAACACATTGATGACATGTTAAAATTTGAATATCTTGATGTCACTGATCCATGTGTTCTTTGGATGTCTTTAAAAGAAAGATTTGATCATCTAAAGGAAGTTATACTTCCAAGTGCCAAAGATGAATGGCGAAGTCTGAGGTTCCAGGACTTTAAAAAAGTAACTGAGTATAACTCTGCTTTGTTCAGAATCTGTTGCCAACTTAAATTTTGTGGGCAAACGATTACTGACGAAGATATGTTGGAGAAAACATACTCCACATTCCATGCATCAAACATAAACTTAATGCAACAATATCGATTGCAAAAGTTCAAGAGGTATTCTGAACTGAATACTTGTCTCCTTGTTGCGGAGCAAAATAATGAGCTCTTAATGAAAAACCATGAATCTCGTCCAACGGGATCAGTAGCAATTCCTGAAGCAAATGCTACTAATACTGATGGTCCTAGAAACAATACACGTGTACGAGGACGTGGTCGTGGTTATGGACGAGGCCGTGGGCATTTTAATCGAAATCCAAACCATAACAATGGTCGTGGAAAAGGCAATTATTCTAATCGTGGTCGTGGTCGTGTTTATAAAAATAATGATTATAATGCCACTAAAAAGAACAATGTCCAAATACAAGATAAGGCCAAAGGGGCAAGGTATGATGCTGGTAAATCAAAGAATGCCGAGAGTTGTTGTTATAGATGTGGTTGCGCGGACCATTGGTCTAGGACATGCCGACATCTATGTGAACTTTACCAAGCTTCCCTCAAAGGAAAGGGAAAAGAAGTAAATCTCGTTGATAATGTTGAAACTAACAACATGGAATTCAACATTGATGATATTACCAACCTCAGAACTCTCGATTTCTGCAATGACATGGAAGACATTGATTAAGGAAATCAGTGGTTTGTTGTAGCCTGTTTTTACTTGCTTTCTGTCTTATGTAATATATTTCCTTTCAGCAAATGAAGTCTGTGTTATGTAATATATTTCCTTCAATAAATGAAGTTTCTTTATAATAACCTCATTATTTGTTTTTCATATGTGAAGTTCAATATGAGTTCAAATGGAGCACAACATCAAGGAAATATGGGAGATCTTTTAATAGCAGATAGTGGTACTACACATACTATCTTGAAATCAAAGAAATACTTCTCCAAAATAAACCCAACAAAGGGTTCAATACGTACTATATCGGGTCCTGTAGACTTGATTGAGGGAACTGGAAAAGCTAATTTCATATTACCTAATGGTACAAAATTCCAAATAGATAATGCCTTATTTTCTCCAAAGTCAAGCAGAAATCTATTGAGTTTTGGTGATATATATCTTAACGGATATGACACGCAAACCAAAACAATAGATAATAAAAAATTTATGCTTATTATAAATGACAATCGAGTGTTGGAGAAACTACCAAAATTTGATTCCAATTTACACCATACATATATAAATAAAGTAGAATCAAATATGGTGGTTAAAGAAAAACATTGTGATCCTGGGATATTTAGTTTATGGCATGACAGGTTAGGTCATCCAGGATTAACAATGATGCGAAGAATAATTGAGAATACACATGGTCATCCATTGAAGGACCAGAAGTTCCCTCAAATAAGTAATATGAAACCATGTACGTCTTGTTCCCTTGGAAAATTAATTATAAGACCTTCACCGATGAAAGTTGACAAGGAATCACCTAGATTTCTTGAAAGAATTCAAGGTGATATATGTGGACCAATTCATCCACCATCTGGACCATTTAGATACTTTATGGTCTTGATAGATGCATCTAGCAAATGGTCTCATGTTTGCCTATTATCATCTCGTAATATGGCATTTGCAAAAATTCTTAGCTCAAATCATAAAACTTAGAGCACATTTCCCTGATTATACAGTCAAAAGAGTAAGACTGGACAATGCTGGTGAATTTACTTCCCAAGCATTCAATGACTATTGCATGTTTGTAGGGATTGTTGTTGAACATCCAGTAGCTCATGTACACACACAAAATGGTTTAGCTGAATCATTAATTAAACGTCTACAGCTAATAGCTAGACCATTGATAATGCAAACCAAACTTCCTGTTTCCATATGGGGTCATGCAATATTACATGCTGCATCATTAATTCGCATAAGGCCAAGTTCATATAATGAATACTCTCCCTTACAACTTGCTTTTGGTCAAGAACCAAATATTTCTCATCTTAGAATATTTGGATGTGTCGTATACGTTCCTATTGCACCACCACAACGTACAAAGGTTGGGTATATATGTTGGATATGAGACTAAGTCTATTATAAGATATATTGAACATTTAACAGGTGATGTTTTTACAACACGTCTTGCTGATTGTCAATTCAATGAATCAGTTTTTCCACCATTAGGTGCAGAAACGAAAAACCAAGAAAAGAATGTCTCATGGAATGAACCTTCTTTGTCATATCTTGATCCTCGCACAAAACAATGTGAAACTGAAGTTCAAAAGATAATGCATTTTGTAACACCTCATTTTTTCAAAACACCTTTTGAACATATTTTTAAATAAAAATAATACAATGTCCAATGTTCCCAAAATACGGTTTAACAAAAACCAATAAAAGTTTATCAGAGTATTAAAACTGGTGTTACAAATACAATATCATAACCATAAGATAAACGAGAACTACCTACGAGCTCCCGAGCTAATCAACACTAGGCCACTTCTAACGCGACCCTCTAATCCAACGATCCTGAACCTGAGTACATAGCCAAAAACAAAGTAGTACGTGAGACAAAATAGTCTCGTGAGATACATGGGTTTTCGACCCATTCTCAAAAGATTTATAAAATAATATTTATAACATTATAAATACTTATCCTTATCATTTCTTATTAGTTCATAAATCATCTTCTATTCATTTAACCGTTTAAACTAATAAGCTTACCATAAGCTTACTCATCATCTAATCACATACTTGTAGGCTATCTCCAAGCTTACACTTTCTTTATCACATATGCAACGGACCTCTCCGAAGCCAACTCTCCCGATATGGGACGTCATAGGTAACTATCAAGGTAATTGGGAACCCCCATCTTACCGAGATTCATAAGCTCTCCCCGTTCCCGGGTCGTCATGCTCACCCATCATTGAGTGTCGTAAACTGTGACATTCTACTCTTTGCGCAGGGAGGTACCACCCCAAGTAGACGTCTCATGCTCCCCCATCTCTGGGCGGTCTTATTCCGGATTTTTCATTTCACAAATGAGCCTCAGCTCCTTTCATCACTTATTAGAATACATTTATTCTAATTTATCATGCTATTCTCTTTATTATTTCATTTTAAATCTTGACTTTACCAAGTCCTTTGCTAATTTAAAACATATTTGTCTTTTATCAAAATCATATTACTTTGACTCTTCTTTGACTAGAATACACGTTTATTACTAGTCACTTATTACTTATTCTCTTAGTAATTCGATAACTACTTTCATTAGTATAATATACTATCCGATACTTATTACTTAAAAATCATTGTCTCAAGCTTTATTAATACATATTATTAATAAACCAATTATCAAGCTCTTTTAAATCATTATCTTTATTCGTACATCTTATTTATAAAACTCATTAATTACTTTTCATTATCATAATCCCTTTCAAAATCAACAATCGTTAGATAGACTAAAATAGTCTAATACTAGCATTTTCTCATCATATCAATCATATCTTTATTAAAAACGTTTATTAATAAAGACTCTTAAAACATCATGGTTTTCAAAATCATTTGCTATGTACCCAGTAAAAGTCTCATGTACTCACCTTAGCCAAACTAATTCCAAATCGTGTCTAACAACACGAATCCTTGCCTTCCAACTTGCGAAATGTCACCAATCTTTAGGTCTTCTTGACCTACCATCAATATCATCATATAATCTAGTTATTATCCATAACTAGCTACCAATAAACCCATAACAACATTCTTAACCACCAAGTTCATCCAACTTGGTGAAACCCCAAAACCCTAGTTCAAGATTTCCATCAATAACCCAAATCCAATTTGTACACATCATTTACAAGCTTACAATGAGTGTTCTACACCCATGATTAGTCAACTTCCCCAAAGATGACATGAATGATTCCCCAAACCACCATTTCTACCCAAACAAAGCTCATAACTAGCTAGATAACATCAACAATCAAGAAATCTTACCTTTGATGTTTAGATCCTTCAAGATGGTGAAGATTTGAGCTCCAAGACTCCAAAAACGTCCACTCTCTCTCTAGAAATCGGTTGCACACTTTGGAGATGTGAGAAATGAGCAAAAACCCTAATTTTCACGTTTTTATGCAGATCTGACCAAGATAGCGCCGCTATCTTAAAGATAGCGCCGCTATTTCTAACCCCGCGTTAATTCGCGTGGGAGATAGCGCCGCTATATCAGGCGCTATCTCGAAATCGCGTTTTTTCCCCACCGCTATTTCGGATCGCTGATCCAACGTTGCACAAGATAGCGCCGCTATCTATGATAGCGCCGCTATCTATACCTGGCAGCTAAGGCTGCACTTTTTGTTATTCCTTTCGACACGGTTTCGACCGTAACTTTCTCATACGATGTCCAAATGACACGAAACCAATTCCCACGTTCTTTAAATGATTTATCCTTGTTTATCATATTTTTCTCATAATTTATTTTATTCAAATTTTGGGTCGTTACACATTTCCAAGAAATAGCTAATCAATTGCCAGATGCATTTACTGATACAAAAAGAGTAACTAAATCATATGTACCAGCTGTTAATACTCCAGCTCGAATTGAAATTCCAAATAGGCAATCTGATGATAAATTCACTCAAGAATCTAAGACACGCTTGAAGCGAGGAAGACCAATTGGTTCAAAGGATAAAAATCCTCGAAAAAGAAAACCAACAGAAAATGCAATTGATCATGAGGAAAGTGTTCCTGTAGAAACACAAAACAATCCTCCGGTTGAGGAAAGTAATGCTATAGAAAATATTGATGAGAAATTTTCTTATGCTGTCGCATGTGATATTATGAATGATGATTCTGAACCACAATCTGTTAATGAATGTCAAAATAGACATGATTGGGTTAAATGGAAAGAAGCTATACAAGTTGAACTGAATTCTCTCAACAAGGGAAAGGTATTTGGACCTATTATTATGACACATGGAGTTGTGAAACCATTAGGGTATAGATGGATTTTTGTTCGAAAGAGAAATGAGAAAGACGAAATTGTAATATACAAAGCTAGACTTGTAGCACAAGGTTTCTCTCAACGACCTGAAATTGATTATGAGGAAACATATTCTCCAGTTATGGATGCAATCACTTTTAGGTATTTAATCAGCCTTGCAGTCTCTAAAAAGTTAGAGATGCGTCTTATGGATGTTGTTACTGCTTACTTATATGGATCACTTAATAGTGATATATATATGAAAATTCCTGAAGGATTTAAAATGCCTGAAGCATTGAATACAAAACCTAAAGAAATGTATTCAATTAAACTACAAAGATCTTTATATGGGTTAAAACAATCTGGACGCATGTGGTATAATCGTTTAAGCGATTACTTGACAAGTAAAGGTTACAAAAATAATACTATTTGTCCATGCGTATTTATTAAAAGAACAACATCTGGATATGTGATCATAGCTATATATGTTGATGATCTAAACATCATTGGAACGAATAAAGAAATTCTTGAAATTATTGAACTTTTAAAGAAAGAATTTGAAATGAAAGATCTTGGGAAAACCAAGTATTGTCTTGGATTACAAATTGAACATTTGCCTAATGGAATACTTGTACATCAATCGAATTATACAGAAAAGATCTTGAAGCGTTTCAATATGAACGAAGCCAAATCTTTATGTATTCAAATGGTTGTTAGATCACTAAATATTGACAAAGATCCATTTCGCCCATGCGAAGAAAATGAGGAGGTTCTTGGTCCAGAAGTACCATACCTTAATGCAATAGGTGCCCTAATGTATCTTACTAATTGTACCAGACCTGACATTTCTTTTGCTGTAAACTTATTAGCAAGGTTCAGTTCATCACCGACAAAAAGGCATTGGAACGGGATCAAGCACATATTCCGATACCTTCGAGGAACTAGTGACTTAGGATTACTTTATCCTAATGATTCAAAACAAGGATTGATTGGTTATGCAGATGCAGGGTATTTGTCTGATCCTCATAAAGCAAGATCTCAAACCGGATATGTCTTCATGAATGGAGGTACTGCAATTTCCTGGCGTTCTCAAAAGCAAACACTTGTTGCCACATCTTCAAATCATGCTGAAGTAATATCACTAAATGAAGCAAGCAGAGAATGTGCATGGTTAAGATCAATGACGCAACTCATACTAACTTCATGTGGACTGGATAAAGATAAAGTCCCAACTTTAATATATGAAGATAACGCGGCATGTGTTAATCAAATGAAAGAAGGATATATCAAGAGCGACAGGACAAAACATATTCCTCCAAAGTTTTTCGAATACACTCAAGAGCTTATAAAGAATCATGAAGTTGAGATAAAGTATGTTCAATCCAGTAACAATGCAGCAGATCTTTTCACGAAAGCACTTCCCACTGCAATCTTTAGAAAGCATGTGTCGGGTATCGGAATACGACATGTGCATAGCATGTGAAGAATAGTGATTACATAAATGAGAGGGAGTAAACTATGCACTGCACTCTTTTTCCCTTCGCTAAAGTTTTTTCCCACTGGGTTTTCTTTAGCAAAGGTTTTTAACGAGGCAGTAGTAGTTGGAAAATGTGTCATCCAAGGGGGAGTATTATGAATATGCAAGACAAAGCCATTAAATGGATTGCCACATTTTCAACCCTTCATGTATTCTCCATCAAATCTATGTCTACTTATTTACCTTTCATTTGTATGTACATGTAATGCAAGGGTAAAACTTTTAGTATAAATACCCCATGAGATGGATGAATAAAATGCACCTCAACACTTTCATAAGTGTTTACATACTTCTCTTCCTCTCTTCTTTCTAGTTATTGTTCTTCATCTTATGTTCTTGTTATAGATGTAGCAAGTTCTTTGATGAAGTGCTAATAGGGTCATAATCATATCTAATTTATAACAGTTCAAATATTTTTATCAAAATTGAAACATACAATGAAACTAAAGATAATTGGAAAAGGAAAGAAACCCCCTACAATTTTACCTAATTTAAGAAATATCTTGATTAATATCATAATTGACATTAAAAGGTATTGAAATTAAAGAAGATTGAGGATAAAAAGGGATTAAAATGGAAATTTAAAATAGAGATGATACTAGTATTTCTTAGTAATTTTTTTTATTTGATTAATACATACTCCCTCCGTCCCACAAAAAACTTCCTATGCTATCCTAAAGTTTTGTCCCACAAAAAACTTCCCATTTCATAATGTGATAGGCTCCACATAATAAAATACTACTCCATCCGTCCCATTTTTATTGTCCATAATACTATTTTAGTTTGTCCCATAATGATTGTCATTTCCTAAAGGTTAACCAATCAAAAAACATTTAAGTGGGAAAGAGAAAATTTGATCAGTGACATAATATAATTAATGTACTTTTCTTAAATTGTGTGCTTTTTTGTAGTGCGCAATAAAAATGGAACGGAAGGAGTATTATTATTAAGGACCCCACCACTTACTATCCACTAACCATCTTTCTCTCTCCAAACCATTCTTATAATTTAATCAAAATTATTATCAATGATCTCACCACTAAATATCACCTTAAAACTTGTACCAAATTCAAAAGGGAAGTTTTTTATGGGACGAATGGAATATATTTTATTTAAATTTAAATACATTAATAAAGTAGAAGCATAACAAAGCACATGGACAGCATATATATCTATGTAATAATTTGCATAAAAATGGGAAATTGTTTATACCGAAAACGAGAACAAACAAAGTTGCGGTTAAAGGCCAAATTAAATAAATAAGTAGACAAGAGGGTTTTCATATTCATCAAAATCCCTTCCTTTCCCCAAAAATAATTTATCTTCTCTTTTAATCGAAACAAAATTGGATCAAATTCACCATCTCCAAGCCTCCGATCAACCCTCATTAGGGTATGTTCATCATCAATTTACCCTAATTCGTCTTTAATGTGTGAAATATAAGTTATTTGAGTAGATAAAAAAACCATAAAGTTTATATTTTTTTAAACATACATCGATCATCATTGCTTGGGATAAAGGTTTTTTTCCTTAATTTATCAATGTGTTGATGATCGTGTTTTTTTAGGGCTTTTTTCCGCTCAAATTGGTAAACTTAATTCAAGCTCTGGAGTCTGTTGATGATACAAAGGTACAATTTTTACGATGATTTGATGCTTGTTTTTGATTTTGCAAAGTGGAATTTGTAGGAAACTACGTCGTTTGTTGACTTGATTTTGCTTCTTCATATGGTTTTGTGGAATTTTGTTTAGCAAAATTAAAATAGAATTAAGATCAAAGAAATAAAATTAAACATAGAAAATGCAACTTTATCTGCCCAATTTTGGATTGCTAGATAAAAATTGGAATTTAGCTCCAAACTGCACCTAATTTGGTTAATTGCTGGTTTTCAAAGTTGCTAGTTATGCTCAATTTATACGTTTGTTGTTAATTGTTTTTAGTACATGCATGAAATAAACGGCCAACGTGATTATCGTTAAATTCTTGTTCATGTTATTAGGGGAAATAATTTTGTTTTGTAGGGTTTAAACCCGTTGCATACGATACTTTGTCTATCTGTCCTAATTAGGGGTGAGCACAGTCCAAAAACCGAACTGAAACCGAAAATGATGAAATTTTAAAAACTGAAAACCGAATCGATTACATGTTTCCAGTTCGGTTTCGGTTTAGTTTTTCAGCCCAAATGTGTACCCTTAATTCCCTATCCGAGGACCGGACCGAAACCGAAAATCATGAAATTTCAAAACCGAAAACCGAACCAATTACATGTTTTCAGTTTCGGTTACTTTAATAAACTTAATGCAGATTTACGTAAGCTTTACGTAATCTTTATGTCTTATTTCGATGTTAATATATAATCGTTATATTAATATCACAAGATATTACATGATTATACAGGATATTTCATGGGTCAAAGAAATATGATATATACGGGTCCAATGCTTGAAACCCAACACGGGCATCTTCAACCCGACCCGTGTATAATACCTTACGGTGGAATACCGACTTTCCCGCAACCCGCAACCCGACCCGTTTTCATTCCTCATAACTTACCCGAAAATCACGGGCCGTTACCGCACGGAATCACTCAATTTAATGCTAACAATGTGTTTTTGACACCTTTTCCCGTTGCAATTAATCATGGGATGCAAGAACAGTTACCGTTTAATTCCAACATTCTTGGAGCATTTGAAAACGGGCAGTTTTTTGATGGATTTAAGAGAAAAAATACAAATATTCAGTATTTTTATCCGGTACCGGGGTCGAGTTCTTCGGGTGGTGTTTCTGTGAATAATGATGGAACAATGATGGATGGTCAACCGTTGGTCAATGCGAGAAATAGAGTTTCGGGTTCGGGTGGTTTTGGGGTTGACCCGGTTTTGATGGCGGGAAATTATGGTGGTCAACCGATTCAGGCAGTACCTAACCCGTGGTTAGATCAACAATTTTGTGGTAGACCTTATATCCAAGGTAATTTTTGTGATTATTTATTTATTTTTTGAAAAATAATAAATCAGAAAAAGTTGCATCTTTTTCCCCAAACACTAATAAAAACTGATTTTTATAATCTATCTATCTATTTATTTATTTAAAATATTAAATCAGAAAAAGTTATATCTTTCCCCCAAACACTAAAAAATGTTTTTTATAATCTATTTAATTTTTTTTATTTTTTTAGATATTAAATCAGAAAAATTTATATTTTCCCCCAAACACTAAAACTGATTTTTATAATCTATTTATTTATTTATTTATTAAAATATTAAATTAGAAAAAGTTATACTAGTATATCTTTTTGCCCAAACATTAAAAACTGATTTTTATAATCTATTTAATTATTTATTTTTTGAAATAAAAATATTAAATCAGAAAAAGTTATATATCTTTTTCCCAAAAAACTAAAAACTAATTTTTATAATTTGTGTATTTATTTATATATTTCAGGACCTATAAATAATGGTGGTATAGATACTACAACTGCCGGATTACACGGATACCAAATCACAACCACCAATAGAAACCCAACACCTTTTGTTCACCCGCCACCTCATCAAGGTGGTCCCCACAACCTCCACCACCCAACACCGCCACCTATGCAACCCCATAATATGGACCCTTTTCATCCTCAATTAGCATCTACTTCACGTAGACTTCCAACAAATACTGCTATAAACCCGTTTCAAAATGGTGTAGAAGCGGGCCCTAGATTTGTGGGGCCCGCATTGCCAACTGGACTTAGGGTTTTTCGGCCTCATCAACGGGATTTGATGGTTGATGTAAATGCAAGATATCGGGGTTTTCCCCACTTGAGAGTTCTCCCTGAAGATGTATGTATATTTCTTAAAAGTATATATATATATGTATATGTATATGTATATGTAGTGCCCGATTCAGCGCAGAACCGTTTAAAGGTGCAGAACCGCAGAACCATCCTAACATCCAATGTTTTCTTTGTTATGCATAAGGTGTACATTTTCATACACGCTGTAACATATTTATACATTCAATGTTTTCAATTTTTTATACACATAATACATAAATATATTTATATATTATTTGAATAAAAAATTAGAAACATTGGATGTTATGATGATTACAGCGTGTATGAAAATGTACACCTTATGTATAACATAAAACACATTGGATGTTAGGATGGTTCTGCGGTTCTGCACCTTTAAACGGTTCTGCGCTGAATCGGACCATGTATATGTATATGTATATGTATAGTTTAACGTTAGTATTTGATGTGATATGTAGGGCGTTGCAATACTTGATATTACTGGTTATCATGAAGTAGGACATTCGGTTGATCATCATAGAGACATGCGTTTAGATATAGATCACATGTCTTATGAGGTAAGTTTTATTTCAGATTACTTAATTACCAACTAAATAATGAATTATCTTATCTTTTAAGGTATACTTTTAATGCTGTATTATTATTATTATTATTATTATTATTATTATTATTATTATTATTATTATTATTATTATTATTATTATTATTATTATTATTATTATTATTATTATTGTTATTATTATTATTTTTATTATTAGTATTTTAAATAACTTTTTACAGGAACTTCTTGCACTTGGTGAACAAATCGGTAGTGTGGGGTCAGGTTTATCAGATGATTTCATTCTAAAACATCTAAAAACACGAGTTTTTGCTTCATTAAAATCTGATGAAGATGGAAATTCTGTTGATCAACAACTTAATTCTTGCGTGATTTGTCAGGTATTATATGAATTTTAATTTCACTTTACTCTAAATGTTTATAGTCATGTTTTTATAATTATTACCACCTTCTTCTGGGATCTTGATCTATGGTGTTACTTGTATACAATATTTTTTTTTTATTTTTTGTTAATACCAGAAAAAGTTAATTTGGTAATGTTTCTCTCGAGCAAATTGCATATTTAGTGATCCCAAATTACCTTCCTCTTTGATTAATTTGTTATATAATACAGTCCAAAATGACAAATATTATTATTTATGGATAATTTTTTATTTTACAGACGAATTACGATGATCACGAACAAATTGGAACACTATATTGTGGGCACGAATACCATCTCGAATGTGTAAAAAAATGGTTAATCGTGAAGAACACCTGTCCAGTTTGCAAATCTACAGCACTTTCTGCAACTACACAACCAAAAGAATCATAAAACCCGAAGATATATGAAGAAAAACATGAAACCTTAAAATAATTTAAGCCGACATGTTTCTTTTATAATATATATATAAGTAAGAGAGAGAGAGAGTGTTGTTCTCTTCTGATATAAATTATGGTAAATATGGAGACTTAGGGTTTTTGTTCATCTTTTGAGATCATGTGACAGTTAACAAACTGTTATTGAACCTTTTTGTACAGACTTTTTTTTACTGTTGGTTCACTCAGTGATAATATGTACTTATGAATGTTAATATCAGGTTCAAACATTCATTTAATCTTTTTCTGGTTGATATGTTTGCTGATATGGTTAATTTTATGTGATTTTTACTTTTTAGCCCTTTTTGGTCTTATTATATAAATTCACTATGTTTTTAAGGTTTTGGCCGGACTGAGAACTGATTTTATTTTGGTCTTTAATAAATGCTTACAAATTTAGTTAAAATCTTAGGTAAAATCTTAATTATTTTGGCCGGACTGAGAACTGATTTTATGAATAGCTTTATTTATGAAATAAATTTAGGTAAAATCTTAATTATATACTCTTGCATGCAAATGATGTCTAGCTCGGTTGGATTGATGCATGATTTTTACTCTCATATAAAAGAGATATGAAGTTCGAATCATTTATAGATACAAAGATATACAAAAAAGCCTACCGGAATCTAAACTTATCTATATAATTAAGACTAGCAGGGTACCCGCGCAATGCGGCGGCGGGTACCCGTAACTATATTTCGAAGTGACGACAGTACCGGTTGTGGTGACAATAGCGCTGGTGATGAGTGGTGGTGCGTAGTGATGGTAGGTGCTGACATTAGTGATGGTAAGATCAGATCCAAAATTGGCATTTTTGTGAAAGTAACTATGAGCCTTTTAAATAGAGAAATGATGGTTGCGTTCTGGTGACGTTAAAGCTTATATATATTAGTATCTGGAATAAATCAAAATAATCAAGTAGTTGAAGTGGTTAACACACAGTGACTACTTAGGAAAGGTCTTGTGTTTGAATCCTGTAAGCAACACTTTATTTTTTTAGTTAAAGAACTTACTAAAAGTGGAAATCCCTTAAACTTAAAATTAAGGAGCTCCTTAAACTTGCTAAAAGAGGTAGGCCTAAATATATTAGTAAGTAGTAAGATTATAGTCATACAATAAACATAAGCTAAATTTAATAACATTATATGCAACTAGATATGGGCTAGCTTTTGTATACCTTGCCAAATTGTACAATTTTCAAATATTTCTTACTACGAATAAAATAAATAAACATATGATCATATCTACTACTACTACATCATAACCCAATTAATAACATACGGTTGGGTGCATTGGTTAACTTGTTATGAATCATTTGTATCATCTTGAGTACTTTGATCAACATTTCGAGTATGTCTAGCACTTTCTACACTCGCGACCGTGCTAGATGATCGTCTCATTTTACGTTCCCAATCTTTGATAAATCCCGACAAGATTTTTAGGAAATTTGTGTGTTCTAGACTAGATTTAAATTCTTTTATTATGTATATGATGAGAGCAATCGTTGATGTACCGCCGGTTAACACAAATAGTACCCAAAAGCTATGGGGGCTAAGTCTCTCGTCTTCATCGGGTGAAGATTGTTCGTCAACGCACTTCTCGGAGTTGATATATTGGTCTTCGAGTTCTTTGATTTTCCCACTTTGAGATACGTTTAATAGTGCCTTGTTCGTGTCTGAAAGTCCGGGGAATCCCTTAGGAAACGCCTGTAATTACAATACGAGATCAGGTTGGCTGGTTGGCAGGTCAGAAACATTCAACTTGAAACCGACTCGTTTATATAAACTGGTCAGATATCTCAACACTAACTTGTTTACTTTCAACCCGAACATGACACATATAACCCGTTTAATTAAACATGTAAACAAGTTAGTGGTTTGAATTGGTCAAACTAGTCAAAGAGGTCGAATTTTTAAATGTATATGCAAAACCTAATAAAGTATATCTACTTTTTAACTATATCTATTTTTCAAACATATTTATAAACTACCAAAATATAAAATATATATCTATTTTCAAACCTGTTTTGAATAATAAATCGGGTTAGCAAGTCGACCTATTTAAATTATCATCAACCCGTACTTAACCCGTTTGATAAATGGGTCAGTTGAGTCGACCCAAGACTGACCCGAAACTTATTTGCGTCAACCCAAACCTGTTTATTTTCATGTCGGTTTCAAGTCGGGTTTCATGTCGTCGGAAACTATTTTATAACCGTAATAATCAAAATCGTGTCACAAATACGATGAATTTGGAATAAGAAGACTTACGAATCCAAAACCTCCAACTTTAAACGTCTCTCCGGTTCTAATGAAGCTCTTACAATACTGAGCTAGAAACACTTTAGCCGAAGGAACTTCAAGAAAAATAGCCGCGATTTCACCGCTATTAAGTGCCTTGGCATACCCGTGGGTCGAGTTATAGCTATTAATCCTGATGTTTTCAAACTTGAGTACTTCAATTAAATACTCGTTTATAAACGATCCGTTGCAAAACCCGACGGTTGCATTCATGTTTCTAAGGGTCTCAACGCTCGTTATTGTTGGTTCGAGCCGTTGAGCCGTGAGCATGCTAGCCAAGCTAGCCGTGTAGCTTTGTGTGATGATTAGTGCAACGAATAGCCACATAACCGCCGCCATTCGGGACAAATTGCTATGGAGCTTGTCACCTTTGAAACAAAATGATTATGCGTGATATGCAAGCAAAGATTAGAAAGATAATAATGTTAATTAGAGCTATGGTTAACAAGATGAACGTGATAAGCAAGTTGGGTAATAGATCAAAGTGGGTTATCGTTGAAAAAGGATTGTTTTTACTTTTTAGGGTATGTTTAGGAAAATTTATTAAAGAGGCTTTTGAGCTTATTAGTTTAATAAATTTAAATAAGTTTGAAAATTCAAGTTTATTATCACTTTAAGTTAACAAACTCAAAAACCCGTTACATAGGTTTTCTCAAACATGCCGTGTGTACGGGTTGTGATCGATAATGTGATCTAACTTAGTTGTTAAAAGTCTAAATCCGAGGAACGGACTGAAAGTCTGAAACTAATAGGATCGAAACCGAAAATCATGTAATTACAAAACTGAAAACATAACCGAAAATTATAATCGGTGATGGTTCTTTTCGGTTTCGGTCGCTTTTCGGTTCAGTTGGGTTTTTTCAGCCCAAATTTTCACGGCTCTCCGGTGACCGGACCGAAACCAATATAACTGAAAACATGAAATTACGACACCGAAACCGAACAGAAAATCATCATCGGTGTTGGTTTGGTTTAAGTCGGCTTTCAGTTCGACTCAGTTTTTTCAGCCCAAATGCTCACCGCTATTCGAGGACTACCAAACCGAAACTGAAAATCATGAAATTACGAAACTGAAAACTGAAAATCATAATCAGCGTTGGTTCGATTTGGTTTCGGTCAGTTTACGTTAGTTTTTTTAGCGCAAATGCTCTATCCCTAAGTTTAAAAACGTTACTAGAATGTAAGTTCATTTCCATTTTATGCAATTCGAAGTTTGTATATTACCTCGCAAAGTGAAAAGAGTTGTAAACCCAAGCCAAATGACGACTCCAATTTGCGTTACGACCGAACCACGAAGATCATCATTATGATTCTTCTCGATCAACCAAATAATAAAACCGTTGTAGACAGTTATTCCTCCTATCAACCACCACATTGCTGCAGTAAAAGGCTTCATGAACAACCATGCTTGATTCGATAGCCTTGATCTAACCGGCACAATCATCTCCAAACCAGATTCAGTGAACGGTTGCGTGAAATCCGCAGAATCATGTCTTTCCGATGTAATCGTTACATCACCCGCTACCGCATCGAACATCTCCTTAAATTCAAGAAGAAGAAAAACATAATTAGTAACGGTAATTTAAACCGAACTTATTTGTATACCAACTTTTTTATACATACACCACACTTTACAAATATTATGGCATACTGTAATTATTGTGATGTACATATAAAAAAGTGTGGTACATATTATTAACCATAAATTTAAATGATGTTTTTTAATGAAGGCTAAAATACATTTTAATACTTTGAATATGGCTGACGAGTTCTACTACTACCCTTAACTATTAAAGGTGCAACATGATATACTGAATTTGACAGAATGGTCGATTTAGTACCACAAGGCGTTATTTTACTTCGCTTATTTTCGTTTGAGCTTTTGACGGAATAAAAATATACGTTCATCTCAATATAAAAAATATTGATATCCAAATCATGTGAGAAAACAAGATCAATTTAGTGTAGTAAATCGATTATTTTGTCAAATTTAAGATATCATATTGCACATTTAATATTAAAAATAATAGAAGATATAAACAAAATCAATTAAA
The DNA here is from genome assembly GCA_963853835.1 of Calendula officinalis. Lineage (NCBI taxonomy): Eukaryota > Viridiplantae > Streptophyta > Magnoliopsida > Asterales > Asteraceae > Calendula > Calendula officinalis. The sequence goes on from OY970828.1 coordinate 78,689,650, forward strand.
TTTAGAGTAATAAAATGTATTTTGATATTTTATAAAATATAGGATTGTGAAAGTGATTCACCTCAGATTGTAGTGATTCTACCAATTCATTATATGTTCTATTAAACGGAATAAGATCATATAATTGATTCATATTGCTCATCATTTCATCGAACACCTTGATTACGAATCCATCGAACACATGTTTGTTTTCCACAGAATCAAAGTACTCATATTTCACGAACTGCTTAAACAGAGATCGAGCAGGAACGCCGACCCTCATCCGATTCTCGGAGCTTCCGGCGAGTTTCCGGCGACGGCTATGAGCATACCATGGTTGCACCGGCCAAAGAAATTGTCCGACATTATCTATAACATGAGTGTAATTAGTTGCTCCATTGATGTCTTCTTCTACTGTTTCTGAAAACCCTAATCCTTCAGTCCAGTAGACGCTGTGATAGCTCTTTCCGATCACGTAAACAATCTCTACTGTAGTCGCCGGAATTTCGCTCCGGCGATCAGAGTTTTCCGGTGAATTTTTCTCCAGCGACTTCACCGCGTTATATCCTTGCACGGCGAAGATCCCAGGCTCCTCCTGCTCTTCTTCCGGGTAATCGGAGTGGAACTTTCGCCGGAATCGTTTTCTGAAACGTTGAAACTCCGGCGTGGTTTCCGTGAAGTAGGTTTTGACTCCAACCATACCTTTGATTGACGAAATCACGGTGGAATTAACGGAGTGAAAAAGATCCGTGATTTCATTAGTAGCAATCCATAAATAACCGTCGCCGGTCATCTCCATCTTCTTCGCCGCCTGAAACAACCGAACTCCGACCTCCATGGATGCATGAATTACAAACACTTTACGTTCTTGTTTCTTAAGCACCTGAAGCTCTTCATCTAAGGAACTTGAACCAGATGTTAGTGGCAAGATATGATTCAGCTCACCACCTGTTCGACGAAATGCCTGAGAGAGATGAGATATGATTGATGCTGATGATGAGGTTTCGTATATGAATGTAACTTGACGTATACCCAGTGATTGTAAAATGGCTGCAATCGCGTTCATCTGTATCGATTGTGTAGATACAGCTAACGAATGAAAAACGGGAATATCATGATCAGATTGACTGATAATATCGGTTATTGCAGTTGTTTCTTCCAAAGTATGACCTCCCAAAATTGCTTCCACTTTGTGTTCATCAATAAGTTTTTTTGCTGCATTTTAAGATCATCAGAAAGTTAAAATATGGGTATTATTATGATGTAGATTCTTAAACGAGAACACAGATTGGTCCCGTTGATTATAAGAATACTCAGGAAAATTTAATTCAAAAACCACATGGATTTGGGTCTTTAAAAAGCCTAAAAAACTCAATTTTCATAAAATAAATTACTAAGGTGGTGTTTGTTTGCAGTTTAATGGAACCATTCAGCGTTGAATGCTTAATCATTCAGCATTCAGTGCGCTTGTTTAGCGGCTTTGAATGAAGTATATGATGAATGGGACAGCAAAAAGCTGCTGAATCATTCTTCCTTACAACATATGCTGAATCATTAAGTAGTCAGAATTCTTATAAAAAAGTTTGTCACATTCAAAACAAGTTTTATATAAAACCTCTTAATCATTCAGACCGTTGAATCATTCAGCACTTAATCATTTTATTCCTATCAAACAACACCTAACTCTTCCAGAGTATCAAATAAACATTAAATAAACCCTAGATTTTCGAAAAGGCCAAAAAACACAAATGAGCTGATAACTGTCATAAAACAAAGTTAAAAAATTAAAAAAAAAACTAAAAGTGCAAGTAATTCTCTAAAAACAACTTTTTTGAGCCTAAAAGTTCCGTAAACCGCCTACGGAACAAATGAGCTGCATCAGATTCTAAACAACAGAATCAAACTTCTTTGATATAAAGTTTGTAACTTTTTACCTGCAATAGCTGCATGAACCGGTTTATTTTGAGAATTTTGAAGATATAAAACCACATGATTATTGGTCTTGATGTTGAAATCTTGAATTGCTAACTCGATTGCCACTTTAGCTTCTTTACCCGATCTAGAAGTTTGGTCAAGAACCGCACCAATCGAAGTGATCCCTTTCTCGTTCTTTATTTCTGAGACCGTTGTTGAGCTTGCTTGCAAAACAAGAAACAACAAAAAGAAGATAATCATAGAAAGAATGAGATTCTGCTTTATCTTTTTCATGGATGTATACCTTAAAAAGTTAGTTAATGTATTTTATTATTTGGTCGTAGGGTGATATTGATTTATAAGAATCTTTTTGTTGCCAAAAGTCAAATAGATATTATGCACACGGTTTGTGGAAAACTAATGTGCAAGAAATTCCATGCAGCTTTCTTTCATGTGTAGTTGTGTACTATTATATGGAGACTGTTGTGGTACAATTATGGTCAGAATGTATTTTAGTATCTTGAACTAAATTGCCTAATTTTTTAGTGCCTCGAATTATTAAAGGTGCGTCATTGTACCTGAATTTGACAAAATGATCGATTTAGACGGGTTAAAAAATATAAAGTCATCTCGATATATTGATATTAAAAGAAAATGACGTGAGAAAAGATAATTTATTAGTGAATCATGGTACTAAATTGACCATTTTATCAAGTTCAGAGTACAACGTTGCATAGTTCAAGGTACTCGATGACCTAGTTAGCCAAATTCAAGATATTATAATGCATTTTGGGCTACAATAATACACCGTATAATAGGTCTACATGAATGGAGGCTGTGTTGTGGTACAATTATAACAATGTGATGATAACATAGTGGTAAGGCCGTTTAAAATGATCTCCTATAGGTCACGAGCTAACATTTAATACTATATGATAAGAGAAAAGTTCGAAAACAAACATCATAGTGGTTAGATTGTTTAAATCGGTATATATAACCATGGAATCTTAATATATTTTAAGAAATATGAGGAATAAAAGTATGAAATTCTAGAGGGCCGCCAATGCTACATGATTTGAAATGTGAAGACATTTATGTTATCCTGATTTTATATTACTCATTCAAATATCTTGCAAGTTCTGACTTTGCAAAGTTTTTTAAGTCCACTTGTGTCATTTTCAGTGATGAAACTGTCAAATGTCGACATGAACATGCTAGATATTTTTTTATATTAACACTACCTTTCTCTATGTACTTATATAGTAACTATTTTAATATTAACAGCTCAATAAAAGTTCAACTCGATTAAATAATGTAACTAGTTTTACAACTTGTTTGGGAAAGTTATAAGCTTCTTAGCTTAATTAAACTTACAAATGTAAGTTTAATTACGCTCATACAAGCTAATAAACTTATAAGTACCTTAAATAAGCTTTCCAAAGAACCATATAACTTTCTACTTATTTTTTGCATCTATCGTTCAAAAAGAGATTTTATTTTATAATAATTTTAATATTTTAACGACTTGGTTTGTCTGACAAGACCAGGTCAATTCTTGGTTCAAACCGCTAACCCCATGACTCAGTTTCAAACAGGCCAAAAATATATGTATTTAACTATAACGTAATTGCTTCAAATGTCAAATATAAATTAAGTTAATATTTTTGGCCAACTACATCCTCAGAAACTGTGTATAAGTGTATTGACCAAAAAGGAATATATTATTTATATGTACGTACAAATCAGGCCCTTTGTCAGCTAATATGGAAATCCTGTTTTAATCCGAACCGAAACCGGTTATACCGGTTACACAATTTAGCTCTAAAAACCAGATAGAAACCGGAATCACAGGCCTTTAAAACTTTTGTGTATAAAGGAAAAGCCCAATCCTAATAACCCAATAAAAAAACCACAAAAGTTTATGGCCGAATCTGGGCCGGTTTGAGTTGTGTGGATGTGCGTAATTGTATATTTGTGTATATATACATACATAGGTATACATTTAATCAATGTTTTAAAACCCAGGTTGGAAATTGGTCTGTCGAACCAGAAAACGAGAAAGTGGCCACTCGGAACGAGCCGGTTAGGTCAATGTTTATAGGTCGGTTGGAAGCGGCTGGTTGGACATAAAACTCAGGTTGGACATAAAACTTGAACAAAAAAAATTATTTTAAAAAAAAAATATTAGATAAATAAAATAGAGATGAATTTTTTTATATATGTTTTGGAACATAAAAATGACAAACTTAGTTGAAAATTTTTTTATTGTATTTATTTTATGTTTTTCTAGTTTTTTTTTGTCATTTGTCATCATTTATATAATTAAAACATAAAAAATACTCAACAATAATATCATCTAGTTCAACCGGCTAGCTAATCCAGTCCCATCGATTCAACCGTATTTAAAACATTAATCGATTAAAAATGAAAACGGTTTTTAAAACATAATTATTACATGTTATAAACTGTCAATAAGATCTTGTCAAGCACTCAACAATTACTGGAATGCATGTACGTTGCTTGGAAAAAACCTACTAAAACTAAAATTCAAACCTTTTGACTTATTAATTAAAACAATAGAAGCATCTAATTCTAGCGACCCTTTAATCTACCTACCATTTTATTTTAACTATTTCATAGTACATGTTGCAAAAAAGGAATTTCTTAATTCATCGTCAAGGTAAGGTCAAAATTGGACCATTCACGTTTCAAAGTGATAGTTTAGATTAGAGTGTATTACAAAAATTGTCCCCAGGTATCATTAATAACACCAATCCTCCATACTTTCAACATGAAATTAACATGTTTATATATAAACGAGCCAAATATCTCAAACATAACATATTTACCTCTAACCCGGACACGATTCGTATAACCCATTTAATTAATCAGGTTAACCAAATTAGCGGGTCAAACATGTTAAATGGGTCAAACAGAAATTGCCACCGTTAACCACAGTCAAACACCACCACTGTTACAAAATCAATTGAGGCTAATTCAAACAGATACCATTTTAGATTTTGGTGGCGACGGATTATTACGATATATTCAAATATACCATTGCCGTGGTCGTTTCTGAATCTACACCTAAAAGATTATTTTAGATATCCTTAACGCTAGATTATCATAGATGCTTTCCTTATATTATTTAATAGGAATGACTTTTTTAGGCAACCACCACTCCAATATCTAATTCATACTATACATAATTTTATAAAAATAGTTGCTTGTGACGGAAGAAAACACGACAGTTGTCCACGTTAAATGTTTGTATCATCTTTATCTCAATTGCACTTTCTTGAACTCTTCCTACAAAAAAAACATGTCACAAATTGGGGACCAATTTGGAAAATTCAAATGAGAATTATATTGCTTCTTACTGAATCTTCATACTACATTCTGCTAACTATAATATATTTTTTTTTTCTGGAAACAGAAAATGAAACAATGGAAGTCTACTCGCAATATTCGAGTGAGCACCTCGGGTTTGAGCGTCTATATAGGGCAAACACAACCTCTATAGGGATTTCTAGGAAAAAATCCCCCATACTTTGCACCACAAAGAGGTGTTTACATGATTTGAACTCCATACATGAGAGTAAAACTCATACATCAATCCAACTGAGCTAGACTTCTATTATTTTTCCTAATAATGTCTTTCCTTATCTAATTGTTTGATTTGAACGTATATTGAATATCATGCAATAAAACCAAATGGAAGTAGGCACCAATAATGTCATTTCATTTTCATAATAGTGTCAAGTAGCTCCATAAATGATAAATTCATTGAATTGGTAAATGTCATCTACTAGTTGACCTTGAAATATTCTAAAGTACAAGTCTTCTTCAAATTCTAAGATTTTCCCGGATCTTTCGTCCACTAATCTAATCTAAGTTTTCTATATAAACTTATCCTAAAGAGCTAAAAAAGTACAAAAGTTAAGATACCAGCCATCATTCAATATGGCAAAGTTTGCAAAAACCACATATTATACTTCATTTATTCTTATATTGTTAACTATGAAGGTCACGGGTCGGGTTTTACACGAGCTAATTTCAGATGGCATCGATAAATCAACTCAAGAGAAACAACCGTCTTTCTTATATCTTAAAGGAATCGATGTTGTTGAAGAACATTGTGAGCAAATGTACGGTTTTTTGCCATGCTCCGAAACTCTTTTAGGCCATCTTTTTCTTATTGTGGTTTACGAGTACTTGTTATATCACGGAGAATCGTACGTTTCTTCCGGAGGCAAACGGATTTTTCAGATTTTAGGTCCCGGGATTTTCGGTGCAAGTGCTTTCCAAGTCCTTGGTTTCCTTCCCGAATCATTCATACTTCTCGGTAGGTCCCATCTTTTTATATCTAATTCTGATCAAACAAGTGGGACCCACAACTGAGACTTGAACCTACAACCTCTTGGCTGATTGGCTACCCAGATACAGACAAAACCACAAAAATCTCTCCTTTTCTTACTTCTTAAAATGTTTCGTTGTTTATTTACAGTTTCGGGACTTTCGAACACTAAAGAAGTAGCTCAAGAATATGTCCTAACGGGCGTTGGTTTGCTTGCCGGATCGGGGATACTTCTTCTCACTTTAGTATGGGGAACTTGTGTTATTATAGGAAGTAGAAACCTTTCTTCCGAATCGGGCTCAAGCCCGTTATCAGTTTCTACCCAAAATCAATACCAAAAACTGTTATCACATTTCACGGGTCAGCCCAATTTTCATCATTTCCCTCCGTTTTTTTACACAGATTTTTTCTCTCAAGATTTTACGTTTTCTAACACAACTATGTGTGTTTTTCTTGCGTGTAGGTTTTGGTGTAACGACAGATCATGAAACAAGTTATGCAGCCAAAATTATGGTTTTTTCGGTTATACCATTCGCGTTCCTCCTAATCCCGGAAATATTTCTTGGTGTGTCTAAGGGATTCGTTTTCATGATTCCTCTGTTTGTTTCGTTTATGTTCTTGATTGTATACTTCGTGTACCAGGTATGTACTACTTCTATCTTGATGATTAATTATTTGATTTAATTAAGCTCAAATTGCATAAAAAAGTAACAAGATTGGTCGTATTTCTATTTGTTAGTAACTTTGATAATGCTCTGACATGACTCCTGAACACGAATTAACTTTGACTACTGACGTTCCAAATTATCCAAATCAGCGCTGACATTCCAACTGAGACACGCATGCCAACAATACACATTCACTTATATTTTATACATGAATTACACACAGAGAAAATACTAATACCCACAACCGAATGCCCGTTAGCATTGGTCTTAACAAATAACCCTTAACGAAAACTTTTTGAGCCTTTTGTGAGTGAAAATAAAGTGTGTAATGTGTTACCCAAAATAGAATGTTATTCACCCTTAAATTAATACATAGTATGTATAACATACTAAGGTATTGTTTGGTTTGCTGGAAATGAATTAAATCTGGGAACCAAACTACATCTAATACTTGATTTTTCAATATATAGGCATATCAACATTTTATTCTAACACTTTTATCCGAATTATCCTAGTTGTTTGAGCCTTCGATCCAAAAAAGAAGATTATCATACGTGAAACACGAACATCTAGTTGTGGACATACTAAAACATTTGCAAGAGCATGCTGCAGAACAAGTACTTACTGAAGATGGTTTGGCAAATTTACCTGCTATAAAACGGTTCGTAATTTCTTGTTCCTTTTTAACAGGGAATTGATATTTGCACCACAAAACTACATCACTCATCATATTGTACAAGTTTTAAAGCAGATTATACAAATATCAAAACGTAGATTGTGATGTGTGAATAAATTTGTGTGGTGTAGATATCACCTGTCTTTTTAATAGTATGATCCTTTCTAATCTTCCGTTATTGTATTATTGATTTTTGTCGGATAAAATGGAACCTTGTTTGCAGTCTATTTACGAAGATTGATCAAGATGACGATAGCTATATATCGTTTCCTGAATTGAAAGAACTTCTCCGAGATATTAAGTTTAGGGAATTGACTTGGAACAAGGAGAAAAAAATGGAAGAAATCATGAAAGAATTCGATAAAGATGGTGATAATAAAGTAACTATGGATATATTTGTTGATATATTCACCAAATGGCTCGATGAGACAAAGGATGCAGTTAATAAACGGCCAGTTCGCTCAATTGGTTCGAGGAAGCACATATATAAGGTATTTAATTTATTATTATTTTTTTTTTTTACAATAAACTAGGAAATTTTCCTAAACGTGTCCTATTTTTAGATTATGCAACCATGGGTTCAAACGAAAAAGAAAGAAGAAGAGATGATGAAGATCCTAATATCCGAAATTATTACACGTGTTCAAACCTTTCCATTAGGAAGCTTTTACAATGAAGATGGAACACCAAATATATCCGAAATAAAAAGGTGAAAATCAGGTTTTTAAATTTAGTATTTGTTCGTTTAAAAAGGTGAATATTTGTAGGGGAATTAATTTTGCTGCCACACTTTTTGATATCTATACCACACTGTACAAGTAATACTTCATACTGTACAAACAGGTAATGCAATTGTTGTGGTAGATGGATTAAAACATGTGGTATAAAAATCACCACCTTATTTGTAGTCATATTAGCTGATTTTGTGGGCAATTTTAAGGTTGTTTGAAAAGATTGATGTCGATAAAGATAATTTTGTATCACAATCGGAATTGAAGAGATTGATCATGGAAATCAACTCCGAGAAGATACGAGAGAATGTCGATGAAGCAACGGATAAAATAATGCAAGATCTCGACACAAGTGGTGATCAACAAATCGATGAACACGAGTTTATAAATGGATTTAAAGAGTGGCTAAACACATCTAATTATGAAATGGTTCCCAACTCACCTCAGACTAATTTCAATGTAAGTAAAAGTGATGTAGAGCCGAAAACAAAGAACACAAATTGGTCATTTTGATTATTAGAATATGTATGTCAATTTATTTTAAAACCATGTTGATGCAATGAAAACCGCGGTTTCAGTCTTCAAATTCATTTAACTTAAAAACACAAATTTAGGACAAAAATAAACCTTCATAAAATCATCAACTGAAAATTTCAATGTGTCAAACAAACTCTAAATAAGATCTAGATTTTCGTACGGGCCAAAAAAAACACAAATGGACTGGAAACTGAGTGTAAAACAAAGTCCCAAAATCAAACAAAAAATTAAAAAATGCAAATAACTCAAAAACGTTTTTAGGCCTGAAAATTCTGTAAAATTACCGGTTTCTCAGGGTGTAGCCCTCATTACCAGCTTCTATTTGGCTAGTCAAACACTAAAACGGAGACTTTTTCTGTCTTGGACTTCAAGGAATATGACATACTTATTTGTTTGCATCAAAAGGTCACATTTTACGTTGTGATTTTCTTTTTGTTCTCTTGACGCTTATAAATGTTGTCATCTTGTATGCACTTATAAGTGCGGAATTAAGGGTAAGCATTTTGGCCGGAAAAAATAATCGAACCGAAACTAACCTAAACCGAAACCGAAAACATGTAATTGGTTCGGTTTCAGTTTTGAAAATTCATTATTTTCGTTTTCAGTTCGATTCGGTCCCCGGTTAGGGATGAACATTTGGGCTAAAAAAATAAACCGAAACCGACCGAATCGAAACCGAACTGAACCAAAACCGAAAACATGTAATCGGATTCGGTTTGAAAATTCATCATTTTTTGTCTCGGTTTCGGTCCGGTTTCTGGACCGCGCTAACCCTTAAACCGCGGACAATTTGGTAAAATTTCACGAGAGAATAAGCTCGTTCTACTGAATTTTGATCTTAAAAGTCAACGTTTATGCAGAGACCATGGGAAAGATGGATAGATGATGGTGTAGATAGATCTAATTGGGCTTGGATAAAATCTATAATGTTGTTGGTGCTCGGAATAACCATGTTAGCACTTTTGGCTGAACCTTTGATACACAGTGTTCAAAATGTGTCGACTAGTGCAAATATACCGTCGTTTTTTGTATCTTTTATCGTCGTTCCACTCGCCACAAATGCTAGAGCAGCAATTTCCGCCATTAAAACTGCCAGTCAAAGGAACGAACGAACAACTTCTTTGACTTTCTCTGAGGTTTGTTTTCTCAATATTCATATATTACAATGATAACCCCAACAATCAATGACTTTTGAATTTCCTTTTTGCAAAGCTACAAATCATATTTATAAATTAATATATTTATGACACTAAATCTTATTAGATAAAATATTACTTCGTGTTAGGGGTGTAATCGAGTCGAGACAGCTCGTGAGTTACTCGAGACCGACTCGAGATATACTCGAAATCGACTCGTTGTGAACCCGAGTCGAGCTCGAGCTACTCGAGTAGGGTTTCGAGCCGAGTTCGAGTTCCAAAATACACAGCTCGTTAGGCTCGCGAGCCTTATCGAGCTTTTATTTAATTACCATTTTACCCTTTTTCCATATACATAATTACCTTTTATCCTTTTCCATATACAAATTTACAACAAAAAAGTGCATTTTTTAAAAAAATATGAATTTTTCGAGTCGAGCCGAGTATCGAGTTTTCACCGAGTCGAGTTCGAGCTTAAAAATGGAAGCTCGTCGAGTTTCGAGCTCGAGTTTTAGTTGGCGAGTCGAGCTCGAGCTTGGCAGAACTCGGCTCGACTCGTTTACACCCCTACTCCGTATTCATATACTATAAATGAATAATAACATTTTTATTACAAGTAATATCGATTTGCATTTTAGGATCACTATTTGAAAACTTTCCTTTTAGTGACACACGAACATAAAGGTGCCACTAAAGTAAAAACATGTTGCTAAAATAAAAAAAGTAAATTACATAAATTGTTCTTGTTTTCTTCCTAATTTTATGATCTTCTCTCTAAACTTTTAATTTCGTTTTTTTCCATAAACTTCATAATTACATGATTTTTGTCAATACGCTCTTTAAATTTCATTTTTCCTAATCCATTTTGGCCTAAAATGACAATAATACCCTTTATGAGTTTTTTTTTTCTTGTTTTTAGTTGTTGTTTTCTATTTTCTATGTTCGTGAGATACTCGATTCCGTCTCGTTAAAACCTCGATAAAAGCCCGAATTAAACAGACTCGAGCTTAACCTGGAGTTCGTTTATTAAACGTGTTTGAGCCCGAGCTTCAGAAATAAAACCTTTTCAAAAAGTGTCTTTTAAATGTACATATTTAATTAATGTGTTTGCATGTTTGTTGATGAAATATATGCAGTTATATGATGGGGTGTTCATGAACAATGTTCTTGGATTTTGTGTTCTTTTGGCGGTTATATATTTTCGAGGGTTGACATGGAGTTTTTCGGCTGAAGTGTTGGTTGTATTAATAGTCTGTATCATCATGGGTACGGCAGCAAGCTTTCGATCCAAGTTCCCCATTTGGACATCATTCGTTGCATACTTGCTTTACCCCTTGTCTTTGATCTTTGTTTTTCTTTTTAATAGATTTTAATCATGTCAAAGAGACATTTATTTGTATATATATGTATTCTTTTAATCATTTATAATACAAGTATGTTAAACCTCAATATTATGTGCAGTTATCTTGCTATTTAGCTAATATATTAGCCAATATTGGGTACAACTAAAAAATATAACACATATTAGTCTCATTGATTCTAAGAATAACAAGGACAGTCTAAACAAAATACCACATTGATTCAAGAGTACCGTAGATTTAATTCTTGAAAATTTGTTCAACACAAAGAACAAGAGTTTTGGAAGAAAAAACTTATTAAATTTCTTCAAATAAAAACTAAATATTTCATAATCTCAAACAAACTATAAATAAGCCCAGCAAATTTAAACGGACCAAAAAACACAAACGGCCGAAAAATGTGATTTAAACAAAGTTCTAACAATTAAACATAAAAAAATTATGGCGCAAAGTAGGTGGTGAAATGGCTTGAGAATTATCAAATGCATTATTTTCTTCGTTATTCTAATTAAGGTAAATGGTTAGTTTAAAACAGAGTGACCAAAAGATAGAAAAGGTTAATCATCTAACTCATTGTTGATTTTTTATTTTCTTTTTCCGAAAGGCTCATTGTTAAAAATGTGTGCTTATCTAACTAAATTTGAATGGATTTGTCCAAATATACGATAAAAAGTTAAGAACCCATAAATTCAGCGATCAATTATTAAAAAATATGATTGTTTATTGTTCACTAGATTCGTGTTTGTGGAGTATTTGAAACTTAAAGAAGAAGAAGAAAATATATCGAAATATACCCTCTTTTGGATTTTGGGGGTTGCAAACATCATAATTCACGCTCAAATCCAAGATGCTATAGTCCGGCCGTGTAAATCTTTTTCTTTGCAAATTCCATATTGTTTAAGGTAAATCTCATAAAGTTTTTATGTATTTTTCATTTCGCAACTGATTTTTTGTTCTTTTTCCTAATTGTTCCAATATTTAATTAGATAACCGATCTAAATTGTAAAAGGTGTAACGTGACAATTAAAATGATGATAGGATCCAGTCATTGCTTACATGATTCTTTCCATGTAGATGTTTATTTTCCCAAGTTTATGACCTTACCAACTTAAGATTATGAGTAATTTAAGCTTACAAACTCAAGTTAATAAACTTATAAGTTGAAAAAAAATATTGTTTATTAACTTTTTGAATATTCTAATAAACCTATAAAAAAACTAGCCTAAACACTCTAGTCGATTCTACTTTTTAATTTATATTAAAAGAGTATTTCTTTAATAAAGGTTCCCAGGGTAATCAAACTTATATTCGTGATATATCACGACCTAACTGTTTATGTGGTAGTTTTCGAATCTTCTTTTAGTCATCTGATAAATATATATTCAAAAAGTTATCTTATTCATGACCAAATTATACGACATCTTTTACCACTAGAGCACACCATTGACGATTTTTATATTTTGGTAAAAAAATGTGTGTACTTTTAAAAGAGAACAAGGTGATGATTTTTACACCACATGTTCTAATTATCTACCACAACTATTGCATTGTTTACTTGTACAGTATGCAGATTTAGTTGTACAATGTGGTATAGTGGTAGCAAAATCAATTCCCTTTTAATAATAGTTTCCCTCAAACATACCTATAAATACACCCTTAGCTACCTTTAATACACAAATCGGCACTCCAAAAGCCACATGGCTAACAAAATTCTATACCACCTTACTCTCATCACCATCTTCTCCTTCCTCTCCATCACCACCGCCGGCCGCTTCATAGCCACCACATCACCGCCATTATCCGATGGTGTTAACGATGATCACCGCCACCAAGACATACTCCATCTCAATCCTTCATTCACTTCATCATCACCGGAAGTATGTGAACAAACGTACGGATTCATGCCATGCACCACCACAACGTTTGGAAACCTGTTTTTAATTATTGTTTACGGTTATCTTATGTTCCTTGCCGCCACGTACCTCTCCGCCGGAAGTGAGCTGTTGTTGCAAATTTTAGGGCCAGGTTTAGTCGGCGGTCTTTGCCTTCCGGCTCTTGGTGCACTTCCTGATGCTATGCTAATTTTAGGTAAATAATTATAGGGTTTTGCTAATGACTGACAGCCCTTACGGCTGTCACTAACATGCATAAAAAGTTTGTACATTGATTAAAAAAGTAATATTCCTAAAATTCAGGGGTTGTCTTTTGTGTATTTTGCCTTCTTAATGACTTAGCATTTTCCATAATTATATATACATTTTCATCTCCATTATTGCAAGTTAATGGTTCAAAATCAAGGGTGTTTGGGATTCCTTACTAAAACGTCGTATAATCCGTTGTAATAAAACATAACGTAGAATATTTTTTTTTTTTTTTGAACGGCAAGTTAGTAAGTTAGTGGTTCGAGCCTAGACAGTGACATCCACAAGGGGCAGTATGCCTTCCCTCGAACCTTCCACCTTTTTTGTCCACGACGGGACTTGAACCCATGACCAATAGGTCATGGGCAACACCTTAAATCCACATTGGATACCACTAGGCTACAAGCGTATAATACAGGCAACATAACGTAGAATATGGTGTTTGGATTTGTTTCGGTAATTGAATTCAAAGAATATTGTGGACTGATATTTTTTTTAGGAGAAAATCAATTTTTATAAAATTATTAATTAATTAAACACTCAAGAGTCTCAAACAAACCTTAAATAAGGCTATACTATTGAATGGGCAAAAAATGAAAACAGGCTGAAAGAAAGCCTGAAAACTATGTCTAAAACAAAAGCCCAAAAGTTTAAAAAAGAAAAACTACTATAAAAATACAACTAAATCCTAAAATAAAGCGTTTTTTGGCCTGAAAGTTATGTAAACAGCCTATGACCATTTACTAGTGCGTATTCCTCGTCGCTGGCTTCGATTCGGTTAGTCAAACACTTGAAACAAAGACTCGACGCAAATGTTATGCTTATTTCAATACAACCGCTTTCCTCGCACGATTTTGGCCTTCACGGAACAAAAAAACATATTCCTCCACATTTAGATCTACATTAGTAATCGTTAATCAACTATCTATCTGAGTGTTTGGAAATTATGGTTAGTTATAAAGAATGTGCAATAACTAATTTTCTCGTTATTAAAATTTCAAAGGAGTGAAATTTAAATTTCGACAGATTAAGAAGTAACAACTTTTTTTTGACGAATCTAGGAGTTAAAGTTTGATTTTCGACAAACTTAGGAACTCAAATATAGTTCGATTTTGTAACAAAAATTTCCTATTCGAGCTCTCAAGTCTAGATATTGACAAACTTAGGAACCCAAAAATATATATTAACAAAAATTTCCTATCCGATCTCTTCAAGTCTAGATATTGACAAACTTAGGAACCCAAAAATATATATCTTACTACTATATAAAGTATTTAGGCCTACCCCATTAGGCAGGTTTAAGTAGCTCCTTAAACTTGATTTTAAGGACCTTTCCACTTTTGTTAGTTAGTTCTCTAACTTAAAAAAAATAAATCGCGGCTAATAAGATTCGAACCCATGACCTCTCCTAACTTATCACTATGTGTTAACCACTTGCTATACATTACACTTTGGTAACACCACCCACACTTAATAACAAAAGTCTGTTACTCGAAAACCATTTTACCCAATAACATTAAATATACGACACTGTAAATCATCAACTCTTACCAAAATCCACATTTCCGTTTAATTATTTATTTCTAGCAACAATTATTACCGTGTAAACGAATAACACTTGCTCGCCATGAAATATGATTTCTGGGTATCCGCCGCCGCATTGCGCGGGTACCCTGCTAGTTAACAATAACTAACGTTATTTACTTACTTTTGATTGCAGTATCCGGATTATCAGGAAGCACAGAAACCGCTCAAGACCAGGTGTCAGTTGGAATGGGACTACTGGCTGGTTCAACCGTCATGCTTCTTACAAGTATTTGGGGAACTTGTATCGTTGTCGGAAAATGCGATCTACAAAACTCCATCGCTCAAGATAACAAAGATACCAAAGGCTTCAACTTAATAGGTTTCTCTCACCCCATTTTCAACATAAATATATAGTGTCTCTTTCTTAATATAAGAATTCATTTTAACACCACAATTTTTAACTAAAATGAAGTATATGATATAGTACAAGTTTTACAGCTAATTGTACAAATATATTTCATCCGTATCAAAATAAGTGATCGAATCACTTTCCTTTTTGAGGTGTATCAAAATAAGTGAATCACTTTAATAATTTACCTTATTTGATAAGTTTTTATGAAATTACCCCTTTACCTTTACTTATCCCTCTTTAAACATCATTAAAGGTGTGTAGCCCATCCATTTTTGTCATCTTCCTTTAAAAAGCAATAAAATAGTACAAGGTGTGAGATCATCCATTCTAATTACCCAATTTAATTTCACCAATTTCTTATTAACTTATTTTGTCTCAAAAAACGTGAACTTCAAATTGATCTACTTATTTTGATACGGAGGAAGTATAAAACACTAGTTGTGGTATATTGGTATATGCCATAAAGGTTGTGGTGTAAAAATCATACCCTTTAAAATAACAATCTACTTTTATATTTGTCTTTATTTAATTATTGTCAGTGTTTTAACAATTGGCAGTTATCGACGGCCAACCGATTGATAAATTTGCTAATAGGACCACTCAGTGGATTCCGTCAAAATCAGTCAAAACCGGTTAAAATTGGTCAAGGTCAACTAGGGTCAAAACTGATTATTAAAAAAACATTTATAGAAAGCCCTTTTTGTGTGATGGTAGTTTGTATATAAATAAAGGAAATCACCGGATTATGATGGTAGTTCACTAGTTTGTATGATTTTGCAAGGATTTGCTAATATTCATTTTAAAAAGTTCCTTTATAATTTATGGTACACGCCTAAAAACTGATTAATAACCGTCGAAACCGATTAATCGCTAGAAGGTGGTCGACCGACTAGGTACCACAGATCGATTTTTACAACCTTGGTTATTGTATACTTTTTGTCTAATTGGGTCATTAGAAGAAGGTTATGTGTCCCCTTTAGGTCATTCGACAACTTGATGATTTGATAAATTGGTAAAATGTTGTCCTTTTACCCAAAAAAAAAATTGTTAAAATGTTGAGGTGGCAAGTGCACACCACGTAATTGTTCGAGGTTTGATCACGTTGTCGCGGAAGACAAAAACAGGACAAAAATCCATCGTTTATTTACCAAATTAGACAAAATTTCAAACAATGACTAAACATGAATAGATCATATAAAAGCACATTGTTACCTTAGACTTAAAAAAACCCCAAATATATGCATCACTTGCTTGTTTTTCCTTTTAAAATTTTGTATTATGTTACAGGTTCTGGTGTGAGTACTGATATTTGGACAAGTTATTCAGCAATAATAATGGCTGTATCCGTACTTCCATTTATAGTCGTTCAATTCCCACAGATCTTACATTCAACTTCAGGAAGACACACTGCAGTTTTAGTAGCACTCATTCTCTCTGTTTCACTTTTAATTGCATACTGCCTTTATCAGGTAATAATCGGTGCTATAATTAGCGCTTTTACACGATATATTTATTATAATTAACAAAGTGTTGTAATGTTTTTTTTTTGTAGGTTTATCAACCAACATTGCAGAAGAGACACTTGGATTTTGCAAAGCATAAACATGTTCGATCGAGGATTCTAAAGTACTTGAAAATGCGTGCACTTGGAAGACTAGTAGATAGCAATGGTGAACCTAATAGAGAAGTTTTAATCAAGTTAGTAATTCTGTTAATCGTTGCTTACTCACTTTTGATATAGAGTAAAAAACAAGAACATAGATTGGTATCGTTGATATCTATTCCAAAACCACGTTGATTTAAAGAATACCGTGGATTCGGTTTTCAAATTGGTTCAACTCAAGAACAAAAAATTGAGAGAAAAATAAACTTTCATAAAATCAAAAACTGAAACTTCTAGTTTGTCAAACTGTCAAGATCGAATAAGTTATTGTAAACCCAGATCTACTAACTACGAGAAGTTGCAGAGGATCAACACTCGAGTTAATTGATTAAGAACAAACGAAAACTGTAATTGTATTAATATTAAGAACACAGTAATTCACAAAAAGCTTCAATGTATATTGATATGTTCGAACAATACACACGTATGTTTACAATTCATAAGGAACTATATATAATAGTCCTTGAAGCCTAAAATATTAACCTAGTTATTCTAGGATTCGATTACAATTGAATTACATAAAGATATACATTTTATAACAAACTATACTAGAATCTTGGACTTGATCGGCACCATAAATAGCATCAGTAGTAATTGTGATCATCAGTAGTAAATCCATGTTTAGCATCATCAGTAGTAATTGCTTTTCTGCCCCATCAGTACTATTCTTCATAATCGTTGATCAGTACAAACTGCAGCATCAGTAATAGAATGTTATCTCTGTTTTATATCCCAACACAAACAAATCCTAAATAAGGCATAAATTTTCGAATGGGCCAAAAAAGACAAACGGGCTGAATACTGGCTCACAAACAAAGTCAAAAAATTAATTAAAAAACTTTAAAAATTGCAAATAACTCCTAAAATACAGTGTTTTTGGGCCCTAAAATTCCGTAAAACACCGGCCCTAAAATTCCGTAAAACACCTATAGTTGTTTACCGGTACGTAGTCATCATTGCTAGCTTTGGTTTGGCTGGTCATACGCCTGAAACTGAGACTCGTAGCAAAAGTTATGCTCATTTTAGTGCAACTCCTACACTTGTGTCTAGATTATTTATTAGTAAGTGCATAAAATCTGATTTAATGATAACTTTACTCATTTTATAAGAACTGATCAAACATAACCAGAATTGACCCATTTATGAGTAAATCATCAAAAAATTTACCTCTACTTTTTGATTTTTACTACTTTTTATCTTTCCATTTTTCCTAAAACTTTTTATGGTGGCAATGACAGGTTGTTCAACTCGATTGACGTTAATAAAGACGGAAGTCTATCACTTCCCGAACTAAGGGCATTGGTTGTAGGGATGCAATTGTATGAGATCAATTTGAAAGAAGATGATGCTGTCACTAAACTTATGACAGATTTCGATACATCGGAAAATAACGAGGTTGAATTCGACGAATTTGTCACCGGAATTGGAAAATGGCTCGAGGAAGCCAGAGGTTTCAAAAAGACTACTTCTATTGCTGGTCCTGACTCCATGAAATATGTTCATGACTATTATGAGGTAATAAATTAGTACATAAAATATTGTTTGTGTCACGTTTGGCTAATCTAGTAATTATACAAGTTTTTGTGTAGTTGAGTCATTAAAAGATGACTTTGTGTCCAGTTTGGGTTATTTGGCAGCCTTGTAACGTGATAATTAAATCGATTACTTGGCGATAAGCTGATGAATGAAGTGAGCATCAAATGAAATTTTAATGACCTTAATG
Organism: Calendula officinalis; assembly: GCA_963853835.1. NCBI lineage: Eukaryota > Viridiplantae > Streptophyta > Magnoliopsida > Asterales > Asteraceae > Calendula > Calendula officinalis. The sequence continues at coordinate 78,708,472 of OY970828.1, forward strand.
GGACCCAAAAAAAGTAATATTACCTCCAGATCAAAATAAGTGATACATTTGAATAGATATGATTTTTGAGGTAAAAGTTTAAAAGATAGTTTAAGATAGATTAAAGTGGATAGTTAGTAGAGAAGGGATCTCACTTTCTTTTGAATAAAGTGATATTAATTATGTTTAAAAGTAAAAGTAAAGATAAAATGAGAATTTTATTTTATTAAAGTAGATAGTTAGTAGAGAATGACTCTTACCTTTTTACCAAATAAAGTAAGTTACATAAGTGTATCACTTATTTTGTTTCATCCCTAAATAGAAAATGTATCACTTATTTTGATACGGGGGTAGTATTTCACTTGCCACCCATGTCATCGATTTATCAGGTGATTAGGTTGCTAAATGACCCTATTGGACAAAAAATTGTACTTCCTCCGTATCAAAATAAGTGACACAAATGAGCTTACACGTTTTTTGAGATAAAAGATTAAAGTAGAGCTTAAAATAGATTAAAGTACACAGTTAGTGGAGGATGGGTCCCACTTTTCTTGAATAAAGTGATATTAATGAGTTTTAAAAGTAAAAGTAAGGGTATAAGGGTAATTTCACTTTATTAAAGTGGATAGTTAGTGGGTATGGGCCCCACTATTTTTACCAAATAAGGAAAGTTTTCAAAGTGTGTCATTTATTTTGATACACCCCAAAATAGAAAGTGTGTCACTTATTTTGATACGGAGGAAGTATAATAATTAAACATGACAAATGTAATAATACATTGTTATCTCACGAAGAATAAACAATGCTCTTATTAATTTTAAGCGCTTTTACAGGAGACGAAGAAAGAACATGATCTTTTGGGTGATCAAACTCACGAGGAAGAAGAAGATGGCGTAGACGATCCTCGTACAACCACCATTAAGGCAGTACTATTATTGTTGTTAGGCACAATAATTGCCGCCGCATTTGCTGACCCTCTTGTTGACGCCGTTGATAACTTTTCTTCTGCCACAAGTATCCCATCTTTTTTCATTTCATTCATCGTGTTGCCATTAGCAACAAATTCGAGTGAAGCAGTGTCGGCTATCATCTTCGCCACCCGTAAAAAACAAAGATCCGCCTCTTTAACATTTTCTGAGGTTCGTCGATCATTATTTTCTATTTTTTTAGCTAAAAGTTTAAACCATCGGTTTACATTAATTACATAAAAAAACTAATACTTTATCAGATTCAAATTTATTAATACATTATTGATTTCATGATTTTCTAGGCAAAAAGAGTTATAATGATAGTCATATTAGACTAACTGAAAGATTAATTTGTGATGTAGACTCAAAAGGACGAGTATAAATTAACCCGTTGATTCAACGAATACTAGGATAATTTAACCAAAACCACGTTGATTCATGAATATGTGGGATTGGCCTTCAGATTTTTTTCAACACAAAGAACATAATTCTGGAAAGAAAATTCAATTTTTGCAAAAAATACAACTGATTATTTCATTCACTTTAAATAAGGCCCAATATTTCAAATGGGCCAAAAACTACAAATGGGCCCTAAATCGGGCAAAAAAAGTCCAACTTTTAAAGAAAAAAAAAACATAAAAACAGCAATAAGTGTCCAAAAACAGTGTTTGGTTTATCACGTCGTAGTCCTCGTCACAAGTTTTGATTTGGTTACTCGTGAGTCTGAAACGGAGACCAGAGGTAAAAGTTTTGGTTTTTTTAGTAGAGCGCAATTTCTTACACGATCTTAGGCTTACAAAAATACAAGAGTCTGTTCCTCTATCATTGGGTCTGCATCAATTTGTTAACTTGTTTATTGTTTCTATGATCCAGTTATATGGAGCGGTAACGATGAATAATGTGCTTTGCCTATCGGTGTTTCTAGCACTTGTATATTTTCGAGGACTAACATGGGATTTCTCATCCGAAGTGTTGGTGATTCTTATCGTGTGCATTGTTATGGGCGTTTTTGGAAGTTGTCGAACCACTTTTCCACTATGGACATCGTTCTTGGCTTTCTTGCTTTACCCGTTCTCTCTTGTTCTTGTATACGTGCTTGATTATTGTTATGGTTGGTCATAGATTCTTATGTTATTGTAATTCAAAATAAACACAATGTTGTACGATCGAAGGATCAAATAAAAATGTTTCTAAGGTAAAAAAAAGTGTACAGAAATATGTTGGTTTTGACATATGTCTTAATTCACCAGTTTAATTAGCGAAAAAATATGGTGCATCAAGACAAGGACCTTTTTAATATGACCCTACTTTATTAACACATATGTCACGAATTCACTTATTGAAATGAAATATATAAAAGTGTGGTGTTTTTGTAAGGTGGGGCTATCTTGTCTATAAATGTATGATCATACAATAGTAAAGTTAATTGCCAGTTTGATATTAATGCTAATTTAGGATAAAAGGTTTGGCTAATTTTGGTTGTACAACAAATCAAATGGTAAGATATCCTGCTGTCATCATGCAATAATTCCACTTTTTTGGTTTGTTGTGTTGGTGGGACACTAGTTTTATTATCGGAAACTCATTTTGACACCACAACCTTTAGCTTGTACATCATACAATACATGTTTTACAGGTAACTGTAATTCTTTAAAAAAATGGTTGTGACGAATACAATAACCCAGTAGTGTAAAAAATCATCCTTTTTGTGATTAATGTAGAATCTCAATGTGAAGATAAGATCTCAGTATCCACATATGTAAAGACAAGAATGATGTATGACAATATGACGAAAGCATATTGAACCACATGCGAAGTTAGTTGCGGTGGTGCCCTCTGTCCTTTTATCGAGTTAGTGAGATGACTAAACCTCTTTTTTGTTATGATTTAATCATGATATAATTAATAAAATAAAAATAGACATTTTTCCCCAAAAAAACAACTTGTGTTATTAGGCTTTTCCAAAATAAATCGTATGACTTAATTATTTTTGTGTGATTCCATGTGGTAGATAGAAATCCAGATGTTTTTTTTTTTTTTTTTTTGCGGCCAAACCATTTTTGTGTGAATGATGTACGGCTAGACCATATTTTTGTACGACCATACCACACTTGTCAAATTTTTTGTGGAGTCCCACATGTCTCACGTGTTGATGATTTGTATCACCAATATTTTTTAAGTGTAATGGGATAAACTTGTTGACCAAATGTAATCCTAATAACTATTGAACAAGTAAGGGTGGTGCGGAGTACACGCTTGTTTAAATTTATTATGATTAAAATACACTGACTTAACGGGGTTCGGGGGCAGCGCCCCCTATAACGGGGTTCCAAGGGGCAGCGTTTTTGACCCGGTTTTTGACCCATAATATTTGACCCGGATCCGACCCGCGTCTGGGCGGTTTTTGGAACAGTTTTAACTGCGATTTAGCAGTTTAGAGAGGTTTTGTCAGTTTTCTAGGAAGTGATTAACACTGATTTGTTGTCATCTTCTCTGGTACGAAATTCTCACAACATACACATATTCTCTGTTCTTGATCACACTGTGATTTTATCCGATTAAAGATTTCGAGAGTACCCTCGAAATACTTTGATCTGATAGTGAAAACACGACTTCACAGTGATCCAAGCAACTCGAAATCATTACGAAATTTCTAACACCACGTTCTATTTTTGAAGATATGAAAGTGAAGTCTTGTTTTTCCAAAAATAAAAATAAAACCCTTGTTAGGTGCCGACTGTGGACCGTGCCAAACCGAGCATTCGGTTCTTCGGTTTTGATGGCTAACTGGCTAAGTATCTAAGAAACATACTAGAGGTCTTCGATCGGGATTGATCTATAACCAAGATACGGATAGAATTGTAAAGGAATGTTTCTAAGTAGATCAAACAAATAAGTGAATCTAGGATAAATCGTAAGTATCCACCTTCAATCGACTCGTTCATAAATCACGACCCTTATGTCGTGCCAAATTTAACTAAATAAAATTCAAATTGAGGTTTGTTTCTTTTTTTTTCATGGTTACATTTGTAGCATGATTACTTGTAGATTAAAAAAAAGAGCTACCTTAATTGCCAACATAAATAAAAGAATACATCAAGAAATGAATAGAGCCTTCGATCTATAGCTTCAAATTTAGATCAACGTTTTCCCCTGCCTCGCCGTTGTTATTTCTTGCTTGCCCCGTTGGTGCTTTTGCAACCGGAAAGAAACTAAGAAACGGCTGCGGGTTTGATAATTGACCCTAAAGAGTATTTAATGATCAACCAACACGAAAATGATATAAATGAAGTATGACAAAATGCATTTTATTACCCCTGAACTTGATTCACTGAGTTTCTATTTCGGTGAACTAATAAAGGTGCAAAATTAGTCAATTTAATACGTGATTCACTAACATGGTCTTGAATTCTCATGTCATTTGCTTCTTATTTCAATATTGAGATGAATATATATTTTTTTAATTCGTCAAAAGTTATAATGTAGATAAATCATATATGAAAACCTAACAAAATTAATGAGTGAGTGTGGTAAAATGATTATTTTGGTAAATTCAGGGTATCATGATTGATATTTAATAGTTCAAGTTAGTAGAAAACATATTTAACCAAGTTCAGAGTATTAAAATGTATTTTAGCCAATTAAGTATAAATGATAACAACCGAAAATATCTCACGTTATGAGGTGGTAGAGTATCGAATTCGGCTTGTTCTCCTATACAATGCGAAAGAAGCAATTTGTCATTTGAACCCGATGCTTGAGGAGGTGCTAACTTGAGGAAATCTCTTGTCAAACCTTGGCTTTCATTGATAAATTTTTTCGTTATGGTATCGGGTATGACACCTAAGCTCGAAACATTTTCTCTGCAATGAAGTCCCAAACACAAACCATTAACAATTTGATAGCTCCTAATTTTTAGTTCAAACATTAAAAATATGCGGGGCGTCTCATAAATTATAAAAGTCATGTACAAATAACAAAAGTGGGCCTGCTAAATACAAAATTGAACCTTCTAAAATGTGGGTCATGTGTGACCGCACCTCCTCAAAAACACCCCTGAATATATGTAAATGAGAACTAAACTCGAGGTTTTTATTTACCTTAATGCCGGATATGCAGGATCTATGTTAGTAGTACCGCATCCATTGCTACAAGAAGCCGATTCATCTATTCTCGATATGGGAGATCCATAAGCCGAAGAAAATTTGCAATGAAAAGATGGAATTGGTACATTTTCTAGTGAAAAGGGGTATGGCCTCTTCATTCCAACAATCTGTTGTAAAACACGAAAAAAAAAGTATATAACCAAAATCATCGTCTAACAAAATTGACATATAAATGAACCTAAGTCGAAGGATAATATCACATCTTTAGGACAAATCATATAACGATATTAGCTAGGGTTTATTGTATAGATACAATTTATTGTGCTGTATCTATACAATAAACCCTGGCTGATATCGTTTGTCCAAACCTCACCTTGTCTTCCTCCGGCCACAACGGTTGGTAATTATTGCCACTATAGTTTTGGTTTGAAGGGGGCTCTATTGTAAAATTCATAACAGACGATGATGTAGTTCCAACCGACATATTAACCTGCGAAAATTTCGCGTATTTCATTTCAAAATTCGATCAAATTTTAAAGATTAATCAAGAATAAACAAGAAATGTTTACCATTGATGAAGAAGAATGTTGCTGAAAAGTTTGTGATCTTTGCATCATTAAATTAGGTGTAGGAAGCCAAATGGAAGTATTAGATTCATAAGGTAAACCACCAAGATTTGATGGATAGCCTGCAGTGTATCTATGGTGGTCCACCCCATAACTTTGGTTTTGATTGTAATTTTGTTTCTCACCTTCAAAAGTGTACTCTCCATCACTCAATAACCTACACCAATTACCACCACCACCACCATTGCCGCCGCCATTACTGCCGCCACCACTCATATTTGTTAGCTTCATGAATGATCCGGAGCCATGGTTTATGCCGTTAGATGTGTTGGAAATCAAAGGGTGGTGATTGGGCGGCAAAGGTGGCGGCAACGGGATTGAATTTGAAGAAACCGGTGGTGGTGGTGGACGGAAATTGGGGACTTTGGTAGCCAAATTGGAACTAGAATTTCTAAGCAAATTAGGTGTCAAACTATTTGCATCTTTCTTTTGTTGTTCTTCTTTTATAATCTTCTCAAGCTGAGCCACACCCATGCCTCTTTGTGGCACTTTCTTATGCTTCAACTTTTTCGGCAATCTTTGACTACCACCGCCACCGCCGCCGCCAACACCGCCGCTACTACTATTACTACACCTAGAGGTATGTTCTTCTTGAGCCATTGATCACTGCCATCTAAATTTTCACATTGAATTCCTTTAAAATAAGAACTCAAAATAGGTAATTCATATGTATAAGGACAAAAAATTTGTATTCACCAAATATGGTATTAAATTTTTCAACAAAATCAAAATTGAAACTGAAATGTGCATCTAATTGTATAGATCACATACGATCTTCATAACTTATATAGAAAAAAAAATTTAAGAAAAAATAATAATTAAAAGCAGATTATGTGAATGCATACACAATCACATTAAAATCATACTATAAATGTAGAGAGAGATCAAAATCTCTTAGTCAAAAAATAAAGAAGGAAATAAATTAAAATTGTGTTGAATTTTAAAGTAAATTGAAAATTAAATAGCTTTATAATAATTTGCAAAATCTAAAGTAACTATTTGAATGCAAAATCGTAATCTAATTTGTCGCCCAAATCCTCGGTTGCTAGACTGACTCTACCATTTCTCTCTCACAATCCGCCTTGAATTTTGGATTGTTTTTTTTAGATCCACATAACCCTAAAATTATTTGGATACTCACTCTCATATAAATCTATATATTGGCCCCCATAATCCTTTGTTGTTTGATTCTTGTTATATATAGAAGTAAAGGTGACTACTCTCATATCCACCCTTCAAAAAATAAAAGAATAAAAAAAAAAAAATCAACTTACTCTGCTAATAAAAATACGAACTTTTTATGCATCTAATTATTTCTTAAATATAGCTCTTAAGACTGTTTTTTTTAACAAAACCATTAAATTAATATAACTAAATAAATAAAATGGTAATAATAATATAGTAGTAATATGTGGAATCTTATTAAGAAAAAATTTAATTAATAATAAACTAAAACCCTAAAAGTTGTCATTAAAAGATAATATCAAGGAAAATCTTATGTTCATTTAATACAAGTTACATTCAAATAGAATTTTTTTAACTGCAAACGAGGGAAATCAAGCAAAAGAAGTTGTGGTAAAGACATCATCCCTAAGCTAGAGACCCGCAACTAAAACAAAAACTAGTAAGGTCCTAAAAAATAGTACATAAAAAATAACAAAGGGACATATTACAACGCCAATTGACCTATAAGTATAGTTTACCCTCGCTTTACAACCTCTATGTTCACAAAATAAAATAAAATAAAATTTGCAATTGATGGATACATTCAAATAGTAATTATATTCATTTGCTTTAACATTAGGGTGATGATAAATGTACCACATCTTTTAATGCCTACACCACAATTACTGTTTCATATACTTGTACAGTTTACAGTAATACTTGTACCATGTGGTATACACATCAAATATTGTGGTGTAGAAATTAACTCTGCAAAAAAATAAAATTTGAACGGCAGGTTAGTAAGTTAATGCAAATCTTATGCTTTTTAGCAATGATTTTTCTTAATAGAGTTATTATTATAAAACCCCTAAATTTATTTTTGGTCAACGTCTCGTTATTATTAGGATGATAAATTAACCAAGTTGCTCTATCACTACTCATTCAATAATATTTAACACTACAATATAGATAATTAATGATGTTTTTGTTTATCCAAAAATATTAATATTAACTTATTTATTCAACATGTTTTAAGTTGGAGCGATTATCTTTTTCATTCAAAAAAAAAAAAAAAAAAAAAAATCTTTTTCATTCAAAAACAACCAAACAAATTTTGATACTTAATATGGTGGACTATTAACTATTTCTTGTAAAGTATACTAAACATTTATTTTAAAGCGAAAATAATATGTTACTCTAATAAATGCTTTAAAGTTAATATACTTTTGTCAAGAAAATAAATACTATTGCTTAAAATGGATAGGAAAAATACATTGCATAATTAGAAAAAGAGTTTTTCTAACATGTGCCTTGGGGCACATGTTAGGGTGCATTAAGTAACAACCTTCCATTAGAATTCAAAAATGTATTTAATACATCTCCTTAAAATGTAACATATGGACTTCATTAATGTTTAACAACAATTTATAAGGAAATTTTATGTTATTTAATGCACACTAGCATATGCCTTGAGGGTACATGTTAGAAAAATCCTTAGAAAAAAAGATATATATATTGACTGAAATAGAGAAAAAAATTATTATATTGTGTGCTTGTATTTAAGTCGGATGTAAATGTTGATATTAGAATTGCCAAAAATAGATCACATATTCATGAACTTTTAGCAATAATTATCTTGCATGAAATACGGAGAATTATTAAATTTTAAATTGAACTTTGAATATAATTAGTGTGAATTAAATAAAAAAGTGAAATATCTTATTATTTTGATACCCAAATAATTTTTTATACTTTTTATTGAAAAATTTCTAACTTGAAAGATAATTATGTCATTCCTTTCTGTAACGACCCGAAATTTTGTATTAAATAAATTATGTAAAAATATGATAAATAAGGATAAATCGTTTAAAAGACGTGGGAATTGGTTTCGTGTCATTTGGACACCGTTTTATATGGTTAAGGTCGAAATCGGGTCGATTTGGGTAACAAAAAGTTGCAGCCTAGCTGCCAGCATGAGTCCGCGGCGCGAACTATGGTTCGCGAACGCGAAGATCGACCAGAGATGTTGGAGTTTTGAGACATGAAGTTCACGACCAGGATCACGACGCGAAGAATTCACGACACGTGGGGGGATGTAAGGGATAAGTGGGAGTAATGATCTATTAAAAAAAAAGATATATATATGATTTTAGGAAGGTAATATTATGTGAAATGTGGGGGGATGTAAATTGGATAGAGAATGTGGTTAGTTATGAAAGAAAATGATAGCATGATGCTAAATGAATGATGCATACACGAATCGTATGCAAGGTAGAATGGTATTGAATGGTTCTTGTTAGATTGGAGGCTTTCCGGTTAACGAGATTTGATGAGTCACTATGGATTTGGAAGCTTCCGATCATTGTGACAGTTGGAATCGTGATGGATTGGAGGCTTTCTGATCATCTCGATAAGATAGTTAAAGTATAATTTGTTATAAGGGATATAATGTTTGTATCTGACGTATGAAGAACCGTATGGTTAGTTGTTGTTACGATTTTTATGGCAAGTGAGAACTTGGGTTGAAAGCACGAGTGGTGTTTAAGTATAAATAGGTGTAGGAGATGCCTACAAGTTCATGGTTTATGAAAAATGAATACTTTTAGGAAGCAAAGTTTGTTAGTAACCAATGAGTGGTGAAAGAGGTATAAGGGGTGGTTAGACGACAAATTGGTTATGATTGAGGCTCTAGAGCCGGTAATCGGAAATTTCAAGTATGGTATAAGGATGTTTGAAGGAGATTATAAATGATATAAGTAATTGGATGAAAGTTAAAAAGGTAATAGAGATTTGGTATTGCCTTAAATGAAAATGGTTAATCGATTGTGGAAATTGAAATCGAGGAAAGGAGGAACAATTGAGAAAGGAAATTTAGATATTGGAATCGGGAATGAAAGCTTGAGAAGCGATGCCTTAGTAATAAAGAATATGGAAATTTTGCAAAGTAAGTTTGACTTTAATCATAAGTCAAGGTTGGTCAACTAGTGGATTGTTGACTTTAGTCAAATTGGGTTTTGACTTTCGTTTAAATTGGTTAGTCACGGATAAGGGCGTAATGTATCATCTTCATGTGTAAGATAGTGAGTAATGGATTAATGGAAATAATAGTAGTCAAATGGTGCGACTTTAACCGTTGGGTATTTCGAGTTGAATTTAGGAACCGAGTATGATTGTTGTTGGACCATGAAGGTAAGGTCGATTGTTAAGGAATTTATGGTTAATGGAATCACTAGTGGGTAAGGGAATTGTCAAGAAATGGTTGACTTTGTGCTAAGTCAAAGATGGAACAATGTTGACAATTTGGTCAAAGCGAGGGGTTGACTATCATTTTGGTCAAATGGTTATTAGTAGTGATTGGATAATATCATCCCAATGAGGATAAAGAGTTTGGTTAAATGATGGGAAATGCTAAGGTCGAATTGTGAAATTTTAACCGTTCGGGTATCGGAAACAAAAGTGGGATTTTTGACCCGTTCGAGCCTAACGGAATTAAGTGAATGTTTAAAGGTATATTGTTGATTTAATTGTAATAGGAAAAGTTCGATTGTAATAACCACGAGAGAACGAGAACGGAATGTTCGGTCGAATGTGGATTGGAAATCTTCGAGTTGATTCCGAGGACGGAATCCTTTTAAGGGGTGGATAGTTCTAACGACCCGAAATTTTGTATTAAATAAATTATGTAAAAATATGATAAATAAGGATAAATCGTTTAAAAGACGTGGGAATTGATTTCGTGTCATTTGGACACCGTTTTATATGGTTAAGGTCGAAATCGGGTCGATTTGGGTAACAAAAAGTTGCAGCCTAGCTGCCAGCATGAGTTCGCGGCGCGAACTATGGTTCGCGAACGCGAAGATCGACCAGAGATGTTGGAGTTTTGAGACATGAAGTTCACGACCAGGATCACGACGCGAAGAATTCACGACACGCGAAGTTCGCGACGCGAATTTGGGTTCGCGAACGCGAACTATTGTCGAGCAGAATAAAACCGGGTTTGAGCTAGGGTTTCTTCATTTTTCACCCAACACTTGTGCAGCCGTTTTAGAGAGAGAAAGTGGGCGATTTTGGTGTTCTTGAGCTCAAATCTTCACCATCTTGAAGGATTTAAACATCAAAGGTAAGATTTCTTGATTGTTGATGTTATCTAGTTAGTTATGATCTTTATTTGGGGGAAAATGGTGGTTTGGATAACCTACCATGTCATCTTTGGGGAAGATGACTAATCATGGGTGTAGAACACTCATTGTAAGCTTGTAATCGATGTGTACAAGTTTGATTTGGGTTTATTGATGGAAATCTTGAACTAGGGTTTGAGATTTCACCAAGTTGGCTGAACTTGGTGGTTAGGAATGTGAATATGGATTGATTAGTGATTAGTTATGGATAATAACTAGTTATTGTGATGATATTGATGGTAGGTCAAGAAGACCTAAAGTTTGGTGACATTTCACAAGTTGGAAAGCAAGGATTTGTGTTGATAGACACGATTTGGATTTAGCTTGGCTAAGGTGAGTACATGAGACTTTTACTGAGTACATAGCAAATGATTTTCAAAACTATGATGTTTATTGAGTCTTTATTAATAAATGTTTTTAATAAAGATATGACTGAAAAGATAAGAAAATGCAAATATTAGACTACCTAAGTATGTCTAAATGCCTAATGATTTTTGAAAGAGATTATGATAATGAAAAGTAATTAATAATTTTTATTAATATGATGTTTGACTAAGAGTAATGATTAAGAAAGTATGATATTTGGCTTATTAATAATATGGATTAATAAAACTAATAACAATGATTTTCAAGTATCAAGAATTGATTAGTATATTATACTATTAAAGGTAGTGATTGAATTGTTAAGAGAATAGATAGAGAGTGACTAGTAATAAATATGCATTCTAGTCAAAGAGAAGTTAAAGTGATATAATTTTTATAAATGATAAATATGTTTTTATTAAATAAAGGACTAGGTAAAGTCAATATTGAAATTGAATAAGAAACGAGAATAATATGATAATTAGAATAGATGTATTCTAATTTATGTTTGAGTATGTATTATTAGGGCATAGGCCCGTATTTGATAATTTCAATATGTGTTGAGAAAAGGATCCGGATCACAGATAACCCACACAGTTGGGGGAGTTAGTGACACCTACTTGGGGAGGTACCACCCTGCGCAAGAGTAGACTGTCGAGAAATAGTTAACCCGGAAATCGGGGGAGAAATAGTTAACCCGGAAATCGGGGGAGAAATAGTTAACCCGAAAACGGGGGAGTTTCAGTTAACCCGGAAACGGGGGAGTTTACCTAGTTAACCCACATCGGGGGAGTTTGCTACGGAGAGGTCCGTAGCGTATGTGATAAAGATTTAGTAAGCTATGGATAGCTTACAAAATGTGACTATGTGATGGGTAAGCTTACGGTTAGCTTACTAGTAAATACGAATAAGCGGTAAGAATGTAAGATAATAATTAATAAGTGATTAAAGAAAAGAAATGAATAGTAATGACTTTTATTATTTTGAGAATGGGTCGAAAACCCATGTATCTCACGAGACTATTTTGTCTCACGTACTACTTTGTTTTTGGCTATGTATTCAGGTTCGAGATCGTTGGATTAGAGGGTCGCGATAGAAGTGGCCTAGTGTCGATTAGCTCGGGTGCTCGTAGGTAGATCCCGTTTATCCTATGGTTATGATATTATTTATGTAACACCGGATTTTAATACTCTGATAATCTTTTCAAAGGTTTTTGTTAAACCGTATTTTGGGAATATTGGACTTGTAATATTTTATTCAAAAATATGATTTAAAAAGTGTTTTAAAAATTGAGGTGTTACACTTTCCTTTTCCATGATAATGAGAAGGAAGTAAAATGTAAAATGTGGTAAAAGAAAAGTTAGAGAATAATTGTCATTTGACATAAAATTGGTCAGTATAGATAAAAATTATTCTGGACGAATCAACTTCATTTCCTTTCATTAAACTTTTTTTATAAAAACCGTGCAACTTCATTAAGAAACTCAAGCCAGCAAAAGATACGCATTAATTAATATTTATTAAATTTGCAGATTATTGATAATCTGAACGATGGTTTCATGTATTTATGAAGGCATCGTGCGTTTCTAATTCTATTTGGAAATCCAAGATCTTAAGATTTTATTTAATTACACATAAAAAGGATACGGGAATTCAAGACCGAAGATCGCTATGCGAAAATTTAACATACGAACTTGCCATTTATTAAAATCACATAACTAAAAATTGATTTTTAAGAAGAATATTTGCAAAACATGCTTTTTACCAGATTTTTGTAGCAGGTAACTTAATAAATACACTTATAAGTTTTAATATTGTATAAGGTAACTTAATAAATACAATTATAAGAAACATATATTACGTTTGACCTAATTAGTAGAAGGCTAAAATCTTTTAAAAAAGTGAAGAGGTTCATCTTTTTAAAAAATAATGGATCTATTTTGATTTCTATTAACTTCATTTTGGAATTATGTTGCAGTCTTTGAAGGTTTATGGATACTATGTAAGAGTGTATTATGGATCACCATTAAAACTTTACCATATTCTTTTTAGTTTTTTTTACGACACATAATTTACTTCAATTGTTCACGACGAGACTTGAACCTATAACCTATCGATTATGGGCAACATCTTACAAATTACACCAATACCAATAGGTTACAAGCCATTTTTTAGTTTATCATGCAAAACTAAAATCCATTTTTTATTATAGGTAAAAGTTTCATTAAAGATATCGGGTATATAATCTGGATAAAAATCAAGTACTTTCTCCGATTTAAAATAAGTGATACATTGTTAGTTTCACGCTTTTTGAGACAAAAGATGATAATAGAGGTTAAATTACATTAATTGGATGGTTAGTGGTGAATAAGTCCCACAATTTTTTAATAAAGTAAGGCTATTGATGTTTAAAAGTAAAAGTAAGGGTAAATGAGTAATTTCACTTTATTAAAGTAAGTAGTTAGTGGGTGTAGGACCCACTACTTTTTACCAAATAAGGTAAATTTTCAAAGTGTATCACTTATTTTGATACACCAAAATATGGAAAGTGTATCACTTATTTTAAATCAGAAGAAGTATTAAGTATGGATATAAAAAATACTCAAACCCGACGGGGAAACCCAAAACCCGAACTAAACGGGGCAGCGACAAAAGCGTTGTCGTGATCAGGGATTTTTGCAGGGATCATGGCAGTAATCGGGTATTCCCCACCCACCCTGATTTTAAATGTCCAGTATACTATTTTAGTTTGTCCCACAAAGAGTGTCATTTCCTAAATTTCAACCAATCAAAAAACATTTAAGTGAGAAAGAGAAAATTTGATTGGTGACATTATATAATTAATGCACTTTTCTTAACAGTCCCCCCCCCCCCCCCCCCCCCCCCGATAAAGACCATGAGCATGGATTGTGGGTGAATTTTGTATCGGGTGAATTTTGTATCGGGTTCATGGACGTGGAGCTCTTGCCTCGCTTCGAACCGGCCCCTCGTCATTCTTCTTATTAAGTATGAACAACAAACATTAGGAAAATGTGTAAGTTATGTGGGCTTAGATTGACAAGCTTAAGAAAACACCTTTTGTCCATGGAGTTTAATGTTAGTATTATTAACATGGATTGTGGGTGAATTCCTAATTTTATTGTATTTTTCATTTATTTCTTTTTTGTGAAACACATGGAGTTTAATATTAGTATTATTAACAAAATTTTATAATAAAACGATTCAAAAAATCATAGGTATTTAAAATAAATGTTATTCCGAAACATTTTATTTTTTAACTAATTTTTCAACAAATAAAAACTATAAATATATACTATTGTTGTAATGCATTAAAGTTAAATAAAATCAACCAACTAACAATGAATAGCATCCAATGAAGAAAGAGGCATGACCAAAATCTTGACATATGCAATGTATATTGATTTGGCTTTCAGAAATAGACCCACATTACCTTTAAAAGTAGTAAATAACAAAACCGAAGTGTATGCAACTTCAAGAGGGGTAATGTATTTTAAGCTTCGTCACAACACCCCTTTTGTGATTTTTACAGATTTTGCTAGATACCTCAATTGACATCCTAACCAAACCATCTACTCTTAGGATCCTTCCTTTTCTCCCATAAATACTTTTAACTCGGATGCAAATAAGCTTAGCCAAACCCGAGCTTAGCTTGTTTAAGTTTAGAGAGCGCGGGCTCTAGTCCGACTCATTTCTAGCCTTATTTGTAAAGTCAAGTCTCTGCTCGTGATGGATTTTGCAGGCTCACGCTCGGCTTGTATAATATACAACTTTTTATGAAACTATAATCCTTATTATATAATAGTAGTACTTCCTCCGTATCAAAATAAGTGACACAAATTGGCTTACACGTTTTTTGAGGTAAAAGATTAAAGTAGAGATTAAAATAAATTAAAGTACATAGTTAGTGAAGAATGGGTCCCACTTTTCTTGAATAAAGTGATATTAATGAGTTTTTTAAGTAAAAGTAAGGGTATAAGGGTAATTTCCTTTATTAAAGTGAATAGTTAGTGGGTATGGGTCCCACTATTTTTACCATATAAGGAAAGTTTTCAAAGTGCGTCACTCATTTTGATACACCCCAAAATGGAAAGTGTGTCACTTATTTTGATACGGAGGAAGTATAATTTTTTATTTTCTTATATTATATATAAATAGATATATAATTTATATAATGATATAAATATATAATATAAAAATGTATCCAAGACAGTTCTAAAGTTTTATGTAGTCCTAAAGGAAAAATCTTAATAATTGATTAATAATAATTAATGGTCAAAATTAATCACATATTTTATATATAGAGGGGGTATTTTAGTCATTTGACACTCATGTATTATTTTATTTTTTTTAATTTAACTTATTTATTTTTTTTATTATTCTTATTAGTTTTTTATATTTTTTTTTTCGTTAAAATTTTATTTGATAATCACATATAATTAGTATATAATCACATGATATTATTTTTTAAAGATAATAATAATAACAAACAATAAAATAAGATAAAAAAAATAAAAAATTAAAATTAAAGATAAAAAAATTTGGATTAAAGTTTATATAGATGTCACATGACCAAAATACCTCTCCATGTATAAAAATATGTGATTAATCTTGACAATTATTATTATTAATCAATGTTTGAGATTTATCTTTTAAAACTACAAGAAAATTAAGAATTACCTTGAACAATTATCATATACGAAACATATAACATAAATACTTAAATAAACAAAGACTCAGAGCCTAGATAAGCTCTGTGTATAAAGTTCGGGTTCAAGCTCGTTTAATAAACGAGCTCCAAGTTATACTCAAACTCGTCTCATGCTCGTTTTACTTACGCTTTTGTCAGGTTTTTTACGAATCAAACTCGAGTAGCTCGTAAAAAGCGCAGTTCACTTATACGGTCTACTTTTCACATTTTGAAAAGAAAAAAAAATGTTTAACTTTTAGCATTGATCGTGTTTCTTTATAGGTTTGTATCAAACATGCTTTTTATGAAGTTTTCAATAATAATTAACTTGTAACAAAAAAGCGAAGATATTCTTATCATAGTGTTAAATTTGTTGATCGACGCGTTTTTGTACGTGTGTATATACGTAAACACACATTTATAACTGATCCAATAAACTAAAAACAACGATCTTTTTTCAACTAGCATTGATACGAATAACTGTAGGTTGTTTGTAGCGATCGATTGTAATAATGAGTTAGATTACTACTACTAGTGTTGGTATTGAAATTGGCTTGACCCTTTCGTACTAGAGTTATAGTGACATAGCAAGGCCCACGTATATAATATATGTTTGGTATAAATGTACTTTTAAATTTCAATGTTGTTATAATCATTACATATTTTTCATGGTGTAAAATGTACGTTTGGTAAAAGAAGAAGAAAGAAAGTTAATGAAAAACTTCATTTAGGGATTGTCCTATCAAGTTGTGATTTTGTAGCTAACATCATTTGTATTTGTACTTGTCTATAATATAAACAAAACTAATTTACATAATTTAATGTTTCTATCGTGTTCTTATTGATAACCTAGTGGTAAGTGCTCTCGAATGATTTTCTAAATGTTACAGACTAACGGTTCGACACTCCCTGTGTAAACATTTACTAGTCGGTTAGCGCAAGTTCGAAAACGAGCACGATAACAGGTTTTATAAATCATGAACATAAGTTAGGCTACCACGAGTAGCCTTATAAGGAATACCCTTACAGAATCGTGTTCTTTTTTATACTTTTGATGTTTTCGTCATTATCATGCTCAGTTGAACATCTAGTCACTTAAACTTGTCTTACTCGGCCTATATTGCATGGATATCACGAGCTTTAGTATATGATAAAACAAAAAATGTTCTTGTATTTTGGCAATTTAAATCAAGAACCAGATAATTCCGTTGTGTTTATTCCGTGTGTTTCTCATATTTATAGATTTCCTACAAGTCTTGATGCATTTGAGAGTTAAATTACCACAAAAATAATAAGTTCCATATATAATAGACGTTTAATTTGGGGTTGGGATGATGAAGGGTCGACAAGCAAACTATAATACCATCAACTAATAAAAGACATTTAACACCGTATGGTGGAGAGACCAAAAATACCAAAAAATTGTAAGCGTCCACACTTTTTGAACCTCATGTATCGAACATGCACTTTCGCCAAATCAAATGAACTATTCTAACAATTTACTCTTTATTAATACTAATATACATTTGTCATTAATAAAAAAATATTAAATTACTGTTCATAAATAATACTCCCTCCGTCCCTAAATAAAGTTCTCATTTGTGTTGGGCACAATATTTTAGGAGATAGTTAGTGGTGGGGTATTTGGTATTACTTTTGAATAAAATATAAGGTTTGATTGGAGAGCGAAAGTGTTTTAAGAGATAGTTAGTGGTGAAAGTATTGGTAATAATATTATTATATTAAGTGGGTCCCTTAAGTTTGAGAAATGGGAACTTTATTTAGGGACAAAACTTGAAGGTGAAATGAGAACTTTATTTAGGGACGGATGGAGTAATAAAAAATGAGGCATCCACAGCGCAACTTTTAAATGGATTGCAAAACTTATCTGAAAGCCACACCAAAATTTTCTTTATTTTTTGATGGCGGGCCAGTGGGGTTGTGGGCCTGATGCAATTTTTCGGTAAGTGTAATTCGCAATTTTGCTTAGAAATTCCCTTTTTACAATTTTGCTTTGAAATTCCCTTTTTATATAATATGAAAATTAATATAAATACTTTATAATAGGTGGTGATATATATACCACAATTTTAAATGATACATCACAATTATTGCTTTAGGTAATTGTACAGTTAGATGTAAATTTTATACGCTGTGATATACTATACATTAAAAACTGTAGTGCAAAAATGAATTCTCCTTTATACAGATTTTTTTCAATTGAAAACTAAAACAAGTGATACAAATCAAACATCATCTAGATGATAAACTAATAGTAATCCGCACCAACGCGCGGCTAACAAAATTACTCGTTAATACTAAGGTCTTGTTTAGTAAAAATTGGTACACTTATCAAGCCCTAAATTTTATATTAATAAATCATTAAATAATACCAACAAGCTCGCGTAGCTCAGTTGGTTAGAGCGTTGGTCTTATGAGCCGAAGGTCGCGGGTTCGAGCCCCGCCGGGAGCATTAACTTTTTCATTTTTTCATTTCGTTTTAACCTTTTTTTATTTTTATTTTTTATTTTTTATTTTTTAATTCTCATCGTTTTTCTTTCTTTTCTAAATTTTCATTCAAACCCTCGAATCAAATCGATGAGGTTTCGTTTTCTGTAGGTTTGGATTAAAGGTTTTGCCTGCCACCCAATTCTAGGTTTTCAGTCAGTTTCTGAGTATGTTTCGACACCTAAAATCGCCATGCTTTTTATTTCAGAGCTTTAAAAAAGTTGTTGAAATACCTTCGTTTTTCTGTAGCTCACCGATTCACTGGTTCGTGTTACAAATTAGGGTTTCCTTAATTTATTGCTGCTTTATATGACTAATTACCATTGTATCCATTAATCCTTTGTTGTTAATTAGGCGTGTTGTTCCTATTAATTATTGATTAGTTGGTTTAACTCTGTTAATTGTTGTATCGTTTGTTGGTTGATACAGTTAATTATGTTACTGATGCCTGTAACTGCTAATTGTTTTAGTGGATTGATATAATTTGCTAGTTCGATGCATCATATGTCATCAAAATTTGACTAAAGTTTGCTAAGGTCAATTGGTCTTACAGAAATCAACAACCATGTTTGACTTTAAGCAAGCAAATACTTCTTCTATTCAAAACCTAACACGATACGATAAAAATACACGAAACGATACAAAATTGGGACGAAATTGAAATTTGAATTCGTGTTCGTGTCGTGTTCGTGTTGTGTAAAACAAACACGAAGTTGTGTCGTGTTCGTGTTCAGAGATTAACACGAAATTGACACGATAGTTATGATTTTGGAAACATTTAGAAATTAATATTATATTTTTGTCGTGTTTGTCGGGTTTTTAGCATGTAATAAGTAAGAAATTTGTTATTTTTGTTATTTATTTTGTGTTGTCGTGTTTATCGTTATTTTTAATTGGGTCGTATTCGTGTTAGCAAAATAGAACACGACTTCGGGTCGTGTTGTTTTCGTGTTGAACGAATTCATGTTGTGTCGTGTTACCCAAAAACACGAAATGATAGCACGATTTGACAGCCCTACTTGTATCTCTAATTAGAGTCAAATTTTGACTTTTAGGTGTTAAATAGGTTGCTCATAGATTCAAACTTTGAGTAAAGGCTTCCTTCTTTCTGTAGGATTTGGATATCAAATATGTTGTTTTTAGACTTAAATTGACTAGATGTAGTTTGTTAGTTTCTAATTGAGTTAACTTTGATTCATTGATTGTGTCTAAGCTGTTACAGAATTTGCATCTGACTGAAATCATGTTGTTTGATTACGTCTCTGAGTTACTATGATGAATGATCAAAATGACTATTTTACAATCCTTGCTTGTCTATTAGTTTTCACTTCTTCTCTTCGGCGCGGGGTAGAGCAGTTTGGTAGCTCGCAAGGCTCATAACCTTGAGGTCACGGGTTCAAATCCTGTCTCCGCAATACTTTTTGGAAGACTCGCAACAATTCTGAAATCCGTCAAGTGGAACAGCAGAAGCTAGGGCAGAGAAGCAATCAACAGAATGGGTCCCTGTTTTATTTATATAACATGTTAATTGCTACACGAAAGTAAAAGTCATAACATATAAACCAATGTAAAATTCATAACACAACATCTAAAAGTCGTAAAATATAAAGCAATGTAAGAGAATAGTTTGGAATAAGAGAAAAAAAAGGGAAACAAATCGATAAAATTGGAGGTAACACCGTATATTTGCTATTTATGTTACCTTACTAATTAGCTCTTTTCAGTAATCATTTTAACAAACATTTTCTTAATTTTCTTCAACAAAACCTGTGGTTACCTAATAATGTCAACTTAAAATTAAGTGTTGTTGACTTTGAATATTTACAAAATGGGTCCCTTGTGTTTTGTAATATGTAGAAATGACACTTAAGTTCGAATTATTGTAAAAAGTAAATATTGTCAATAGGTTGAATGGTGCGGTGGGCTTAATGGGCCAATGGCGTATGCTTTATTTATTTATTACTTTACGTATTTTAGGGGTGTTTAGATGTCCGTTTAGAAAGTGATTGTGTGAGTTTTTTTAATTTTATTAGCTCAAATGATCGTAGAAGATAGTGTTTGAATGTTTTTGTTATTGTTTAAAGTCGTAAGAATAAGAAAATTATATGTTTGAGTGTAGAAACTCCTAATTATTTAAGGTTAAAATGTGTTTTAATACTCTAAACTTGGTTGCCTGTATCCTCCATTACTTTGAATTATTAAAAGATCAACGTGGTACCCTGAATTTGAAAAGATAGTCAATTTAGTACATTGAGTCACTAATTTAGTTTTGAATTATCACATGATTTACTTCTAATTTCAATATATTGAGATGAAGTTATACGTTTTAGTTTGTAAAAAGTTACAAGGAAAATTGGGAAAGGTACAAGTAAAACAAGCAATTCTACTTCTCATTAGGAGATCAAAATGAGAGCCATCAGTCATCATTATGACCTTAGTTCAACGTACAACTTCTACTGCATACAGTACAAGTTGCTGCATTTCATTGTAAAAGCATCTCTTTATAATCTATTATGATGATTTGTACATCTTCCATAATGTTGCAGATTATGTAAAAAAAATGTGATCTGAGACATGTTTATTTTGGGGCTTATTGGACAATAGTGTATTGACATTTCAAGAATTGTTGTGTGTTATCTACTTATCGTATGTAATAAACTATTTTTGTTATGTTTTTATTTGCCAAACTTATATTTTGCTAACAATCCGTAAACGTCACAAGTTCGATCTCTTCTCTAGATATATATTTACCAGATGATCATCACAAGTTTCAGAAACAATCACTGCAACTATTAAGTCGTATACATTACAAGCAAAATTTGATCATTTCGAGAGAGTTGTTATTGTTTTAGTATTGTTTTTTCTTGATACATTTAATTTACTTGCACAACGACCTCACACACACGTTACGTGTACATATAGACATATATTTTTTTGCATACTCGTCACACTCTCGCGTGCGCACACACACCAGATGCACACATTTTCGTACACATATTTAGACTTGCATTTATTTACTTGTGTATATTTTTACGCTTGCAAACACATTTCATATACTCTCACTCGATCACCTTAAAAGCAGTCTCTCTACTTCAAGGAAAAGTATAATTGTTTATATTTTTTTTACATACCTGTTATTTGAAAGAATTTAATATTTGTTTTACACATTAAGTTGGTAGAGTTGTGTTCAGGGGAGAATTCAAATATTGTAAAGTCCCAAGGAACACATCACAGCCCTTGGATCAAGTTTATTCAATGATCAAGATCAATTCATTTAATTAGACACGGAGGGGTATTATCGTCCAAGCGTACAAAAATTGAAAGAGACCTTCAATCTAGAGCTTCTCAGTCGACCTTCAATCCTGAGCTTCAATCCAGAGCTTCTTTCTTCCGATGTAATTGCTTTTGCGATTTCTTCAATCCAGAGCTTCAAAAATCACTCGTACACGCAGATCTGAATCTCAAACATCGAATCGACTGCTGCAGAAATCGCAGATCTGAAATCGAAAACTTCGAATCGCGTTTTTTATAAAATCGCAGAAATCGAACGCAGATCTGAAATCGAAATAAAAAAAACTGACGTTATCAATGAATCTGAATCCAGAATCTGTCAATAGCAATCAAGCAGATAAAAGAACCGTTGATTCAGGTAATAAAATTTATTTCAAGTTAACTAGATAATAGAATCACATGTGATTGTGTGCTTTACGTTATTTGATTGATTCATGTGAGGTTGCTAAGCGAATCACATGTGATTTGTTTGCTTAAAACAGGGGAGGTTGGTAAGAAACATATCACAAGTGATTCGCTTTACAAAATCACATGTGATTGTGTGCTTTACGTTATTTGACTGATTCATGTGAGGTTGCTAAGCGAATCACATGTGATTTGTTTGCTTAAAAACAGGGGGAGTTGATAAGAAACAAATCACAAGTGATTCGCTTTACAAAATCACATGTGATTGTGTGCTTTACGTTATATGACTGATTCATGTGAGGTTGCTAAGCGAATCACATGTGATTTGTTTGCTTAAAAATAGGGGAGGTTGGTAAGAAACAAATCACAAGTGATTCGCTTTACAAAATCACATGTGATTGTGTGCTTTACGTTATTTGACTGATTCATGTGAGGTTGCTAAGCGAATCACATGTGATTTGTTTGCTTAAAAACATGGGAGGTTGGTAAGAAACAAATCACAAGTGATTCGCTTTACAAAATCACATGTGATTGTGTGTTTTACGTTATTAACTGATTCATGTGAGGTTGCTAAGCGAATCACATGTGATTTGTGTAACGACCCGAAATTTGTAAGTAAATAAATTGAATAAAAATATGATAAATAAGGATAAATCGTTTAAAGAACGTAGGAATTGGTTTCGCGTCGTTTGGAGACCGTATGAGAAAGTTATGGGCGAAACCGGGTCGAGACAACAACCGAAAAGTGCAGCCCTGCTGCACATGTAAAGTTCGCGCCGCGAACTTGGGGTTCCCGATCGGGAACTCCGACCAGGGAGTTGGGGGTTTTTGGCAATTGAGGTTCACGCCTAGGTAACGATCGCGAAGAGTTCACGAACATGCAAAGTTAGCGACGCGAAGTGGGTTCGCGACGCGAACTCCGGACGACCAGCATTAAATCGGGTTTTGGCTCATTTATGTCTTTGGCAAACCCTAGTTTCTCTCTTGGGCGATTTTCGAGTGCAAAGGCTGGTTGAGGTCGATTTCTCCATCAAAGCTTGGTAGACTTCACTCCTAGTTGAAGATTAAAGGTATATCTTCACTCCCTGATCTTTGTAGCTTTAGATCTATGTATTTTGATGGTTGGGTTTGAAACCCTAGCTATTGGGGGTTATGGTTTATGGTGAATAAACGTTGTATACACTTGATAGATGGTATAGTAGCAAAGGAAACAAGTGTATGATTATGATTCGTAAGAATCTTAAGGGTTGGTCAAACCTAGGGTTTGGTAAATCACCATAATTTGTGGAAATGAGTTAATAAGTGTTATCTAGAGATAGATGGACACATGGGTAGTAGAATGTGATGTTGATAATCTTGTGATTATTGTATTAGGCATTTGGTGAGGTCTTGGAAGTTGACCGAATTGTGAAGCAAGGAAACTGACGTAAAGAATACGGTTGGAGCACTTATTTGCTAAGGTGAGTACATGAGACTTTTAAACTGGGTACATAGCAAATAGTCTTGAAAGTACATATGATATTGTATCGGTCTTTATTAACAAATATTTGATAAAGATAGTAATTGAAAATGTATGAGAGTATGTAGAACGTGATACTAGAATGTGTCTAGTATGATTGATGAATTTGAAGTAAATTATGATAGATCCAAGTAATTATGGAATCTATATTAATGAACAATAAATATGTAGTAAGTGATTAAAAGAATGTATACAGAGCCTTCATTAATAAATATGTATTAGTAAAACAATTGGGAATGATTTTGTAGTAATGAGTACCTATTGGTAAGATATACTAATAAGAGTAAAGAATGAATATATATATGAGAAAGTATATGAAGTGACTAGTAATAATTGTCTATTATAGTCAAGGGATAGATAAAAGTATTATGTGATCGATAAATAAGAAATGTATCTTATGTATAAAGTAAGTATGGACCTCATAGGGTTCATAGATGTAGAAGTAACTGTGGTTGCTTATGATCGGGTCCATGGGACCATACAGGTACGTTCACACTGTGGTGAACTAATTATATGTCGTTAGCATTAGATGACTAACTTGTTTGATGTTGGATGTGATAGCCGAAGGCTTTGACTGTCATAACTGTTAGGTTATGGTAAGAGATAGATGGTGGTGACGCGGGGGACCCCTGGTCACTGGACGGTGGTATATATGTTTATACACCGAGTGTATATATGTTTATACACTAAGCACACGGGTGCTTCTAGTACGCATATGTTTGATACTAGGTATGTTAGGTTCTAATACATATATGTTTATGTATTAGATATGTTGATTGGACGGTGGTATATATGTTTATACACCGAGTGTATATATGTTTATACACTAAGCACACGGGTGCTTCTAGTACGCATATGTTTGGTACTAGGTATGTTAGGTTCTAATACATATATGTTTATGTATTAGATATGTTGATTGGACGGTGGTATATATGTTTATACACCGAGTGTATATATGTTTATACACTAAGCACACGGGTGCTTCTAGTACGCATATATTTGGTACTAGGTATGTTAGGTTCTAATACATATATGTTTATGTATTAGACATGATTGGGCTTCTGGTACATATATGTTTATGTACTAGATATGATTGGGCTTCTGGCACCTATACGTTTAGGTACTAGATATCTTTGCTAGGAACGCAAAGTAGTTAGAGTCACAAAAGGGTGACTAGACGGTATTTATGTAGTTTATATATATGTTTACATATTTATGAAATGTCTATTATTGGGGTCTAAAACCCATGTATCTCACGAGACTATTTTGTCTCACGTACTACGTTTGTTTTGTGGCTATGTACTCAGGTACAGGTTTGAAGTGATAGAAGGTTGCACTAGAAGTGGCCTAGAGATGCTTAGTTCGGGAGCTCATAGGTAGATCCCGTTTGCCTATGGTTTTGATATACTTGGTGACACCGTATTTTTATAAACTCTGATAAAGGTTTTAAAGTTTTTGATAAACTGTATTTTGGACAATGTGTCAAATGTTGGGAAATTGTATTTTAAATGATTTAAACGATGTTATAAAAATACGGGTGTTACAACTTGGTATCAGAGCTATAGTTTAAGTGAATTAGGTTGGATGTCCATCCTAGTCTTAGACTGTAGCATTAGGAATGTAAGATTCCTTGAGATCATTAGGTTGACCTTGAGACTTCATATTAAGTTTAGGGTTGAACCTAGGGGACCTATGAAAGTGATGTGATTATGGATAATCAGTGTTATGAGACTCATGACAAGTACACGAGGTACTAATTGTTTAATGTCTTTCGTATAGTCAAGATCGAAAGAAATGGTTAACACTCGAAGAAGTGGGAAAGCCCCTGAGGGCCGGGAGGAGGATACACCTCATGTTGAGGCTGGGGTTGAACAGGAAAGTCAACCGTCGATGCACCAGGTGGGTGAATCGGAGGTCGGAGCTAATAGAACTCCGGTGACTATGGCGGACCTCCAAACTATTATTGATCAACTCAAGGGAGTGGTGGCCGATGAGGTGCACCGCATAATTGGGGACCGTGAGAGGTCGGATGGAGATCGTGTATCCGAGGCTAGATCGGATGAGAAAACCAGGGGTGGTGGCACTCGAGTGGAGAAATCCTCCACAGGTGGTTGTAGTGATGCAAGGGCGAGGCCCGATGAAAATTATGGTTGTTCTTTTAAGACATTCATGGCTTGTAAGCCAAACATATATACGGGTAGTTCGGACCCGAAGGTAACTATGAGGTGGATCCGAGAGACCGAGCGGGTCATCGGAAGTAGCAAGTGCAAGAAAACCGATATGGTGTTGTGTGCATCTCAATTGCTAAAAGAGGATGCTATGGTCTGGTGGGACATAGTTTATGAGACCCTCGGGAGGGAGGTGATAGAGAGAATGTCATGGGATGAGTTTACCGTGAGGTTGAGGAAGAAATTTTGTCCCGACCGGGATTTGGAGAAAATGCATGAGAAGTTTGTGACCCTAAGGAAGGGTGAGATGTCGATCGAGGAGTACACGAGGGAATTCACGGGATTACTTCCGTTTGTTGCTAAGACCTACTCCGAGGAGAGGTTGAGGGTAGTTAGGTATGCTAGTGGGCTACCTTGGGATTATCAGTTGGAGGTAAAGAGAGCGGTCACGCTAGATGAGGCCATTAGTGCCGCCCGAGGTGTGGAAGAGGTGAACGTGGCAAAAGTTGCCGAGAGGGCGTATGTGGGAGATAAGAGGAATGCCGAGAGTGGATCGGGTACGGTTAAGAAGGGAAAGTTCATGTCGAACTTCTCTAGGCAAGGAAGTGTAGCCTCGTGCAAGAGGTGTGGGAAGAATCATACCGGCGAATGCCGTGGGGAACCAAAAATTTGCCATGATTGTGGAAAGACGGGACATTTGGCCCGAGATTGTAGATCCAAACCAATGGCCGAGGTTGAATGTTACTCGTGCCATGAGAAAGGGCATTATAGCCACGTGTGCCCGAAGAAGAAAACCGGAACGCTTGTGTCAGCGGCTCAAAAGAAGGCGGAGCCGGCAAAGGTGAGAGGACGATCCTTCCTACTCACACGGGAGGAGGCGCGCGATGGGGCGTCAGGTTCGGGAGCTAAGGATTAAGCGGCCCGTAATTGTAGTATTGGATGATTAGGCCGGTGTGCCATTTGTTTCCCTAAGATTTTAGTTTTGGGTATTATTTGTAATCCTTCCGAATGCTATGGTTAAAAACATAATTTGAATGGTATGAATTTTATTGTTAATTTATTTACTTGAAAGATTTGATTTAGCAAGGTTGAATAATTGTCGAGGAGAGTAGTGGCATTTGGTAAGACCATTGAGATGGATTGGACGATTATACACCAAGCCAGTTTGTTGTGTGAGTATAGCCATATTGTTAGATTGTTGCCCAATTTGGTGTTTACGGGAAATAGTAGATGAGTTGTATGACGTGAATAGTCATCGTGGGAATAATCTTCCGGGTTGAATGAATTCGTATTATTTTTTTTTTGAATCACAGACCGGAGTCGGTTGGTTAACTCAAAGTTGACCGGGATGACCGGTGAAATTACGGTTAATAGAATTGAGTGATAGTTACTTCGGTAGCGACAAAAGATTTGGAAATACGGTAATAAAGAGATGAACCGATTAATGACGGTTAATGTGTAAGTGGAATGGTAAATAACGAATAGAGAATGTTATTAGTTACCCGCGGGGTACGATGTATGTGCATCATATGATGACCTTGGAAAGCATATAATTGTGAAAAGATAATATTATGTCATATGAATTGTGCTAAGTAATATGTTATATGGGAGACATACGAATGGGAAGGAAAACAATGAGGCGTCTTGTGGGAGAGGTGCTAGAATGCACGATAAATGATTTGATGATGTTTGTATGATATTGGCGTGACATATACATATGTTAGTATATGTGCATGATGATGATGTTTATTTGATATTGGTGCGATATATGCATATGTTTGTATATGTGCACAGTAGAGATGTATTGATGGTATTGGTGACATATACATATGTTTGTATATGTGCACAATAGAGGTAGTTAGATGGAATTGGCGTGATATACGTGTGTATATCTATATGTGTATATATGTTTATGTGTTTTTATGATGAATGTAGAACCATGTGGTTAATAAATATTACTATTATGTTATGATAAATGAGAATTTGGCTTGAAATGCGGGTTGCATTTAGGTCATGTAAATGTAGGGGATGCCTACGATTTATAGAACAGAAGTAAAGAGAAACTCCTAGTGAGCAAATTACCATGTGGTAACCCAGACATAGTACGCCGTATTAGGGTGTGGGATGTATTACGGTAGCGGGCCTAGTACCGATAATTTAAGTTGATCAATGTGATACAAAGATGGTTGAAAGAATACTAAGTGATAGTATGAGTGACCAAGTGAAGGTCAAGAAACGGTAAATGTTATTGTGACCTTATGTTAAGGTGTGACCCTTGGATTAACGGGGACGATTGATGAGAAAGTGATAATGGGTAGAACTGAGAGTGATAGATTGGTAATGGTACGCCGTGAGTACGGAAATTGCTAGTTGGAAAAGGTATGGTTGACTTTATGTAAAAGTCAACGTTAGTCAACCCGTGATTGGTTGAATTGGTCTAAGGTGGACTTTGATTCTCGTTTTGATTTACTAATGAATATTGATAGCATAATGTGTCGATTATGTGTTTGTGAAAAAGTTGATGAGATGGTTGACTGAATTGTAGTCAGTTTATACGACTTGACCCGTTTGGGTGATTTCGATGTTGAAATTGGGAATCAAGTGTAAGACTGTAGTTGGACCATAAATTAAAAGTAAATTGTAAAGGAAAGGAGGATTTATGAAACCTTTAACGGGAAGGGAAAATGTTAAGGTTTAGTTGACTTTGTGCTTAAGTCAAAGAGTAAACAATGTGGGGATATACCAATGTCGGGATATATCGGCTTGGTCAAATTGTGAAATTTTGACCCGTTTAAGTATTGTGGGTTTTAAATTGAGTTCTAACCGTTCGGGCTCGATAAAATTGAGTAGATGTTGTGAAGCATAATGTTAACGGGAATCGGAATAAGAAATGTTGTTGGTGACGACCACAAGGAAATGAGAGCGTAATGCTCGGGTGTATATAGGTGGAAATTCTAGTAATTCCGAGGACGGAATCCTTTTAAGGGGTGGATAGTTGTAACGACCCGAAATTTGTAAGTAAATAAATTGAATAAAAATATGATAAATAAGGATAAATCGTTTAAAGAACGTAGGAATTGGTTTCGCGTCGTTTGGAGACCGTATGAGAAAGTTATGGGCGAAACCGGGTCGAGACAACAACCGAAAAGTGCAGCCCTGCTGCACATGTAAAGTTCGCGCCGCGAACTTGGGGTTCCCGATCGGGAACTCCGACCAGGGAGTTGGGGGTTTTTGGCAATTGAGGTTCACGCCTAGGTAACGATCGCGAAGAGTTCACGAACATGCAAAGTTAGCGACGCGAAGTGGGTTCGCGACGCGAACTCCGGACGACCAGCATTAAATCGGGTTTTGGCTCATTTATGTCTTTGGCAAACCCTAGTTTCTCTCTTGGGCGATTTTCGAGTGCAAAGGCTGGTTGAGGTCGATTTCTCCATCAAAACTTGGTAGACTTCACTCCTAGTTGAAGATTAAATGTATATCTTCACTCCCTGATCTTTGTAGCTTTAGATCTATGTATTTTGATGGTTGGGTTTGAAACCCTAGCTATTGGGGGTTATGGTTTATGGTGAATAAACGTTGTATACACTTGATAGATGGTATAGTAGCAAAGGAAACAAGTGTATGATTATGATTCGTAAGAATCTTAAGGGTTGGTCAAACCTAGGGTTTGGTAAATCACCATAATTTGTGGAAATGAGTTAATAAGTGTTATCTAGAGATAGATGGACACATGGGTAGTAGAATGTGATGTTGATAATCTTGTGATTATTGTATTAGGCATTTGGTGAGGTCTTGGAAGTTGACCGAATTGTGAAGCAAGGAAACTGACGTAAAGAATACGGTTGGAGCACTTATTTGCTAAGGTGAGTACATGAGACTTTTAAACTGGGTACATAGCAAATAGTCTTGAAAGTACATATGATATTGTATCGGTCTTTATTAACAAATATTTGATAAAGATAGTAATTGAAAATGTATGAGAGTATGTAGAACGTGATACTAGAATGTGTCTAGTATGATTGATGAATTTGAAGTAAATTATGATAGATCCAAGTAATTATGGAATCTATATTAATGAACAATAAATATGTAGTAAGTGATTAAAAGAATGTATACAGAGCCTTCATTAATAAATATGTATTAGTAAAACAATTGGGAATGATTTTGTAGTAATGAGTACCTATTGGTAAGATATACTAATAAGAGTAAAGAATGAATATATATATGAGAAAGTATATGAAGTGACTAGTAATAATTGTCTATTATAGTCAAGGGATAGATAAAAGTATTATGTGATCGATAAATAAGAAATGTATCTTATGTATAAAGTAAGTATGGACCTCATAGGGTTCATAGATGTAGAAGTAACTGTGGTTGCTTATGATCGGGTCCATGGGACCATACAGGTACGTTCACACTGTGGTGAACTAATTATATGTCGTTAGCATTAGATGACTAACTTGTTTGATGTTGGATGTGATAGCCGAAGGCTTTGACTGTCATAACTGTTAGGTTATGGTAAGAGATAGATGGTGGTGACGCGGGGGACCCCTGGTCACTGGACGGTGGTATATATGTTTATACACCGAGTGTATATATGTTTATACACTAAGCACACGGGTGCTTCTAGTACGCATATGTTTGATACTAGGTATGTTAGGTTCTAAAACATATATGTTTATGTATTAGATATGTTGATTGGACGGTGGTATATATGTTTATACACCGAGTGTATATATGTTTATACACTAAGCAAACGGGTGCTTCTAGTACGCATATGTTTGGTACTAGGTATGTTAGGTTCTAATACATATATGTTTATGTATTAGATATGTTGATTGGACGGTGGTATATATGTTTATACACCGAGTGTATATATGTTTATACACTAAGCACACGGGTGCTTCTAGTACGCATATGTTTGGTACTAGGTATGTTAGGTTCTAATACATATATGTTTATGTATTAGACATGATTGGGCTTCTGGTACATATATGTTTATGTACTAGATATGATTGGGCTTCTGGCACCTATACGTTTAGGTACTAGATATCTTTGCTAGGAACGCAAAGTAGTTAGAGTCACAAAAGGGTGACTAGACGGTATTTATGTAGTTTATATATATGTTTACATATTTATGAAATGTCTATTATTGGGGTCTAAAACCCATGTATCTCACGAGACTATTTTGTCTCACGTACTACGTTTGTTTTGTGGCTATGTACTCAGGTACAGGTTTGAAGTGATAGAAGGTTGCACTAGAAGTGGCCTAGAGATGCTTAGTTCGGGAGCTCATAGGTAGATCCCGTTTGCCTATGGTTTTGATATACTTGGTGACACCGTATTTTTATAAACTCTGATAAAGGTTTTAAAGTTTTTGATAAACTGTATTTTGGACAATGTGTCAAATGTTGGGAAATTGTATTTTAAATGATTTAAACGATGTTATAAAAATACGGGTGTTACAATTTGTTTGCTTAAAAACAGGGGAGGTTGATAAAAAAAACAAATCACAAGTGATTCGCTTTACAAAATCACATGTGATTGTATGAGCACAAGTTTGCTAGTAGAATGAGAGTGTGCAGAGAAGTAACAAGTCTTCCAAGACTTAAAAAGATGGATTTTCAAACATATTTGGATGGTCAATGACCTTGGTTTGAGAAGAAAAGAAAAAGCAAAAAAGGAGTTTCCATTTTGGTGATTAACTTGAAAAGTGAAAAAGTAATGTTGTGTCATGTGTCTTGTGATAGACAGAAATGAAGAGGTAGAAAGTTTGTGAGTGGTATTTTAATGAGGAAAGTTGAACAACTTTGAGAATGCATGCATGCATGAGGAAATGAGCTAATAACCAAAATATGAAACTCTATGGGATGGGAAATGGAATCTTGACAGGAGGAAGAGACAAGCCAAAAACCATTTGACTTTTGAGAAAAAAGAGGAAGAGTATTAATTTTATGTATTTGGTATAAGTGGGTATTTGTACTATCAAATGGTGTATTATTTCAACTTACATTTTATTTGATAATTAATGATGGTTAATTATTAGTTGTAGAATATTATTTTGGATGACTATTTTGTCATTATAAATATTTATGTTTAATTCACAAATTAAATTATTAGTCTTGTTGTTAAGTATTAAATCACATTCGATTTTATTATATCACTTTTGATTTCATTAAAAATCACATGTGATTTTGTTATGTAAAACAGAGTTTTTATTATAAAACAGAGGAGTCTATATACATAACAAAATCACATGTGATTAGAAAGTAAACATCAAGTGCACAAAAACAGACATGTACATAGAAACAATAACATGTGATTGTTAATAAAAATCACAAGTAATTGGAAAGTAAACATCAATTGCATAAAAACGGAACATGTAATCACTGGTGATGTTGTTCCCAATCACATGTGATTCTGGTAAGTAAACAAAGTTATTTCATAAAACATAGGAGTATATACACATAACAAAATCACATGTGATTGGAAGGTAAACAACAAGTACACAAAAACAGAACATGTCACTAACTATTACGTCACATGTGATTTTATTAACTTTCACTTGTGATTCCGTTAGCAATCAAATGTGATTCTGTTAAGTAAAACATAGTTATTTCAACTGGAACTAATGTTTTTGACGCGGATGGTTCATTGTTAATTGATCTTTTAAGCCTTATTTTGATCTTCTTTGACACCCCAGCAGTTTTTGTTTTTGATGGTGATAGAGGTCTTTTCTACCAATATTAACATTAGTTCGTATCTCAGGCAACTTAGATAACATAGTAGGAAATTCATCATCACCTCCTATAAAACACAAAGAAGCAAGTTATGACAACTAATAACAATTTGAGATAGTTAAATTGAAATCACATGTGATTGAACTCATAATCTCACATAAACAACTGTAATTTAGCTTACTAATCACATGTGATTGAAAGATATGAATTATTTGACTGTGATTAGGTGAGATACTGAGAACAATCACATGTGATTGAACTCAAATAACATAATAATCAAATACTCCCTCCGTCCCACAAAAAACTTCCCATTTCACTTATGCACAAGTTTTAAGGTAATAGTTAGTGGTGGGGTATTGGTAATATATTTGATTAAAATATAAGATTGATTTGGAGAGATAATGATAGTTAGTGGATAATAAGTGGTGGGGTCCTTAGTAATAATAGTATTTTATTATGTGGAGCCCATCATATGTAGCAAATGGGAAGTTTTTTGTGGGACAAAAATTTAGGGTGAAATGGGAAGTTTTTTGTGGGACGGAGGGAGTAATAAATAACAATCAAATGTGATTTCAAAACAGAGTAAACATAAAAAATAATAAAACATGTGAACACAGTAAAATCACATATGATTTACTACTAAAAGACTCTAGAAAGCTGAAAATCTATAATAAAATCCGTAAAATCACATGTGATTTAAAAACAGAGTGAACATAAAAATAATAAATGACAAATAACATGTGAATACAATAAAATCACATGTGATTTACAACTAAAAAACACTAGAAAGCTGAAATCTATAATAAAAACAATAAAATCACATGTGATTTACAACTAAAAAACACTAGAAAGCTTAAATCTATAATAAAAACAATAAAATCACATGTGATTTACAACTAAAAAATAAATAATAACTTCAAAATCACATGTGATTTAAAACAAAATTACAAGCACATATGTTTAAACAAAAAAAATAGATGATTTAAAACGAAATAGACTTAGAATCACATGTGATTAACTAAAAACATTTGTTTTAGAATAAAACATATCTAAATCAAATGTGATTAATTAATAAGAAACATCTGATATAAAAATAAACAAATATAAAATCACAGATGATTAACTAAAATAAATACGTGGTTTAAAATTAAATAGATGCACAATCACATGTGTTCATGTGTTTTAAACTTAAACAGATCTAAATCACATGTGATTTAAAACAGAGGTTTTCAAAAACAGGGGAGTTATTAACATTTCGCTAAATCACATGTGATTTACTAAAATAACTAAAATATCATTACGAATCATATGTGATTAACTATTAAAAAACACTAGAATGCTAAAACACTTGTTATTTGAAGCGAAAACAACAAAATATAAAACAACATATCAACAAACAACATATGAAATCGACGTATTATCAAATAGAAACCCTAGAAAAGTTCGAAATACAAAAAAAGCCATAAAGAACAAGGATTTCTGCATAAACAATAAAAAAGCTAATAATAACAGCAAATACAAGTTAAAATTACCTGTAACAGGTACGAATTCCCCACGCTTTTTATCGGAAGCTTTTTTCGAACGAGAAGGTCGTGAATCAACCATTGTAAGTAGATCAGACACCAAAATAGAAGAAAAATGATGTTGTATAAGTGTTTAACAAACGATTTTAGCAAAAAACTGAGAAGAACTCGGCAAAAACGAGTGAAAATGAGGGTTTATTCATTGATTTTTGTGTGTGAGAGAGAAAGAGAAAGAGAGCAGACGAGAGGGAGGAGAGAGAGGAGAGAGAGGGGAAGATGAAATGTGAAGAAAGAGGGTTTTTAAGTCACGCACCAAATGACCAATATACCCTTCCACTAAAAAAACTCATTTAATTAGAGATCTAATCTGGACCATTGATCTTCTTGATCCAAAGGTCCATGATTGTCTCTTGGGACTTTAAAATATATGTGGACCTCCTTGAACAATTCACTAAGTTGGTAAACTTTAGTTACTTTTTTAGTGCCCCAAGCCATGTATTAAATTATGTTTGTTGGGTATTTACTTGACATATCCTTTTCACCTGAACATCACAAGTGGGAGATTATTGTAAAGTTTTATTCATCAAGTTGATTAAAGAAGTAATCAAACAAATCATGTGGATTTTTCTTTCTAATTGTGGCCTACTAAAGTACTTTTCTTTCTTAACTAAATCAACATTAATATTTAATGATTTCTTGTAGTAAAATAGCTTTCTTGCCATGATTAGGGTTCTGTCTTTACTCAATTAAACAATATTAATCATAGTACTTATACACGTCATATTTTATAGTTTTTATTATTCTAAAAGGTATTGACCATTGTTCTCGTTGGACAAAATCCTTCTGGACCCAACCAACAATTTATATAACAATGGATGATTAGCAAAGTAATAAAAAATTAAATACCCGTCACATTCATGAGTTGGATGGAGGTTTATATTATATTTAAATAATTTTGCATAATTTAATTTTCAAGTTGAACAAATAGTTCAACATACACAAGTTATATCAATCATTGCACTTGGTACATTTTCATCAAATAATGTAACAAGATTCAACCTCAAACCTAGAGCCCAACTTCCCCTAGATCCAAAAAGACAACTTTTTTTATATATACATTATTTCTTTTATAAAAA
The DNA here is from genome assembly GCA_963853835.1 of Calendula officinalis. Lineage (NCBI taxonomy): Eukaryota > Viridiplantae > Streptophyta > Magnoliopsida > Asterales > Asteraceae > Calendula > Calendula officinalis. The sequence continues at coordinate 78,743,854 of OY970828.1, forward strand.
AGGGTATTTTCGTCTATAATAATCTAATCGTGACCGAACTTTCCCATAGCAATCTGATAGATGTTTATCTAAAGAAGAGATTGAACTCGTAATTTTAAAAGATTATTTCAGGTGCTATCACCCAAGATCCAAAATTAGATGCATGTAAATATGTAAATGATATGAAACCTATTCTTTGCTACAATTAGTACCTATAATTAATATGAATCGTGTTTTCGTATCGATTATTAGGCTACATTATAAACAGATAATAACACTTTTAGGTTTTGTGGAAGGGAAAAACCTAGACAATTAATAGCCTTTTGTTGTATTGAATTGTCTTGATCGACCTTGAAAGCAATTGTCACTATCTTCATAGAAGACACTTTTTGTGTGTGTTCTAAAAAAAAATGATTTAGTTTTAAATTGACAGAGAGATTTGCAGGATAGGGGACCATAAGCCAGAAAGAAGTACCAAAATTTGTTATTTATTGAGCAAGGGAGTTCCCTCCATAATTGATCCTTACAAATTCCTTGGTTGATTTTGGTTGGTTAGTTGTACCATTAAGTACAACTCTCAATGCACATTCATTATTCATCAACCTTTGTCCTCAACATTTTAGTTAACCACCCCTTCTCATCCTCTACCTAGGGTGTTTGGGATTATTACATTATTTATTAAAAATAATTTATGTATTTTAAAAATATAATCAGCTATTACAAAACATAATTTTATAAACTAATGTTTGAATTTGATTATGGTATCTGAAATTGCTACACTCAAATAATCAATTATTTTAGTGTTTGTCAAACCTGATTGTTTGTTTAGTTAATAGATAAAATGTAATAATCGGTTTTTAAAATGCAATAGACACCTCACGATGGTTTTCCCAAAACACCGTTTTTATACCCAAACACGCAAATAATTGATTTTTTTCAGACGTTTTGCTGAACCCACATTTAGATTATTTGTGTTTTTGAAACACAATTAGCAGATTATATGTTCCAAATCAAAAATATAATCCCAAACACCCCCTAATCTTGAAATTCAGACTGAATTTCAAGAAACAAAATCTTGAACTTTCAACTGAATTTCAAGAAACAAAATCTAGAGAGAAAGACACTTAAAGAAAAACCAGCCATAAAAGGGTATTTAGCTTTACTAAGAAAGAATCAGATTCTAACTTTTTTCAAGCAACATGGGTATTTGGCAAAAAGCACAATCAAGTCATGAAAACAAACATCAACTAGATGAACCTTTTTCAAAATTTCAATTTGCCCACACAAAAAACAGAGATTTTAACAAGTGAAATTAATGTCACATGCAACTTTTATGTTTCTAAGATTGAATAATGCATCAAAATGAGTTGGGAAATCGTTAGAAAACGACTTATCACACAATGTGGCACACAATGTGGCTCCAGGAAATCCGAGCAACGAGTCATCGATTGAGATGTTAAAAATGAAATAAACCATTCTTTCTTCATCATGTTCCAAATATAGGGTAAAAAGAGAGACAAAAACAATAGCTTTCTCTTTCAATCCACACATGATCAAATTGACAATTTACTAAACAAAGGGAAGCATCCCATTTGCTCCACTTATGGCTTTATTCTACAAAACCATCTACAAATAATGTCTTGATTATGTCGATATTCGATTCGAAATCGAATAATCTTATTTCATCATTAAAGATTCTTTCTTTTTTACTAAGTTGGGTGAAAGAACATATTGAACTTAACCAAAACAAATCACTTCCCCTGTTTTTAGCAGGGTACTTTTGATTATATGGTCACAAACAACAACATGGTCTAAAAACATGAAATTCAGACAAAATTAAAATAGGGTTTAGAGCTACATAATGAGCTCAATTCAAACATGAAAAACTTAATCTTGAAAAAAAAAAAAAAAAACCTTGAAATATTAGCAGCCATTGAATCTTTCTCCCCTCGTTTCTTGATGTAAAGTTGTGATTTTTCCTGTAATTATCATCAAGATTCATGGAAATTAGATGAATTTGACGAATAAAAATATGAAATTTGAGTGTAATTTGACAATTTCAGAAATGGGTGTTGGATTTTTTTGACCTTTTTGAGATGGAGGATTTGAAGGTTTTATCAATGGCGAGAATCGGAGGATGCAGAGGACGGCTTGTCGGAGATGCCGTCGTGTTCCTCCTCGTCACCTTGAATTCGTGCCGGAATACGAAACCCAGTAAATCCGCCATATCCGGAAGCGAATCCAGACATGGAAGATGGGTGGTGGAAAGCTAGGGTTGGATGTTGATCGATCGGAACGCCGTTGAACGGCGGCGGCGGGTCGATCCAAGCACGAAACGAAGGTGCGTTACTGGACTGAAGGGGTCCCCTCTGTGAATTGTTGTTAAACAATTGATTGTTTGTTGGTTGACCGAACAACGGTTGAAAAAATGCCGTCGCCGGAGTTGTCGCCGGCGCCGGCGCCGGCGACGCCTGCGAGCTGAAGACAAATCCGGCGGAAACAGCGTCACCACCCCACGTCACCATTCTTTGAAACCCACCGGGTTGGTTGTCGGACCAACCCGACCCGGACCCGTCAAAGTATATGTTGTTATTACTATTATGCCCTTGTTCTTGTTCTTGGTGGTGGTGGTGATGATGATTTTGAAGAATTGGATCTTGAAATGATTGGAGTGAGAGCCTCAGATCTTGACTTCTACTGCTGGTTCTTGAAAGCAAATCAGGCGGTGGAAAATTTTGATGAAATTGAGTATTATTTTGCGGGTTTGATGAAGCACCCATCGGAAAAAAGGACTTGATTGTATCAGCTATGGAGTCTGAATCAAGAGATGGAGGTAAAAAGCTTGAATTTTGAGAATTACCCATTTGATTATCAACAATATTATCATCTGGGTGTTGTTCAAAATGATTTAATTGTTGATTACTTGCGTTTTCCTGATCTGGGGTTTGCTCAAAATCTTGAATTGAAGCTGAATCATGGGTGGTGGCGGTGGTTCTTGCCGGTACGGCGGTTGCAGTGGGTTTCCACGCCGGAAGCTCAGCGAGTTCATCAATGGCGGTTTTTGCCTTTTTAATAAGCCAATCGACGGCTTTGCTCGGCCGGTCGTAGCCAAGGCGGTCTTGTACGTCGTAGAATTGGATGGCGGTGTGAGCTGAGAGACGAACACGGCGGTCACGGGGACCTTTCGCCGTGCATACTTTACTATGTCGGTCTTTCCGGCCGGTGGACCGTACAATGTGACCGCCTTGAACTTCAACAATCTCGCCACCGCCTCCGACGCCGGAGCTTCTCAATCCCAATCTTGAAGACCCAGTTGGTTGTTGCTGCTGCTGCTGCTGGAGTTCTTGATTATGGTAATGATAACTTTCTCCCATCTTTTCCGGTGCATATTCTTCTCCGGCGAGGTCCACAGAAGGTAGATACGAACGTTTCTTCTGCGGCCGCGGTGGCTGCCCTGCCGGACCACCACCTACTCCGCCGTGAAGAATACCGTGGTCTTGAGGTGGGATTTGTTGATTTTGTTGAAGCTGATGATGATTCTGATGGAAGCCATGAAACCCTATTTGTTGTCTTTTATTATTTTCTTCTTCTTTTGAATTTAACAGTTGTTGATAAAGATGAAGATGATGGTGATTACTTTGAGGATCCAGAATCACTTCCTCCTCCTGTTCCAGTTTCTTTTTTTCAAAATAAAACCCTAAAAAAGTATCAAATTCCACAATTCACCCCTCAATTTCAGCCCATAATCAAACCCCATCTCAATAAAGAAAACCCTAGTTTTTTTTTTTCTTCAAAATAACACCAAATTTAAGCCTAACCCATCTCTCACTCAACTCTAAAAAGCTTCAAGAAACAATTTCTATGATGGTGAGAGAGAGTAGAAGTAAGTTTGTAAAACCACACAACAAATTTCAAGAAAGAAGAAGGAAAGAGGTGTGGAGGATGGAAGAATGGGGTTTATGTAGGTGGGGTGGGGTGGGGGTGGGGTGGGGTGGGGTGGAGTAGGGTGGGGGTGGGGGTGAGAAAACAGTGAAAGGAGGGAAAGAGGAATATTTACTTTTGTGGGGTCTACAAAGAGGAGGCAGTGTTTGGAGGCTTTTAAAGATATTTTTTGATATAAAAAAAGGCACACATCCTCATTTAGGATGACAATTCCGGTCTAATTTGGATTCTGTTGTTAGATTATAAACGTTTAACTTGAAATAAGTTATTTATTTCCTCAGTTAAAAAAAAAGTTTTGCTAATGATAGCTCTTAAGGCTGTCACTAACATGCATAAAAATCTTGTACATTGATTAAAAAAATAATATTCCTAAAATTCAGGGGGTTGTCTTTTGTGTATTTTGTCTTCTTAATGACAGCTCTAAGGGCTGTCATTAGCATTTTCCTTAAAAAAAATACTTCCTCCGTTTCAAAATAAGTGATATATTTTGAGTTACACATTTTTTGAGGCAACATATGATAATGAAGGTCAATTAGATTAAAGTGGATAGTTAGTGGGGGTTGGGTCTCACATATTTTGATTGAAGTGAAGTTAATGATATTTAAATGTAAAAAGTAAGGGTATATGTGTCATTTCATTATATAAATGAGATAGTTAGTGGGTATGGTCCCCAATACTTTTTACCAAATATGGTAAGTTTTTAAAGTGTATCACTTATTTTGAAACACCTTAAAATGGAAAATGCATCACTTATTTTGAAACGAATGAAGTATAAAAAATTAAGTAACATATTTTCTGAGGCAAATAATAAAGGTTAAATTATAGAGTTAACAAGTAATAGATCACACATATTATGATTTAAAATGAGTTTAATGAATTTTAAAGGTAAAAGTAAAAATAAATGAGTCTTTTCACTTGACTTACTTTCGTTGGGGCTTTTGGCGGACTAATAAATAGACGTCCATCTCAATATATTGATATTAGAGCAAATCTCGTGAAAAACAAGGCCAAATTAGTTAGCTATGGTACTAAATCGATCATTTTGTCAAGTTCAGGGTATCATGTTGCACCCTTAATAGTTCAGGACTTCAGGGTAGTAGAGGACCTAGTTGGCCAAGTCCATGGTACTAAAATGCATTTTGGCCATAACTAAACGGGTTGACATGTAGGCTCATTTAAATTATCATCGATCTAAACCTAACTCGTTTAATAAACGGGTCACCGCAAGACTGACCCCGGTCTATTTTACCTCAATCCAAACCATTTTATTTGTGTGTCGGTTTTATGTTAGATTTCATGTTGGGTAAAAAAATATTACCCATACTCTTTATAAATTACTAGGACGTACATTTTAACATATAAATTGTTTCGTTAAAGAATGGTAATTTTTCAAAATTCCAAACAAATATATAACTTTTGTTAGATAAAAGAAGTTATTTAAGTTTAATATCTCGAGTTGTTTGATTATTTTGGGTAAAAATGGTGGCAATGAAAAAAAAAATGTCATCATGCTCACCTTTGTAAAAGTGACCCTCTAGTCTTGATTAGTTAGGTGGTGTTTGTTTTTTGACAGAAAGTCTTTCTGATGTCTTATGTCTGCAGGCGGGAAGACATTTTAGAAAAAGACTGTTTGTTTTTTAGAAGTCAGAAGATGGGAAAAAGTCTTTATGAGGTCTGCTTGGAGAAGACTTGAATCATAGTCTTTTAAGCTTGGAAGACATATTACCTACACCTAAAAAAAGTTATCTACCACCACCACGTACCAACACCGCCACCCACCACCACCAACCACCACCTACCGCCACCACCAATTACCGCATCCACCTAATGCCACTGCCACCCACCACCATCTACCGCCACCACCACCCACCGCCACCACCACCCACCACCATGTACCGCCACCCACCACCCACCACCATCTACCGCCACCACCCACCACCACCACCACCCACCACCATCTACCGCCACCACCACTACACACCGCCACAACCACACACCGCCAACGCCACCCACCACCATCTACCGCCACCTCCCACCACCATGTACTGCCACCACCACCCACCACCACCACCACCACTCATTGCCACCACAACCCGCCACCACCCACACAAATACTGCCACTTAATTTTTTTATCAACATGCAGACATTAAAAAACAAACAGTCTTCTTCTTATAGACTGCAGACGTTTGGTCCAAAACTTCTCTGCAGATGTGGTCCGCAGACTGCAGACCTTCTACCTCTTAAAAAACAAACAGCACCTTAGTCTTCGTACACTTTTTTGTGGCCTCTCACCGTTTGCTTCACTTAAAAGAAACATCAGTTTGGTACTCGTATTTGTGTCACTTGATATTAGATAAAGGAGCAACAAAAATTCTAATTTTAATTTTTATTTGTAACTTATAAAATGATAAAATGATGTTACATTAGTCATAGGGTTTTTAATCCTAATGCAAGTTGAACCAATTCAAATGAGTGACACGAATTAGGATTTTATACAAACCAACTTGGCAGATCTTTTTAGAAATCTATTTTTAAATTGTTGAGTTACAAACCAACCAGACTTGAAACTCGAATTAGATAATATTTTATTTAACCAATTTCATCTATTTGATATTATTTTGTTTCATCGTATATTTGTGTATTCGGTTTAAATCGAATCCTAATTCGTTTCATTCATTCGAATTTGAATCATTTCTTACTTTGTGACCTCCGAACCAATAAGTTGCAATATTATGGATAAATATAACATAAAAATGTCAATATATATATTAAAGAAATAAAAACAAAGGGGGTGTGGGTTAATAAATAGACCATGATGGATTATTGATGGGGAGTCTTTTTCTCAACATAAATGCACGAGCACGCATGCCTTAAAGCAAACTTTCTTAGACCAACCTTTCTCATCATTGTCCGATATAAGGAATCGACGAAAAATGTTACAACGTTTTTGTATTAAAATATGTTATTAAATTTTAAAAGCAGCAGATTTTAAGTATAGCGATTAAAAAAATAGTGTAATCATAGTCCATATAATGCCTATATAACTCATATTGTTTGATTTATCACCGAGGTTTTTTGCCGGAGATATTTTATAAGCATTCTTTCTATCTCTGAATGAATATATAATTGTATACATTCTACCTTCATGATATATGATTTTTAAAGTGATTGGATATCATTATTATATTTTTATTTATATAAAATCCAATTATGTTTGATGGGACTTATGGGACTCTTTTGTGCGACAAAGAGAAGACTGTGATGAAAGTGCACATGCTTGTGAAGTTGTGATGTTAAAGTGCCATGCCCTAATTTCCACCCTCAAAAATCCATAATTCATTGATAGGACTTGTTAAATCACAATAATGGGAGATGCTTTACACGTTATATAATTTCATTTTATCTTCGCTTTATTACAAATTTCAAAGGTATAATTTAGTCATTTAAAAAATTTAATTGCGATACGCACCACCAATATAACAAACTTCATATAACATAGATGTCTAGTGTAACAAAACTAACTTATAGGAATGAACTTGTAAAAAGTGACAAATCATATGACCCTAAACCTTCAATGTAATATGCTCTTTAAAATATGTTGGAGATATTATATGATGAGTAATGGTGTTGGTGCCTACATTTTGCGTCTACTTATATGTCTACGTGTGTGTTTATTGGGTTTTTTATAGAAAAATTAAAATAAAAAGTCTTATAGAAATGTAATTACCTGCTTTTATTTTCTTTAACATGAGTTTTGACTCTCTGTAATTTTCATTTTTGTAAAAAACAAAATTCAAGCAATAGTGTTACTATCATTACAAGTAAACGGGCTTAGCCCAATGGATCTCTATACGGTTGGGCTAGACTACATAAAAAAATGTTGAATCATTCTACCTTTAAACATATATTGAAACATTAAGCAGTCATAATACTTATCGAAGAGTTTCTCATATTCAAAGCAAGTTTTATTCATACTTTCTTAATCGCTCAGATTGTTTATTCATTCATCGCTTAATTATTTACTTTGATTGCGATTGTTTACATACATTATGTATTAATACAAAATTGCATTAGATTAGTTGAAGTTACATTTATCTTTTATATTGAAAATTGCATTTAATAGTTGTAAGAACTAGACTCCATTTAATGCATTTTTTGATTTGTTAGGAAATGTTTTGTTGCTTCTAATCTTATGCCCTTAGAAAAATACTAGTCCCTACATATTTTGTTTTAAACGAATCCCTACAAATCGACAACTTTGAAACATTTAATGGATATAAATGAGTCAATTGCTTAAAACGCACGGAGAATCCACGTCCTATATGTTGTTCACATTATTTTATCATTTAATATTAGAGGAATAGAGGAAACTACTTTTAAGGATTTTTACATTTTAAACGAGTAAATCATGCCTGCCTCTTGAAGCTTGGTCGTGTTAGGTCGGAAAGAAAATTGAAGATTTCATGTTCCCCAACTATGATATTTAAACTTATATTTCATGCATTTAAAACATTTTCAAATTAGAAAATTTTAATTTTCAATTAAGACACAAGATCGTGAAAAATTTGCATTTTGAAAAAAATTGAAAGCCTTCGTACTCAAATCTTCTACCTTTATGTTATTAGGAAGGGGCTCTAAAGACTGAGCTTCTAAGGCAGATGTCGGTTATTTGACAACAATTACTTATGTATTATATTATTTTTTGGGTTTGGCTAACTAATGCCCTAAGGGCATGAGATTAGAAGCATTAATAAACAAAACATTTCCTAACAAATCACAAAATACACTAAATGGAGTCTATTTTACAACTATTAAATACAATTTTTAATATAAATAGTAAATATAACTTCAATCAATGTTTCTAATCTCATGCCCTTAGGGCATGAGTTATAAAAACCCTATTTTTATTAATCCCTAAATCTTAGGAGACTATTAAGTTTGAACATGAATATGTATAAACTAAAGTAGCAATTTTGAAGATGGGGAAAAATGAACATATCTGGAAAATAAAATTTTAATCAATTTCACCCGTTCGTTCTATGGCAACACACATGATCATAAACAGATCTGTAATTAGAGACAGAATTTACAAAATAATGGAAAATAAAATTAAAAGTGTAAGTTGAGCAACTGAAATAAATTTAAAATGGAAAAATGGACATATATGAAACAATTTCACAGTTTGTTCTACGGCAAAACCATAACCATAATTAAACACATCTGTTAATCAATTTGTTCATGACAGCAGAGCAGCTTCAAGCAGGTATATATAAACACAAAAAATAAATAAACACATTAAACAGATATACGCCATTTATGTGTCATCGGTGACGAGCAGCCAATTTTGCATATATGATAACTGAGTTAGTTGTTTACTGAGTCAATACTTCTGAAGTTCTGATTGAAATCATGTTGTTCGCTTATATCCCTGGCGAACTGTGTTGAATGATGAAAAATGAGTTAGGATCGAGTCAGATACAAGTTTGGACCGACTCCAACTTTTTTTCTATTCAGGCCGGATGAAGAGACGAATTTGGACCGAGTCCAAAGTTTAGACCGAGTCAGATCGAGTCAGATGAGATATGATCAACTCGGATAAATTTTTAAAGTCAAGACAAGAACTAGAATATTAAAAATATGTGAGCGCTTATTAAGATATCAAGGGCCGGTTTAGTTATAAGTTGATAGTTGTTTAATATCCACTTTAGAAATAAATTAGAGGCCTACTAATTACAATGTGGCTAAATGTGGCACGATTAGCCATTTCCTGTTCAATATCATGATAGTGCCAAATCATTTCTATCGTATTTGTTTTGTTATTTAGCTGTAATCACTAGTGTTTCATCGTATTTGCATGCACTCTCTTTAGTGTCAACCTACTACTAGATTCCAACTAAAAAGTCAACTCCATTATGCAAGTTTTAACCAACAATTATGGGTCAAACTAAGTCAAGGATATTGTGGGTCAGTTTTTGGCGCGCTTGTCCTTTTAGGTCCATTCGACATTTTCTAGGTTTATTTTATGTTTATTGTGATGCTATAACATTTAATTTTGGGGTATAAGAAATTTCAGTGTTTCTCTCAATTTACGGGATCTGTATTTGACTGGAAATTACACTGATTACCGGTATTCGTGTTATTTGTGTGTGTTAATCAACGGGCTCAATTTGTGTTTTTCTTACTTTTACTCTACATAAAAAATTTATCCAAATTGTGGGATTGTAAGTGTGACATGTGTAAAAAAGTAATAGCAATTTGATTACATCCGATGGTAATACTTGTTTTGACCATTGTACTCTGATAAATAAACGGGCCCAATGAGGGTTTATAAATACAGAATATTTGATTAATATTTTCACTTTGTTAGGTTTAAAATGATTGGGGTTTTAGTTTTATAAATCCAGATTCATAGTGGACCTCTTTCTTTCTTAATTAACGTTTAAAGGGTATTTCCGTACATAAAAGATTTCGTGGTCAAATTTTATTCGTGATATACGCGACTTAATTGTGTCACCATCTCCTGGCCATCTAGAGGGCTGGTCTGGAGCTTTTAGAGGACCGATACATTTTCTGAAAATATAGGCTCTGAAACAATAAAAAATTATAACTAAAAAAGATTCTTTCGGTTCCTAGCTCGCTTATGATTCCGTTGGCTGGTAATAATATAACATAATATTACTTGTGCCAATAATGAACATACATAATACATATGCTTAGCAAAATATTGGGCCCCTTATTATGGCACACTCTGTACACATGCATATTTAGAACACTCATTGGGTTGTCACTGATCATCTAGTAAATATTTACCTAAAATAAAATTAAACTCTTAATCTATAGAAAGTTATTTAGAAACCCTTGCCACTATCTAGAATCTTAATATGATCTGGTCATAGTGGACCTCTTGTGGACACTTTTTGATTATAAGTAACTAATATTGCTTATGTAGCATTAGCACTATCAAACCTTAAACAAATCCACTGTTAAAAGCAACCATCTTTCTCCTGCTTTTTAATCCATTTAAGTACATAACTAATTAAAAAATTAATAAATAAATATTGGGATGAGGAGAAAAGACATGCCTTTTGAGGAAGTCAAAGTGTACATGTTTGGGGTTTGTTTAATATCATAGAATCTAAATTGTATATGTTTAAGATCCCTAAAGATTTAAGTTCAAATTAGCTGGCGGCCAGCAATATCATAATATTCTGGTAATGCTCACCTTTATCTTCTTATATGTGTTTTGTTTTTATGTTCGGCTTTTAATTCTACTTTTTTTGCTTTCTTTCTTACATAGCTTTACTCAACGCTCACAGAAGACTGAAATTCTTGAGTTCTCATATTCAATTTATAGGAGCAAAAAATATCCTTTTAGTCGCGGAGGTTCACTTGTGCTGACTGCAGGCTACCTACGAAGTGGATGACTACCCTGAGATTAGTCGGCTCGCATAACAAGTTGAAAATCATATTAAAAAAAAAAAGTTGCCCATTTTGTTTTACTTTTATTTAATCTATATTTTATATGTGGCCATCAAGTAACAATAATTACATTTTGAATCTAACTTTTATAAGATAATATTAAAGGTAGGGATGAGCATAATACCATACCAGTACCGAACGGGTGGTACTGACACTTAGAGCATCTCCAATCATACTTTATATATCCCTCTATCTCTATATTTGAAGTTTTATCTTCTCCAACTTATCTCTATCCCGCACTCTAAATATAGAGTGAGAGAAAAGCTCTCTCTATATTTGAAGTGAGAGGGTATCCTCTCTATCCATGCCTCTATCCATAGACCCTACACATCCTTCACTAATTTTCTTTTGTAATGTAAAATAAATTAATTAAAAATATGATTTCTATGGGCCCCACTAGTTTTAGAGGGATTGATAGAGTTTATGATTGGAGTTGAGGTTATGTTTAGAGTGAATGGACCCACTAATTATAGAGATAGAGTGAGTTTTATAAAGTTTATGGTTGGAGATGCTCTTACAATAGGTATTCAGTATTGTAGGTCAGTATTGCTATGGGATTGATATATTCAATTCCGGTATTTGCTTGGATTTCCTCATCATGGTACATGTTCGCTTCTGATCGAGTCTACCAAATTTTTTAAGGACCAAAAGCGGATACCAAGTACGAATTTGGTACATGTTCAGTTCCAGTATTCGGTCCGGGTTGCTCATCCCTAATTAAAAAAGTCCGTGATAAATAATATATAGTTTTATATACAAGAATTAAAAGGCGGAAAAAAACGTAGGGTAAGAAGATCATGTTTGTAATGATCCATGTAGGCTATTAAACTAAGCATACTTTTTAAATGTCAATTAGCATGAGAGATAGGGGTTTATGATGAAATATTGAAAACACTAACCTAATAAATTGCAATACTCACTAACATATGTAATATATTTCATTTCTTACATTAAAGTGGCTACACTTTGTGACTTTGAATTACTATTACAATTAAATAAAACAAAATTGTTTTGCAATGGATGTCTATATAAGTTCAAGTGTCCTAACAAATAATCTCTACCATCACCTCCCATTTTCTACAAAATCTAATGGCATCTTCAATTAGGTTTTGGTTCTTTCTGTCCCTTGTTCTACTTTCGTGTACAATCTCAGAATCCCGCATTCTAAGAAACGAAGGCGGCTTAATGAAAAAAGCAAGAGACATATTACACGAAAGTACTCGAAGATATAATATGGAGGAAAAAAATGCCCGTTATCATGTCAATAGGAGGAGCCCGGGTGGACCTGACCCTAAACATCATTAACATGGACCGGGTCATCGGGTCAATGCCTCAAATGATCAAGTTATGGTTGATTATATATTTTAATTTTGCAAAGATAATTTTGGCTGCAACCGAGATGTAACTTATTGTTATTGAATATGAGCATTATAATAATAACTATATTTTCTTTTTATTTGTGTTTTTGGTCCATATATATAGGTACGAAAAATTGGGTCATTTTTCGGCATGTTACATGTGCAAATATTTATAATATAACAAAATGTATAATAAGTAACCAACAACGGCTAAACTTGGGTCATTTTCAGCATCTTCTACTTGTATTAGTGGTGGTCCATGACTATATTTATATAGGATGGACGCTAAATTGGCTTTTGCTTATGTTATGTGTTTGTTTAGATGAAGTTGATACAAATTGCAACTTCATGAATTGATTTGTTAAAAGGCCACTTGTTCTTTGTCATAATACTATCTACCAATTAATAGGGGTGCACACCGAAACCGGTTTTTAAACCGGGACCGGTTTTAAAACCGGATCAAAACCGGTTTGAAACCGGTTTTATAGTCGGAAAATCGGATCGGTTCGTAACCGGCGGATCAAAACCGGATACACCATCTCAAGCACAAACCGGATTTAAAACCGGATTCAAAAAACCGGTTTAAAAACCGGTTATATCGACCCGTTACAAAAACCGGTTTAAAAACCGGATTTTTCTTAACCGGATTAAAAACCGGTTTCAAAACCGGTTTAAACCAGATTTTTCTTTCCTTTTTACATATTTTGTTCCTAAAAGATACAAAAACAAAAAACCCGTAAATCCGGTTTTTAAACCGAAAACCGATTCGATCCGACCAAACCGATCCGATCCGGTTTCAAACCGGTCCGAACCGGTTTTGATCGGATTTAAGCTAGCCTCGTAAAACCGATTTCAAAACCGAACCGGTTTTGGCAAAACCGGTTTTAACCAGAGTTGACCAAAACCGATCCGGTTTTCGAAAAAATCCGATTTGTGCACCTCTATCTACCAATACTCATGGCTGATAGTGGGATCTCATGAGATCCTTAAATTTTCGGCGGGATCGTAACTTTTACTAGATATTAGTTAAGGATGGCAATCAGGCCAGGTATGAGTTAGCGAGTTCGTGTTAGCAAGTTGGAGAGTTGGAATCGGTCAACCCAAACCTGACTTGTTTAGATTTTGGCTCAGAAAAATCAACCTTAAACCGGACACATTTAAACATGGTAACTCAGACACGACCCGTCTGACCCATATAACTTAACAAGTTGGTGGGTCAAATGAGTTAGTGGGTCAGAACCAGATTAGCGGTTTAGAAAATAAAAAAATGGACATAAATACAATGCTAATAGTGAGGAACTTAAATGGAAAATAGGGGTGACAATAAGTCGAGTTGGGTTATAATCGGTTTACCCGTTTGGGTTCGCAGGTTGAAAATCTCAACCCAACCCAACTTGTTTAGCTTAATGGGATGAGATTTTCAACCCAACCTATTTATTAAACAAGTTGGGTCATAAACGGGTTGACCCATTAAAACATCATAGTATAAAAACTTAGAAAAAAACAATACACATATTTTAAGAGTTAAATAACTAAATAAGTCAATTAGTTGTAAAATACAAACACAAGTTAACAACTAGTAATAGTTGTTCAAAATTCAACATGAAACATAAAAATTAAGCAACTCAACTGTCATATTCCATGGCAAAATTAGGGTTGTTCGTCTCTTTGGTTATCGAGAAATTTAGATAAATATATTATGACGTATTTGTGTAAGACACATTTTATATTATAGTAACATATTATATTATGTATTATAGATATATATAATTTTTAAACAGGTTGATGAGTAGCAAATGAGTTGTAGATCTAAACTCAACCCAACCTGTTTATATGGCGGGTTCTAAATAGGTTGACCTGTTTACGACCTGCGTGTGGAAAATTATAACCCAACCCGCTAATTTTGGGCTATAAATGAGTTGGGTTTACAGGGTTAGATTTTGCCCTCCCTAATGGCAAATAGAAACTCGGAGATGTTTTAGGCGGGGGTTTAGAGGATGTTATAGTTTAGTCGACCCGTTTAGACATAAGTCAGCATGAACCCAACCCAATTTGTAAATGGGTTGGATAGGTCGGCATGTTTTTTACACAGACTTATTTAAGTTCAACTCAAACCTAATTACTTTCTGTCGGGTTTCAAATCATGTCGGAAATTAACGCACTAATATAATATGAGAAATAAACAATAAAGGAAGTGCCAGGATATCACAAGCTAATCATTTCACTTTTAAGTGTGGACAATTTTATATTTGTTCATGTTGGTAAGTGCGAGCATTTTCAGTATTGTGATGAATTCTTACATTTTTTTCACGCTTAAAATTTAAGCTTCTTTCACACAATTATAAGCGCGCACAATTTGACAAAATTTTCCGCATTAATTTTTAGAGGTACGAAGAAAAATATATATGAGGAAATGACATATTTTGGTTCCATGTGAATTGGGACTCTTTAGCTACTTAGCTTTTGGTGATTATGCATTTTTAATTTGCATTGTTGCAAAAATCGTCCCTCTATTGATTATCTATTTTAATTTGCTTTCAAGATTACCATAATCTTCATCTTCTATCACCACTAAAAACCACCACCCTCCCACCACTAGACACCGGCCACCACCACCAACCCACTACCACTAACCCAAGCACTACCACAAACCCAACACATATAACATAAGCTATACCCTTCAATAAAATATAGTGTATAAAGAGAAACAACAATAAGTTGGTGAAGAAGTGTAAAGAACGAGAACATATATTGGTCTCATTGATATTTAGAATACTAAATACAATATAAATTAAAAATCACGTTGATTCAAATAATACTGTTTATTTAGTTCTCAATACTTGTTCAATACAAGAACACGTATTTTGGAAGAAAATTCAGTTTTCATAAAAATATCAAGTAAAACTTGCAAAGTCTCAAACAAACCCTAAATAAGATCTAATTTTTTTAATCGGCAAAAAAAAAACAGGCTAAAACTGAACTTAAAACTAAGTCTAAAATTAAAAAAAAAAAAAAACTTAAAATACAAATAACTAAAAAAAAAAACATACCTTTCGGGCACGAAAGTTTTGTAAACCGCCTACGATTATTTACTGGTGCGTAGTCCTGGTCCATGTCGCTAGCTTCGATTTGGTTGGTCGAACGATTACAACTGAGAGGTTTTTATGCTCACCCCTAATTGAGACTAGGGGTGGATCTATGCCTAATTACCAAGGGGATGCATGTCCACCACTTGGTGGACCATCTCATGCGGAAAAAAATTTTGATAAACAAATTAGTGTATAATTCTTATATGGTCTCCACTCAAAGTTTTGTGCAAGCTCCGGTTGAATTTGGTCCGGAATTCACCGCTAACCGAGACTCAAGGCAAAAGTTATATCCATGTTAGTGTTGGCCATTTCCCATTACGGTCTTTGAGTTTAGAGGAACAAAATAGTATGTCCTCCACATTTAGGTCTACATCAGTTGGTCATTTCATAGTGTTAATCGACTTGTACGTAGTTGGTCCAAATCAGATTAACGCTAGTGACTATGGTGTTACGTTGCTGGCTTATCGAGTTTACTACCACTATCGATCTTTTTATGTGCCTTCTTACGTATGTTTTCACGTGTGTGCGTGTAAGAGAGAGAAACTGACAAATCAACGTATAAATGATATAATCATTGTCAAAAACAATAAACTTTAAGCAATGTATGCACGCATATTGTCATCAGCCGAAAAGATGACAAAAACAAAGAACTCACACATTCACATTAGTTGAAAATGACGATAAATCGACTTCGAGTAAAGCATATTATGTCTTTTTCTGTTTGATGATGTCTTAACTTAATTAACTTCATGCGAAAAGGAAAAAACAAGAAAACAGATCGAAAGGATGACTAGATGTTTAACTAAGACTTGCTATTCTTTCGACATTTGTTAAATCATGGCCTAAAGTTTCTAATATTATTATTATAAAGGGCTAATGCACCGATGTAATCATACTTTTCGAAAAAATTAAGTTGGTGATCTTTATTATTCAAGCTATTGTACTTATGAAACTGGTCATTTTATTTATTAGCAATCGAAAATGTATTTCAACCACTGACAAGATGATTATGATGATGTACGTAGCTAGTGTTATTATTTATCTACGCCGAAATATAAGAAAATATAAAATGGGATTAATGACCCATGAGATCATTGTACTTTCGAAAAGTTCAATTTGGTTTATTTTGCCGTCCTTAAATAATTGTGGTAAATTATTGTTAGCTTACTCAGGTTTTTACTTAAATGTATGTTTTCAAAATGTTTGGAATTCAATAATTAAAACTTGTATTATATGATGATCTTAACAAATAAAAATTTATATTATAACCAAACCTATTTTTTTCCGAAAAATATGATAACTACTAAATGTATTAACTCTATTAACACCTTCACTATATCTTATGCTCCTATAATTAAATGCACCTGGCCTATACTTTAGTTTGTGTTTCTATATTAGGTTGTGGATCATTTATTTTAATTATAATACGTACATTACAATGTCAATATTCCAATTTAGAAGTCAAAGAGTTATCTGTTTGGATATCAAACATTTTTAAGCTTTATGTGATTAATTCTTTATCATCGATGATATTACTATCCACTAACCGTTTTTGTCTGTTTTTCTTAATCTCCTCTATATAAACAACACGTTTCTATTTATCCTAATTGTCTTATAACTTCATTTTAGCAACTATAAACACATCAAACCATGGCTAAAGTAAGCAATCTAATTCTTGTTTTATTGTGTATAATTACCGGAAGTTTGTTTGTATGTGGTTCAAGTTCAAAAAGGTCGTTTGTTTTGCACGATATTTATGACATGCAACTTAACGAAGATACTCGTAATATTATGAATAAACACGGGTTTGATCAACCGTTGTTGAAGTATTATTGGAGAAGAGCCATGATGGAAAACGGGCAGACCCGACTAGCCCCCGGAGGTCCGGATCCTCATCATCATTAAGTCATGATATTTGTTCAACATTTTGTCTAATGTGTTTCCATGTTGTGTTTTTTTTTTTTTCTGCTTTATGAGTAATTAGATAAAGGAAACATTTTGTTTCTTTATTTCCTGTGTTGATCATTGACCAAAAAGTAATGATTTTTGGTCTTTCCTAATCCAAAAATGAAGCGTGCACATCATAACACATGTGCTTGCACTTACCATAATTGTCTTTTCTTCTTTTCTTTTTTTTTTATAATTTTTGTTTTGATGCCAAGATAAATGGGAGTATGGATTATGGAGTATGGACATAAAATATTGCAAAATGAAATTATGGATACGATCCAAAATTTTTAGTAGCATAAACGGATATTTAAAACTCAATGGTTTAATAGATTTTATTAATATAAGTGTTCAGATTATAAATAAAAGAGATTATGAAAGAAACATTTTTGGATTTTACATGTCAATCATTTTATGGGAGTATGATGAAATATGAATATTTAGTAGAAAGCAATACAATTTTTTACCTAAAAATATATATCACCCCAACCAAATTATATATAGTGTCGATAATTCAAAGTACAAGATTTGAAACTTTTTTCATAATTTAACGTATTAAACAATTGATTAAATATTAGTTTTACGCATATTGCATGCAAAAACATGCTATAAGTTCCAAAATTCATACACTTGTTAGTTTTACAGAATTTACATACAAAACTCGGTTCCTAGTTTGCAATTCGAACCTTTTTTCTGGTCAATTTCGCAGTTTAGCTTACATAATTTCAAAGGGTTGATTATTCTCGAGGTTTTCTGGGTGTTTCAAATCCTAGCTTCTTCATATTCTTCACAATTGGAAATCGATTGGTTTTCTGAAAAGGTTAGGGTTTCTAATTTTGATTATAGCAGCAATTTGCTGTTCGAATCAATGGCTTCAGTGTCATTAGACGGTTTAAAAAAGGTACAAAAATCGACCAAAACACGGTCTGCATTCGTTCGGGTCAAAATTGATTTGAAAAATGTGACATCAAATAATGATCTTAGCAAAAAGCTGCAACAATTTGCTTCAGAGGTTGATGAAACACAAACATGGTTGGGTGTTTAATGATCCTGTTGAAGTTGAGAAGCTAGGGCTTCATGAGATCATTTAACATCCAATGGATTTGGGAACAATTAAGGATCGGCTTGCTCAAAATTTCTATAAGAAAACACGATCATATAAATAAGTCAGGGTGTCAAATCGACCATTTTTTAACCATGATGCACCTTTAACAGTTTAAGGTAATATAGAATATAGTTAGTTAAATTCAGGATACTAAAATGCATTTTTGGCTTTTTCATATGCAATGGTGTTTGATGCAACATGTTCAGGATACCATAATTGCATGCATTTTTGCAACGGTCATTTTAGTTAACTAGCAGGGTATCCGCGCAATGCGGCGGCGGGTACCCGTAACTATATTTCGAAGTGAAGATAGTACCGGTGGTGGTGACAATAGCGATGGTGATGAGTGGTGGTGCTTAGTGATGGTAGGTGCTGACATTAGTGATGGTAGGATCAGATCCGAAATTGGCCTTTTTAGTGATAGTAAATATGGGCCCTTTAAATAAAGAAATGATGGTTGAGTTCTGGTGACGTTAAAGCTTATATATATTAGTATCTGGAATAAATCAAAATAATCAAGTTGTTGAAGTGGTTAACAATCAGTGACTACTTAGGAGAGGTCTTGTGTTCGAATCATGTAAGCAACACTTTATTTTTTTAGTTAAAGCACTTACTAAAAGTGGAAATCTCCTTAAACTTAAAATTAAGGAGCTCCTTAAACTTATTAAAAGAGGTAGTAGGCCTAAATGCATTAGTAAGTAGTAAGATTTTGTAAGTAGTTAGGGCATGTTTGGGAAAGCTTATAAATTATGCTTTTAAGCTTATTAGCTTAATAAGCTTAAAAGTTCAAACTTATTTGAGCTTATTAAGCTAATAAGCTCAAAAGCCCCATTAATAAGCATTCCCAAACATGTACTTAGGGCCTGTTTGATAACATTCGGATTCACTGGACTGGGTCCAAATTCGGACCCGGTCCGAATCAATCGTGTTTGATAACTTCACAAGTCTTCCGATTCTAACTCAATCCGATTCTAACTCATTCCGATTCAATCCGATTCCAACTCAATCCGACGAAATCAAACGGGGCCTTAGTCACGTAGTCATATTGTCTCTTAGTTCAGTACGTCACACTTGCCAGCTTCTAATTGGGTAGGTTAGATTAGTTAGTCTTGTGTGAGTTAGTCGGGTTTGTGATTAACATGTATTTCCTCCGATTTAAAATAAGTGATACACTTTTTATATTTGGATGTATCATAATAAGTGATACACTTTGAAAACTTACCATATTTGGTAAAAAGTAGTGGGACTCACACCACTAACTATCTACTTTAATAAAGTGAAATGACATATTTACCATTACTTTTAAACATCAATAACCTCACTTTATTCCAAATTTGTAAGATTCATTCCCCACTAACCATCCAATTAAATTAATTTAATTATCATTATCATATTTTGCCTCAAAAATCGTGAAACCAACAATGTATTACTTATTTTAAATAGGAGGAAGTATAATATTTTCTCATGAGGGTTTTCCGTTAGTTGACAAATGTTGATAAAGCAAAACTTTATAGTCACAACAAAGAATATAGTTACCAAAGAACAATGTAAGAAACACTCTTTTAGTTGTGCAATGGGCAAGATAAAGTTCCCTTATTATTGCAAGCCTAATGCCTCACTCCAACAAAACAAGTACAACAAAAGTTTAACCAGTGTCCAAAACTGTGACAATTTTTTATAAATAGCGAGAATGATATTGTAACCAAACCATGGTTAACGGTTTTTAACTCTGGTTAGCGAACTTGATTCCCTTCTCGATTGATGACTTTAACTCGGGTAAAAGTGCTTCCAAACCTTGTTTCTCATAGTCTGAAAGGGAGCCTAAACCTAACACTTCCTCAACACCATTCTTCCCAAGTCTCACCTGTTCAAAATGTGTATTATTTATTAAATACTTCACAATTACTTTGAAACGAAAAAATAATAATATTTTTTTTCCATTGAGATGAAGTAAAAAAAATAAAAAGATAAGATTCAAAAAATTGTGTTTGGATTTAATTATGAGGTTTGAAAGTATTTTTTTAGTGTCTGACAATACAAAAAATCAGTTTTCAAAGCACAATTCCGAAACTGCATTTTGGAGCATTAAAAACGCAGATAATTGAATGTTTTTTATTCTTTTTTACAAATACTCGTTTTAGATTAATTGCGTTTTGAAAATGCAATAAGCAGATAATAATCAGTTCTAAATCGCAATCCAAAACACCCCATAAAAGAAATAAAGAGTAATGGTGAGAAATACCTTTGAGGCAAAGAAAGGTAATTCAGTTACATTTGATTGGACAAATGAGCATTCAACAACATCTGGAACACCATTAAGTCCCTTCAAACAAGCATCAGCAAATATTGCTCCTGCATAACTGCATAAACAATTATGAAAAAAATAAAAAACAATACTTTATAATTATAAAATAAATAATAAGAAATGAATATATCGATTAAAACTTACGCCATTGAGAGTGTAGCAGAGCCCTTTCCAGCTTTTGCCTCCACAACTTCTGTTCCACCATCTTGTGTTCGTTTTGTAAGAGCAGTTATTTCTTCATCTGATAAATTGTTTGCTTGTGGTGTAGCCTTTATTTAAATATTAAAACCACTCATTAGTACCATAAACAATACACCAACTAACAACACATAAAAAACGAGTAAATTACACGAATGGTGCCTGTGGTTTGCCAACAGTTTTGTATTTGGTCCCTAACTTCCAGAAATTACACCCGTGGTCACCGTGGTTTGGACTTTGTATTGCTTTTGGTCCAAAATTCTAACGGGCGTTAAATTGGGCTGTTAAATATTTTGAAGTGACCAAAATACCCTTTTCTTTATTTTTATTTTTTATCATCTAATTTAAAATAGATTTAGGAGGAAGAAGAAAGAAGAGAGATGAGTTTTAAAATTAAATGAAAAAAAAAGTAAAGGGTATTTTGGTCACTTCAAAATATTTAACAGCCCAATTTAACGTCCATTAGAATTTTGGACCAAAAGCAATACAAAGTCCAAACCACGGTGACCACAGGTGTAATTTCTGGAAGTTAGGGACCAAATACAAAACTGTTGGCAAACCACAGGGACCATTCGTGTAATTTACTCCATAAAAAACTGTTATGAAACTATAATTTACCTGAGAAAACAAGGGTAGAATGGTAACACCAGCATGTCCACCAACAACAGGCACATTAACACCTGAAACATTCAAACAACAAATTATAAAATTAATTAATATTATTTAAAATTAATTAATGAAAAGATTAGGATGTGAAACGGTATTATACCAGCAACTGGAACCTTTGCTTTTCCTGCATAGAATGTTTTTGCCCTAACAACATCAAGTGTGGTCACACCAAACAACCGTCTCTCATCATATGTACCTGCTTTCTTGAATACCTCAGAAGCAATGGGTACAGTTGAGTTCACAGGGTTACTGATCATGTTAACCAATGCCTGATAATAAATAAATAAATGAAATTTTGATTTATTTTATAAATTGTGTAATTGTGGTAGATGACTACTTACGTGAGGACAATACTTAGCAATAGCAGTGCACAAACCCTTAACAATACCAGCATTGATGTTGAACAGATCATCACGGGTCATACCAGGCTTCCTTGGTACGCCAGCTGGAATGATGACAACATCAGCTCCTTCCAATGCCTTACCCAAGTTTTCTTCACCCATGTAACCAACCACCTATGCATGAAAGCACAATTATATTCAAATATCAACAATTCAAACATATATCTCACATACATTATTGATTATACTTCAGTTGTAAGCACTAAACTGACTAGAAATTTAAAATCTAATCATTTTCTTACAATTGTAGATTTATAGTATTAAATTTATAATCTCTTGTAACGATTACTACATGAAAAAAGGGTTTTTAAACAATAGCAACCAGGATTAATCAACAATTCAAAGCAACAACGTTTATATCTTAACAATTCACAGCAACAATTGGCTCATACATTAAATTGCAGCTGGAAGTACTCAACGATTACAGGTTGATCATTTTTTAGCACTATAATAGAACTGAACTGTTAAAGCTAAATCCGTTAAAACCAATAGCTACAAAAATGATATGAAGACAAGAGATATTTCAAATGATAGCAAACAGAGATCTAAAATTAAGGCGGATTAAACGAGGTGATATCAATCTGTTCAATTTTAACAGAAACTAAATAGAATAGAGCACGGTAAGATCTAAAGCCCTAGAAGTACGATTTGATCACAATCAACACGATTAACAGTTTAAAGCTACTGGAACACAATAAATCGGTATTCAATTTACAGAATTAAACGAATGGCGGACAATAAAAGGCGATTTGATTCGGTTAGGGATAAACCTCAGATCCGGTGTTGATGTGGCTGACGTCAGCGGCAACACCGGGAGTACCGGCAATATCATATAGAGAGAGGCTAGATACGAGAGGATTTAACTTCATGAGAAGTGAAAGCGGCTGTCCGATACCGCCGGCGGCACCCAAAACAACGACCTTACGCTCTGGAGCAGACTCCGATGAGAAACTCCGGCGGAGTAAAGTAGAAGATGACGATTTCTGAAGCGAATATTGGATCGATCTCAACATAGCTGTCCTCATTGTTGTTCTTGCTGCTTTCTAGAGAGAGAGATGAAAAATGAGGTACCACTGTTGCTTTTTAGATAGAAAAGTAATTGGAGATAATGACAATATTGGTCCCTGGTTTATTATTCTCTCTTCATTTTTATCTCTAACTATGAAAGTGAATTACAAATGAGTCTTTTTTTTTTTTTTACTAAAATGATATTTTCGTTTATAACGGACTTCCTCGAGGTGGTTGAACTTTATTCATGATATACGTGATCTAAATACCCTCGTTACTGTTCTTGAACCTTCTTATGATTTTCGGATAAATGTTTACCTAGGGAAATAATCGAACATACAACCTTCAGTAGATCATTTCAAATGTTTTTACCACTTAAAATTAATTGTAGGTAACTAATTAATTAGTCTCCTTTAGTTTTCTTTCATCTTGGTTTTATCGAAAGAAAAAACAAACACTCATGCACACATATTCTTTGATAAGCCTTAGAGCTTAAAATCTATTGAACTATATGCTTTTTTTCATGTATTAAAAATGAGTAAAAACAAATTTGTTTCAAACGACAGGAAATGTAATTAATTAAGACACAGTGAAAGTGAAATCAATACGTGATTTAACAGTTCTCCTGACTGTATCTAACCTTTTCATTTTCTGATAATATTATTCTATGAAAATTATAGGGAAGAAATCAAACTCGTGAATTCGTGATCGTTATGAGATGATAATACTCTTAATACTATACCATCATCATATATATATATCGTGATGTATTAAAGTGGCAAAAGAAACCCCTTGTAGAGTTGTAGTGAAACGACCTAATAAAAGGAAAATTGTTTATTGGAGACAAAAATAACAAATGTTTTTCCTAGTACAAAAACAAACAATAGCCAATGGACTGTTCCTGCAGATATGCAAAAAAGATGGGAAGCCGCTCAATACAACTATAATGGGTATTGTGATTCCCGATGTTATTTTCACTACCATCGTTTTCTATTTAATTATTCACCAACGGTATACTAAAAAATATATTAATATATTTTAAAATGTAGTAGTGTTTGATAAAAGAGCTTGAATTATTAAAGGGAATTTGTTTTGAAAACTCAATTTTCAAAGAAATAACATAGGGTTTGTTTTTTAAAAAGGGTATTTTTATGCATAACGGAAATCTCAAGTCACCCAAGCTTTAATTATAATTTACGCAATCTAACCGTAGTAAGGTTGTTTTCAAACTTCATCTTATCATCTAGAAAAATATTTACTTAGTGTAATTTTTATGAGATCGTATTAGAAATTTTTACTGCTAGATGATCATTAGAGTAAATAGAAAATTAAAATTCTAAAAAAAAAAAGAAAGCTAATTTGACAACTATGACAAAGTGAAAGAAAAGGTGTCGCCGTGTCGTTAACCTTTAAAACTGAGGTGAAGCATCAGCCTACAAATGTACTTTATTCCATTTATAGATGACTCTATTCCTTTGTGAAAAAAGAAAAAAAGAACACAATATACGCTTGTATTTTTTTTATGGTGTTTAGAGGTACGGTGGTTAAGTTAAATATTCATCTCATGTGACATCACAATTTCACACTTCATATTCAAAATCATAAATATCCCTTCCACCATCACTCAAAAACTACTCACTTACAAAATACCTAAATAACCTTAAAAAATCTCTACCCTGACACGAGTTTCGCCAGTTATAACTGACTTAGCCGGTCACTCACACCGCCAGTTGAAGACGCACATGGGCTGAATTGTTTTGGCGAAGTGAGGCCGTGCCACCGTACACCCTTCTCTTAATAATACTAGTTGGCCTAAAAGAAATTTGAATTCTAATTTATTAATATTAAATTTATTATTAAAAATAACTAACAAATACTTCATCCGATTCAAAATAAGTGCTACATTTTTACTTTCATAGTTTTTGATGCAAAATATTGTAATAGAGATATGATAGATTAAAAGAGATAATTAGTGAGAAAGGGTCCCACAATATGGTTGGGAATGACAAATTAATGATATTTAATAAAGTTAGTAAAGATAAAATGGTACTTTTATATACAAAAATTATCAAATAAGGAAAATGTAGCATTTATTTTGAATAACTCAAATAAAAAAAGTGTAGCACTTATTTTGAATCAGAGGAAGTATATGTTAAATTGAATAGATATTTATGTCTATTAATTAAATATTAAACTACATAAGTTAGATGTAAGTGAAGAACATATTTTGGTTTATTTTGTTAATGTGTTTAGCAAAATCTATAAACGGGTCCGGATCTGGTGAGGACTCTTTTCCTCACGAGGACTGTGAGGACTCAAAAAAAACTCTAAAAATGATCCAAAACAAACTTTTTTCAAAAATTTCCTTTTTAAAACATTAAAATCGCTATGTATAAGATCCCAAAAAAAAAATTCCAAAAATGATCCAAAAAAAATATGGATCATAATAATGATCCACAAAAAAAATCTGAATCATTGTTATGATTCGCTAAAAAAGTGGATCATAATTATTTTATTTTTTTTGAATTTTTTTTTTGTCAAATGTAGTAATAATCATGGTGGGTTATATATATTTTTTTCAGAATTTTTTGAAATTTTTATGAGATGTCCTCGCAAGTCCTCACCGAAAAAAGAGTACTCACAGGATCCCACTTCATCTATAAACATGTCTACCTTTTCAAACAATTATAATCTTTTTGTTAATTTACTATGTCTAGTCTCCTTAATCTTATGAAGGGTCGAAACCTTTTGGCTTGCATATTGAATATTATATAATAATCATAAAATTTTCGATGTAGTTTGTATAATAAATATTATTAAAATTTTTAGAAGTTATAAATTCATGGACGTATTGTTCTTGTCAAGAAAATATATAAAGTAGAATAAGCGGACATAAAGTTATTGAATATTATTCTTCAGATTTTATATAAATGAACAGTATAGTGCCACGGTGCCATTTGAAGTCAATTCATTTACAACCTTTGTCTATATATTTTGCTTTTAATAATAACATGTATTTTTGCACTTGAAATCAATTTAAACCCTAAATTCAATAAACAATTGATGTATTAATATAACTTAAAACAACTTTTTAGCATAATAATATATTTATTTGAGAAATACGGTTTAAGGGGGTGTTTGGTTTATACAAAATGAATTGACTATAGAGTTATAGGTATAAAAGTTTAGGAATAGAGTGGAATGGGAATGAGAATAGATTAACAAGTATGTTTAACAAAATCAGCTAAAAGTTTGAGCTATTATTTATATCTTAAAGTTAACTTTTTTTTGACAAAATAGCTACAAAAGCCTTAAACGGGCCGGTGACAGAAACGCCCAGCCCAAAGCCCAGCCTGGCCCGATGATCCTAAACGTGCACGACAGCACGAGGACGACGTAATCATTTGTCAAAATTCTTTAAAAAGTACATTTTATAAGGATGTTTGAAATGATCTCCTACATGTTATCTATTCATCTATTTCCTAGATAACATTTACAAAATGGACAGTGAGACAAGGGAAGGTTAAAAAATGGCAATGACAATAATTACGTCGTCTACTATCACGAGTAAAGCCCAACCACCCTTAAGAAGCGTGTCATAAATGGAAATACCTTTTTTTTTAAAATAGGTATTTTAAGGGGTAGTTATTTGCATCAAACATTTATACTTTTATCAATGATGGATAACCTAAAATGCACGAGTTAGTTATTGATTATTATATAAGTTTTTTATATATGTTTTAGCATTTTATTGATAGCCCTTAGACTATTACTATCATTTTCCTTAAAAATATATAATTCTTAAAAAGGTCGCAATTCGAGCAAACATGTTAAAACCTTGAAGTCAACTCACTAACTTATATATGTTTTCAAACTCGATAAAGAGATATAAACAACCTATGCAACAAACCTCATTAAAACAAACAAACACCATACTTGAAGCCTCACTAATTACCTACCGGTTGTTGCATGAAGTTGTTATCTCTTGCTTGCAACACAATCCAAAATGTCACTTATTATAGACAAAAATATGAACACACTAACATTCCATTCCAATCTAGTTCACCCACAACTCTTAAAATGACAACTTTACCCCTGACCGATCGCCGAAACCAATACCTCTTTCCCGCCGCACTCGTTTCACTTCTTTTTATCGGGTCTCTACGAATTGTGCTCGATAATTTGAAAAACGACTACCACACAAGCGGCTTTTTCCGGCCGCCAGGTGGCGGTTATCGGGTGGTTACACAACCGATTCGTGTATCCGATGATGAAGTTATTGAAAAAGATTGCAATATATTTGAAGGAAAATGGGTTTGGGATAATGAGTCACACCCACTCTATACTGAAGAAAGTTGTCCACTTTTGGTCAAACAAGTTACTTGTCAAAAAAATGGGAGGCCTGATTCATCTTATCAGAATTGGAAATGGCAACCTCATGGATGCAATTTACCAAGGTCAAAGTCAAAGTGATTTTAATTTTTTTCATTTAATCATTCAAAAGATCTTTTTTTACTTGACGATAAGGGCAAATGTGCAACAAGTTGCGCTGCTAGTCCTTTTTGGACTGCAAAACTAATTATTTTATAAACAATATTTATGAGTCTAGGTATCATAATATTATTATGCATAACATAGTTGTGTTTTGTTTTGTTTGTTTTGTTTGTTTGGTGTGTTATAATTGGGGTGAATTTATGGTTTTTGTAGGTTTAATGCTTTGAAATTGTTGGAGATTTTAAGGGACAAAAGGCTTATGTTTGTTGGGGACTCCGTACAAAGAAGCATGTTTGACTCAATGGTGTGTTTGGTCCAATCTGTAATTCCTGAAGGCAAGAAATCTCTAAAAAGAGTACCTCCTAGGAAGATTTTTAGAGCTGAGGTAATTCATTAACACCGTAAATTGTTGTACCTTGTGCAGTTAGAGTTGTAAATTAAATTAGCTAAAGGTGGCAAAACCATACTAATAAGGGTCATGTCATATTTTTTTACCGGTAAAAAAGATATATATCCGGTTGCAATTACTTAAGTGACCGTATTTATAAGTAAAATTAACCTTAATAAAAAAATGACGAAAGTGAACTTTTTCAGAAAGTACGATATTACTAAATTATCAGCCCCTTTCTATTAACAAATTTTTAGTGAATCAAATTAATTAAAAAATATATATTATTACAATAATAAATAAATAATTTTTGTTATACATTTTGGAAAATTTTCGACCTCTTTACCCCGGTCAAAATCCTAATGCGACACTAGCTTTATTCCCAATCATTGGGGTGAGCATTTAGGCTGAGAAAACATAACTAAACCAAAAACTGACTGAGACCGAACCTAACTAATAACGATTATGATTTTCGGTCCAGTTTTTCGGTTTTGTAATTTCATGATTTTATTTTTCGGTCTGATTCAACTGCTCCTTGGATATGGGTGACCATTTGGGCTGAAAAAATTCAACAGGACCAATTCGGTTCGGTTTTTGGTTTTATAGTTTCATTCTTTTCAGTTTCGGTCCAGTTCGGTCGATCTATCAAGATTATCAAACTTTTTTTGCTTTTTTGAATATAGGAATACAATGCATCTATCGAGTTCTATTGGGCTCCTTTCCTAGTGGAATCTATTTCAGATCACGCAACAAATCACACGGTATTGAAACGACTAGTAAGACTCGATTCGATATCTAACCATAGCAAACAATGGCAAGGAGTCGATATTTTGGTCTTCGAAAGCTACGTATGGTGGATGTATAAACCCACAATTAATGCCACGTTAGTTCTCCATCCCCAACAAATTGATTTTCAAGATTTAGGAGTTGTGTAATCGTAGAAAAATGTAACACTTTTCTAAAACAATTTTTAACAAAACTTGAAACGTGTTGATATTTTTTAGGTGATGTTTGATAGGAACAAAATGATTAAGTGTTGAATGGTTCAACGGTCTGAATGATTAAGATGTTTTGTATAAAATTTGTTTTGAATGTGAGAAAATTTTTTATAAGAATTCTGACTGCTTTATAATTCAGCATATGTTCTAAGGAAGAATAATTCAGCATCTTTTTGTTGTCCCATTCAGCATATATTTCCTTCAGAATCGCTAAACAAACACACTGAATGCTGAATGATTAAGCATTCAGCGCTGAATGGTTCCGTTAAGCTGCAAACAAACACAACCTTAGTTTTAGTAAATAAATATCTGACGTTTATAGTTTTCTTAAGTGATTTTCTTTCGGAGATAGAAAATTCATCTTATTCTCTAAATTGGAAAATGAAAGTATTCAAATACGTTCTTTTCACTGGTTTCTGAAAAATAAAAAACACTTCCTGTTTTCTACAAGAATGAAAATGAAAATATCTAAATAGGCATTGTATCGATATCCAATGTTTTATGTCAAACGTTTCAATTCAGTTACATTAAATCTACTTTTTGTATCGAATTTAAAGATTGTTACTATTTTTTTGTGTTACAAAAAGATCTTAATTGTAGTAGTAAACCGTTTCAGGTACGGGAATCTTGACAATATTCAAGAATACAATGTAACCACAGCATACAAAACCGCAATGGAAACATGGGCAAATTGGATAGAAGCCAACATAAATTCCCATAATCAAAAAGTGCTTTTCATGACCATGTCTCCAACACACTTATGGTGAGTAATTTACCATATTACCCTTCTCACAATCAATGTGAATAACAAATAAAACTAACATAAACTAAAATAAAACTTCTAATTACATTACAGGAATTGGGAATGGAAAAAAGGAGACGGTGGGAACTGTTTTAGCGAGTCGGAACCTATACAAAAACCGTATTGGGGAACCGGTTCGAATCTTGATATTATGGGAATTGTTAAGGATGTTTTGGGACGATTAAGTGTTAATGTGAGATTATTAAACATTACTCAATTATCAGAATACAGAAAAGATGGTCACACATCGGTTTATGGTGAAAGAAAAGGAAAATTATTGACAAAAGAGCAAAGATTAGATCCGAAAAACTACGCCGATTGCATTCATTGGTGTTTACCGGGAGTCCCGGATACATGGAATGAAATTTTGTATGCGGTTTTGTTACAAGATTATCGCAATTTTTGATACGATAGAACACGACAAAATTGATGGTTATACATGTTTTCTTTTTCTTTTTTTCTTCTAAAAGGAATCGAAACAGTTGTAGCTTAGGTAATTAAACGTTCAATTGTCGGTGATAAACACGATAAATTTACGCAAATTGCCAAAGTGGCATCAAATTATGTATGAAGGATATCCTATTAATTCATGTGAACTAGTAGCTTTATATACATCACACTAGTTTATAAAGTCTAGGGGTGAGCGTGATCCGAAACCAATATGATTAAACCTGATAATGATGAATTTTTAAAACCAGAAACATAACAGAAAATCACAACCGGTGTTGTTTGGCTTCCGAACGGTTTTCTACCCAAATGCTCACCGCTATCGGAGGACCAGATTGGACCGAAACCAAAAATTGTGAAAGTACAAAACCGAAAACCGAAAAATCATAATCCGGTTCAGTTTGGACCAGTTTGCAGTTCCCTTTGGTTTTTTTGTCCAAATGCTCAACCCTACTACACACTCTCAATTTTAAAGGGTATTCCCATTTGTAATGGACTCCTCTAAATAGCTGAGCTTAGTTTGTGGGGGACTATATTCAATGACCATCTCTTAAAAATGTTTAGTTATGGAAATAATCAAACTCGTGACCTTTAAGATGTTATTTTAGGAGCCCTTACTAATAGGTTTATATATTATGCAACATTTTACTAATATTCTTATAAGCGTGATAGTACATTTCTGATTAGTTAGTACAAAAACTAACATTGCCAACTTAAACTAAGAGTATTTACAAAATACAAATATTATAAGGCGAGGGTCAAGAGTTCATCGTGAAACCACCAAAAGCACAAAAAGCAACCACATCGATCAAGCTGCCTGAACCAAACACAATTGGAATAAAATTCAACTTTCGAAAGGTCATAACACAAGGCATTTTAAAAACATAACTAAGGCATTTAAAAACATAAGTATTAAATATCCTTGGCTACTCGAACCAAACATTCTAATATTCTATACATATTTGTCCAAATAATATTAATGTTACATGTTTTCATTCTTTTATGGGTAGTGATTTTACCACACTGTACAACATTTAAAGCATATTGTACAACTACTGTAAAGCAGTTGTTGTGGTGTGTGAAGTAATTTATGTGGTTCCAAAATCACTTCCCTTCTTTTATGGAAGGATGTTAATTGTGACGAAACACCTTTAGATAACTTACTGTGACGCAATTTTAAGCGATTAAACTTTTAGTTTTGTATTATATTAAGATGAAATATTGACAATTTCAACTCCCCTCGGTAACTGCCTTATTTCAGGTATCTGCAATTCGGGTACCCACCTCATAAAAGTGGGTCATGGTATGTTAGCTACCCGAACTAAACTGACCCGACCCGTGAGCACCTATATCTCACAAATGAACATCGCAAAAAATGAAAATAAGAACAATATACCTCAATCTGTCAATCATAAGGATTCCACTCATATTTTTTAAGCTGCTGTTGAGTCTGATCCGTACAACCAGATGACCCATGGCTCGAACCACCAAAACCAGACCCTAACGCCGCCCAACCATCACTACGTGTGCCACCATAGCTTGAACCAAGACCACCAAATTGTGAACCACCACTGCCACCTCCTTGAGAACTTGGTGTTTGACCACCATTGGTACCACCACCATAACTACCTCTATTCACATGATCTGATAAATGCTCCAATGGTGGTCGTTGTCTTACACTACCATAACCAGAGATTCCACCTGGTAATCGTGATCCACCGTAATTACCTGCATACGCAGACACACCATCACCTGATCCACCGTAATTACCTGCATACGCAGAAACACCGTCACCTGATCCTTGAAATTGAGCAGCAGTAGCTGAACTAGGGTTTCGTTTTTTAATAACAGCAAGTCTACAATGCACCTGATTTGCCTTATAAACGATAAAAGCGAAACCACTAAACTTACCTGTTTTGCCTCTTTTATCAAACCCTATCGGTTTTTCTTCCACTTCCCCATACGACGAAAAATGAGCCAGTAATTTCTCTTTAGTCATTTCAGGGTGCACATTGCCAACATAAATCCTCCTGGACCACACATCTTGGCCGGCGATTGATCGGACGGAGTCAAGGACGTCTGGGTTACGGAGGGAAGCGGCTATAACGATTTGAGAGAGCTGTTCGTGTGTCAAAGGTTGAAGGAGGTCGTCTTCGGAGACTGTGGCGGTGGCCGGTAAATCAACCGGGTATACGACGCCGTTTCGGTTGACTTTTCGCTTCTTCGCGATGTCCATTAGAGCATCTCCAACCACAATAACCACGCTCTATAAAACGGGGTAAAACTCTTAATATGAAATCTTTGGATCCAAAACCAAAAACCAACTGAAATGAGATAAATCGAAACTGATAATTTGTAAACGGTTTGATTTTGATTTTGTAATAGGTACAGTTTCGGTTTTGAAACTTCATCATTTTCGGTTTATTGATTTGGTTCAGTTCGGTTCTCGAATAAGATAGACATTTAGGCTAAAAAAAACGAACCGAACCGAACAAAAACCAAAAACATGTAATCGGTTCGGTTTTGAAAATCCATAATTTTTCATTATAGGGACAATTGTTTTTATATCCTTGTAAAATGCATAAATTATTTATATATCCTTCTTAAATTTAAAAATTATCTTTATATTCTTCTAAACTTTGTAATTGTCTCCATTCCTTCTAAAATTTTAAAATTCTCTTTTATGTCAAAAAATCTATTTTAATATTTATTAAATCATTATAATATCAATAATTATCAAATAAATATGCAATATATCTATTGATTATGTATTAGAAATCATTTTATTTGCATGTATTATTGATATTTTCACGATTTAATAAATAATAAAATAGGTTTTTGGATATACAAAAAAGTTTTAAAGGTTTGGAAGGATATGAAAGTAATTACAAAGTTAGAAGGATATAAAGGTAATTTATGAATTTGAGAATGATACAAAAATAATTTACGAATTTTACAAGGATATAAAAGCAATTTTCCCTTTTAAATCTATCGATTTCGGTTCTATTTCTGGATCATGTTCACGCCGTTCAAAGAGCGAATAGTTTTAAGGCTATGCGGTATGGGACTTCAATGGGGGTGTGTGGTGTTGTCCCATGTGGCAACCCACCACACCACACCAAAAAAAATGAACACCACCCCCCTCCACACCATTCTTGCATGTGAAAAGGGCCCCACCATATCACTCACACATACTCCCTCCACGCCCGTTTCAAACCGTTGTTGTGGTCATGGTTCCACCATGTCTTGCCTCCACATGTGGAGGGGGTAGTGTTCAAACTTTCTTCCACGATGTGGAGCCTCCACCTCACCTCCACATCATTCATTGCCTCCACGCCGTATGACCATTCCTACCAGCCTAAGGAAGAATATATCCCCAATTTGTTTACGGTATGGGTTTTTAAATGAGCTCCCACTATAAGATTCTTAGCCAGGCCTCCACCCCTATGTTAGAAAGACTTGTTAAATAGCAGTGCTTGATTCAAGCCCATTAATCTTAACATGGTTCTTCTTTGGGCTCAAACGGTTCCATTGTTGATCAACATGGCCCTGGAGACTCAGGGTGTTTAAGCCCGTTCGCCTCATTTCCATTTTTCAGCATTAGCAGAATACTCGTGTAATGCGACGACAGATTTCCTGTAACTATATTTTGTGACAGTGATAGTAATGGTGATGGGTGGTGGCAGTAGTGTTGATGATGGTGGTGAATAATGATGGTTTTGGTAGTTGGTTGTCAGCAATATGATGTGTGTTTAGTATAATAAAGATAATATGATACATAAGTAACTGCAACCGATTAATTAACATCTGTTATGTAAGCTTAGTTGGTTAGAGCCCCTGCTAATAACACGAAGGTCGTCGGTTCGAGCCCTGAGGCTGTTAGTTTTTTCTAAACGCAATTATTTCCTAAAATAGCAAGTTGGTTAGCTAAAAATTAAGTTTTGGTAAATTATAAAGGGTCACAAATGCATTATATATAGTAAGATTTATTTATAATAAACGGATGAGGTTTCCATGTTTATGTCACTCGGCTAGACGAGACGTACACAACCTTTTTTTTTTTTTTGAACAGCAAAGAAAAGGAAAGACGGAGATGAGCTTCGGCATTGCAATCACCCATCCCGACTAACCCCCATTTTATTAAAACCTACCACCATGGTATATTACAAGTTACACACTACACCAACTTGACTAACAAAATACATACTATAACTAAAAACGCCGAACACCTAACACTAAAATTAAAAATTAAAAAACTAAAGACGAAAAAAGTTTTTTTTTTTTTAAACCCTTTCAATTCGAATTCAGCCTTATTAAATCGCTGCCGGATATGAACACCATAAACTCCATTCTAAACTACTCCATTTCACCTTTGTCCGATTTTTAATCCAAAAAAATGCTTGTGCTTGAGCTTGCATATTAATTGAATGATATACCCCTGTATTCTTATTAAAGACAATTTCATTTCTAGCTTTCCAAATATGCCAAAGTATGGATATGAAGGCTGTGAGATATCTTTGCGCCTTTTCCTTTGGCAAATTAACCCGAATATGCCACTCCATCAGTTGATCGATCTCCCTTATTTCTCCGATATCAATAGACCACCAATTGCAAAATTCCACACATATAGATCGAGATTTTCGACATTGCCAAAATAAATGGTCTTCATCTTCAATCTCTCTTTCACACAAAGAACAAACCGCCGATTGTAGGATAATACCACGTTTTAAAAGATTAAAACACGTGGGCAACCGTTTATAAAAAAATCTCCAGAAAAATATATTAACACTAATCGGAACAGCTTTAATCCAATTGAACTTAACATTGGAAGTTGGACCGGAAATGGTACCTTCGATAGCCAACCTAGCCGAAGAAACTGTGAATTTACCGTCGCTCTCGAAGACCCAGTTTGTAGACATCAAACCTGATTCCGGATTACCCATATGTTGAAACCATGAGTCAAAAGGTATGTTTAATTTATCAAGATGAGTACGAATTTTAACAATGTTATTCCAAACCCCCGTGAATTTACTAGCCGGAATATAAGGGCTCGGAATGTCATGTAGGGCTATAATCACCTTCTTCCAAAGGGAATCATCCTCAGTTTTCAATCTCCACCACCATTTTGCCAAGAGTGCAAGATTTTGAGCTTTGAGACTCGGTATGTTCAACCCTCCTGATTCGATTGGTGAATGCACTTTTTCCCACTTTACCCAGTGTATTTTCCGTTCTCCGTTTTTTGACCCCCAAAAAAATTTAGACCGAATTGATTCTAATTTTTTTAAAATACTTTCCGGTACTTTGAACATTGAGAAATAATAGATACCAAGAGCACCAAGAACATATTTAATCAGGTTCAATCTACCGCAATAAGAAAGAGAAGATGATTTCCAAAAAGATAGCTTCTTTTGGATTAACCTAACTTATGGACACAAACACCCCTAACTCCCTAAGATAGTATCGTTGACTAACTAACTCAGCACCATCCATTAAATTTGGATTAATTTCGTTCTTTATGTAAGGAAATAATATGTGTTTAGAAGTCAAAAACATTTAACGTTTTTCAAAATGACCATGGTCCCAATTCCTTCTATGTAGCCTATATCATGTAACACAAGAATGGTCAAATGTTGGTCTTTGTTTTCTTGCCAAAAAACAAACTGGAAGCGTGACAATGCAGTTTATGGGTAAAAGAGAAAGGTTCCAAATAGATGTGGTACGTTGATACCGATTGATATTACCTGACTTTGAATCCAATTGAAAACGGACATTGATTTTGTATGACAACTAGTAACTAACCGAAACTAATGGTACGTTGATTTTCATCTTATATAGTTTTGACTTTTGATCTTACATTAGTTTCCTTAATTTGTTTTTATTATAATTTAGTTATGGATATATATCAATACCACTAGTGTTGATATGAATAAGGGAAAACTAAAAAAAAAACATTCCCTAACACAAAGGGAATTTTCAGAAAAAAGAGGAATTTAACTGAATCTATACAACTAACAGAAAACATATACGAAGTATTAATAGTTTATTGGTAAGGACGTTTGAAATGGTTTCATAAAGGTCACGAGTTTGATCACTTTCCTGTATAAAGTTTTACCAGAGGGCCAGATAAAAGTTCGGAAACAACTATAACAACGGTTAGGTTACATACATTACAAGCAAAACTTAGTCACCCCAAGTGAATCTATTATATATGGGAATATGTTTTTTTAATCTATACAACGAACACACAAAAGCAGAATGTTTTTAAGACATTCCCTGTTACTTCTGCATTCTGCTTTATATAAGCATAAACTACTGTGCATGCTTGCTGAAAGGTCCTTATTATCCATTCAAACTACTTGGGTCCGAATTCCAAAACTCAAAATTTACCTAACTATTTAATTGTAGAAAATATGAGAAAATGATGCCTCATGTTTACAGTAACACATCAGGTAAATTTGTGATGCTAATTGTTAAGGGTATAAAAAATTTTCATTGTAATTCATGTGTATCAAGTAGGAGTGAGATTGGTTCAGAAACCTAACCTAACCGCAACGGATATAATCGAAACTGAAAATGATGAATTTTCAAACCCAAAACTGAACCGATTACATGTTTTCGATTTTGGTTCAGTTCAGTTTTTTGGCCCAAATGTTCATCCGTATACGAGGACCGACCAAAACCGAAACAAAAAATGGTGAATTTTCAAAACCGAAACCGACCCGATTACATGTTTTCGCTCTCGGTTGGTTTTCGGTTTGGGTTTTTCGGCTCAAATTTTCACCCCTAGTATCAAATAAATATTTTAATGAAAATCTGATACGATGCTAATATGACAGTCAGTAATTTGGTGATTCCTCAATCACACCCGGTGTTCATAGTAAATTTGAAGTACCAAGTCCCATGATTCCTTACTTGTGTAGTTGTATTTGGTAGTTTACAGTTTAATAGGTATCTCATTGATTATGTTGGAGTAACTTTATTATTTAGGTAGGTGTCACATTCATTGTGTTTGGTTGTAAATAATCAGACATATAGTTACAAGTGGTATTCTAATTAAATATGGTATCTCGTCAAATATTATAGAGTTTGTAAACTTGCTATAATTTTAAAAATACTCGTAACTATATATACTGACATATCTAGTAAATATATGAACCTGTAATTTTTGTAAACATGGTATATAAAACCCTTTTTATGTGTGATTTTCTAATATGCATTCTAAGGAAACAAATTATATACATTTAATTAACTTACGATTTATACTTCAATCTAAAATGCATTTAATATAACTTCTAAAAATATAAAATATAAATTTCATTAATATTTATTTATTAAGAAAAAATTAGGAGACTGTGACTCAATTAACTACTCTTAGCATGCACCCACCCTAAGGCATATATTAAAAAATATTTTTATGACTAGTTCATTACTATCCAATTTACAAACGTTACATATGTTAACAGATTTATATACTTTATTATATCCAATAATTGTACTATAAATAGTTTAGATAATATTATTTTTATTAACAACAAAAAAAAAAAACTAAAATTAATGATCACTGCTTAAAATACTATCTTATTTGCAACACTAGTGCATTTGTAATTACTACCCTGCTACTATTATTCAAATAATATTATTCAGTTATTCAAATAATTGCAGGAACAAACATTACATATACTTAGAAAAATATGACCGATATTATTGATATTAGCTAACAATCAAACTTCTTAAATCTCAAGTCACTTTGTGACTCGAAAATTAAAAGCAAATTACATAAACTGAGCCACTTAATGACTCAAAAAATTTCGAAATCAAAGATAAAAATCATACATCAAAACAACAAAATACGAACTTCTTAAATCTCGATATTCTGGACTTATGAATGGTATGTAACTTGTTGATGATGTCATCTACAGAGCATATGAATCCAGCTGGCGAGCTTAAGAAGAATTTAGGAGGAGTGATTGGAGGAGACCATAATAAGCTCTGTTTATAATCATGATTGAATTCATATGTATCAACGAACTTATTTAGAAGTCCATCTGACAATGATTTCGAAACAATTTGAACGAGAATTGAAGAAGAATTATGGGTGATGAGTTGGTACGATGATGATGGAGATGAGTGTTCAGACATGGCTGATTATGAATTTTGGATTTTGAGAGAATTTGAGAATTGAGAGATTGATATTAACCTTTGTGTGTATAAAGCTATAAAGAGTGGTCCATTTAAAATCATTGGTTTTTAGTGGTTGATAAATAAAAAATAATTATTTAAGGTAGGAAATATCAAATTTGGAAAGATCTAAAATTTTAATTTTTGCCTTCCAAAAGAAGAAAAAAAAAACTAAAAAATTAATTTGATAATTTTAAGGTATTCTTGTTCATAACGGGCTCTCATGATGTACGTGACCGTTGACAAACATTTTCCTAGTTATTTAGTAAATATTTACATAGAAAAGAGATCGGATATATAACCTTTAGAAGATCATTGTGCTTGAAAAAGCATCTAAAAAGCTGGTGGTAATTATCATATTAGATGAGAAAATATGTAGGTAATCGTAAGTGTTATTAAAGGACACAAATCTACTCATAGTTAAAGGGTAATGATGATTGGACTTACCAAAAACATCTATTCATTAACGGGAATAAGTAGTGAATAACCACAACGAATATTGCACATAATCAATGTTTTAAATGTTTGTAAAGCTTGTTATAAAAGTTGTATATTATGGTTATAGAAATGAATTTTGTGATGTAAAAAATAAATAAAAGTTTTTTATTTATTACTTAGCTTCTTCAATCGTTTTTTATGACAATAGATTATATTTAGAAGAAAAAAAAATGTATCCTCCTACAATGTTACAATCATCTATACATTAAAAAAATGGTACACTAGCTCACTCTTTTTCAGATGATATGTCATGCGAGAATTTTTTTTGTAGGATGATATGGCATTTCTCTAAAATATAGTGTTCCACTTTATGTTTATTTATATTTATCTCATTAGATTTTCATTAAAAAATTTAAAATATATACTGACATATTGTCTATTTTCTTAAAGAAACTATAGACATAATTCATAAATCTAAAAATTAACGTAATCTATATCAGTGTTTTTTTCTCTCATCATATTCATATTCAACTTTGATTTTATAATTATATCGAACTAAATAAATAAAGCAGGCTTTTATTTTGATTTACTAAATGGACCAAACTAAATAAATGGGCCGTTGGTGCATAAGCAAACCCGATATGACCAAACTAAATATGGGCTTTTATATAAGTGGTGTCTGTATTATAATTTCATCATACTAGTTTGCTAAAGTTATGGTGTCAAAATAACATCTTATTTATAAAATATAAAAAATAAAAAATAATTGTAATTTCTTATTCCGCTTTTTAAAATAATATTTTATACAATTAACCTTGGTGACCGCCCATGGGCAAACCATAATTCCATAAACACAAAATTATTTGAAGGAAAATAATACATTTTTAAGGTGATAGGCAAGTATAAACGACTGCAATAGTACCAAACCAATTAACAGATGCTAAGAATAGAAACTACAATACTACGGTAATTACTTCAAAATCATATGCAAACTAATTAATCATTCATTTTTCATATTAGCAAGCACTGCTTTATTCTACTATATATGATAAAAATGATACCTGCTGACGTAATACTACTATTTTCCTGTTGTGTAATTAGCACCACAGCCTCATCAATCAATCTGCAAAGAAGTTTGAATAAGCAGGAAATAGATTAGAACTCAAGATTAATTAAGAGCAGTTTCCATCAGCTGAGTAATTAACTAAAATAAAATTTACATCTAACTAAACGTGTTTGCTTAGATTAATACCTAAGTGCTACTAGCTTCCTGATCCACATCATCATTAGTGTCCACTGATGATTTTGATGTTGATGCAGACTTCTCCTTTGCAGTTTCATTCTAATTGTTCACAGAAGATAGAAATGATTTGGTAAGGATAAGAGTGACAGCAGCATATGATAAATATGTAATAATATATTAAAATTTTGACAAAAAAATTACAGGAATTATTACTAGATCATCATTGTGTTGTTTCATAGCAATATCATACTCTGCTTTCTTTGAGGCAGCCTTCTCCACATACGGAGCTTTCTCCTAGTCACATATAAACACAGAAAATATGATTAAACATGCTCTAAATTCGTTAAAATAAAATGTACGAAATAAATGGCCAGAAGTTTGGATCTGATAAAATAGTTGAATTTCATGAATAGATCTTACAGATTCAGACATAGACTTCCACTTAGCTCCACCCTCCTTTGCAACCTGTAACCAACATCAAACCACAACCGTATAATCAAAATTAGCAAGTTGTTTTGAATTACATCAATGATTGAGTACGAACAGATCTAATTTATTGGATCATACAAAGGATTTTTGTTAAATTGATAAAATCAAAAGGTCTAGGTCATTGAATTTCAAAAATTTCAATAGAGATGGTGGCAACGTGTACAATCGGAGATCAAAATCAAGTTCGTAACAGTTGTTTCAAAGAATATATCAGCAATCGAGTAAAATCAGATTGTAATTCGTAGGATCCTAGAGGAGTTTTCAAATAAAATGATGCAATCAGAAGGTTCAGGTCAGTGAATTTCAGAACATACAATAGAGACGGATTTGTTGTCAGGAAAATTCTCCTTGTAGTCCTTCCTGAAATTCTCCCTGTGAAATCGAAAACACGCAATAAGTAATTCCAAAACAACGAACAAATTGATCTCTTCATCTATACAAAAACGTGCAGATTACGAAGCATGAAAAATGTCGCTCTTACATGAAAACGAAGAAAGCAGACGGAGGTCGCTTAGGAGCACCTGAATTTTTGCTTGCTGCTTTGTCCTTCTTTGCCGTACTCTTATCGGCCTTCGTCTTCTTCGTTGTCCTTTAACAACACAAAAAATGAAAGTAAGTAATTAAAATCCACCAAACGCCGCAATCAATCGGATCAAAAAGTCCTCAACGATTATGAAATTTTGAGAGCGATCAACAAGCTATAAATCAGTTTACATAGCTAGTTCAGGGAGAAGATATCACCAAATTTGAAGAAAATTACTCTAAACAAGTAAACAACAGAGATTACGATGCTATAGCAGATCAACAATCCGTAAAACCATGAAGATGATAAGAAAATGTAGAAGAAGCATGCGAAAATTACTCAGAATTTAGCTTCTTCCGAGCGATGGTAGCTGTGCTCTTCGGTCCTCTCATTTCTCCTTCAACTTCTGTTCTGATACTGAGATCTGGTGAGTGAGTGAGTGTACGTATTATGATGGAAGACTGGTGAGTGTGTGTGTACGAGTTATATAGCGTGGGTGCACCAACTTTCAGCTCTTTGGCGGGAAAGAATTAGTTACTTTTGTTGCAAGTCATTATCAAATCAACCAAAATTACTTGTTTTGATACAATAATTAATATATTTTCATTTGTTAAGAGATAATGTAGTCACTTTTAGACGGTCCAGTGTGTTTTTAATCCCGTATTATGAAGAGATAAAACAGTTTGATGTTGCAATTCTTTTAACAAAGTATTTCATGGTTGTAAAATCCGAAAGTTGAAAATCAAACTCAAGATCAACCCTTCTTTAGTCTAAGCTTGGCTAATTAACCTCGAGTTTTGGCTCAACTCAACTAAAAGTATGAAAAATATAAATAATAAGATTATTCAAGGTCACTATTAGCTAATTTGATACTTGCAACCCGACTTTATTAAAATGTACTATAATTATGCATATATAAATGCGTAAGGGATGAAAATGTAAAATAACATAATGTCAATAATAGCTAAGGACTCAGGAGTTACGATGTGGTCAATTTAGGATTCACGTAAGAATCGTATCTTGATCTAACCCGTATCTTGATCTAACCAATACAGGGAATCAAGGTTAAGAAAATATTCCATGTAACTGTTTAATAAAAATGCTTCGTTCAATCAAGTGAAGGTTACAAACGAGAGAAAAATAATCTATACATCAAAAAACCTACTAAATGAACTACAAAATTATCTATTTATACTGAGTAGTCAACGAAGTCAACGTTAACCAACTCCAACTAATTTTCCGCCAAAACATAACAGCTCGTAACAACCCGTGTGCCACTCACATGCGATTACTAATTATTCTTTTATTACGAAATCGTATAAAGTTAGTGGATTCATTTTACAACTTTTTCTTAGCAACAATATGAAATAGATATAAATGGTAGATATAAATAATATGCATGAATATTTGACCTCGCCAACATTAACAATTATTAAAAAAAAATCACTATTGTTATTATTATTATTTTGAGCAAATGTGACGATTAAACGAGCGCGGGAAATTGAACCCATACGATTATTTGCCTCCAATTCCATTGACTAGGTAACCCTCTATGTAAAATCCCCAAATTAAAATTAGGGCTTTTTTTCTTCTAAAGGCGGGAAACTAGCCCTAATCGGCGTGGTTCCTTGCAAAATCTCCAATACAATTTCCCCAACAATTATTTCGTGACTTCACCTCTCTCTATCTAACCCCAAAATCCGGCAATTCAAAGACCTAAACCCCTAAATTCAGCTGATCGGGATGGAGATCTCACCCAATCCGGAGTCCAAACCACTTGTTCGCCGGCGATTAATTCAGTCGACTCTGTTCCCGCACAAGTCTCCAGACAATGTCATCTGCGTAGATGAAGATATTGAACCTGATGTGGACCATGAAGACGATGAAGATGATTATCGCGCGAGTCAGATCCAAGTCAAGAAAAATAATAAACGAAAGCCGAAAGTAACATCTCAATCGCGAGCTTCAAGAGAGGTGCGTATGTATTCTTATTTATATAGTGAATTGACTTGAAATTTTAGTTAGTCATATGAATTACATTAATAAATCGCGGCGAGTGTAATTGAGCTGATTTTAGGAGATTAGAGTGTGGATCAATAGTTCTGTTTAGCGGTTTGAGTATTATAGGAATATGAACAAAGGATAAATG
The DNA here is from genome assembly GCA_963853835.1 of Calendula officinalis. NCBI lineage: Eukaryota > Viridiplantae > Streptophyta > Magnoliopsida > Asterales > Asteraceae > Calendula > Calendula officinalis. The sequence continues at coordinate 78,787,484 of OY970828.1, forward strand.
AAGCTTGATTAAAGTTTTGCTGCACATTCCAGCCTGTGTTTCTGATTAGCTGTTCATGACTGCAGAATCTAATGCTTAGCTAAACAAAATCAATATTGCACTTGTAAACTTCTCATTGTGTAAAAAATTAAGCAAACATGTTTATAATATCTGAGTATCCAACGTGATTGTCTCATAAGCATGTATATGTTGAGATCTGTCATTACTGGAGGCTACATTAATCCTTGAAATTTGTTAAAGCTTTGATGCATATACCAGCCTATATTTTTTATTAATTGCTCATAACAGGAGAATGTAAATATGTAATGCTTGGATAAACAATGTCCTTTATCACTTATTGCACTTTTAAACTTATCATGATTTTTAGCACGAAAAGAAGTTATTAGGAATTAGAATTACAAAATCTTAGCACCTGCATTTTATGTGACATATATTAGAGTATGGGTGAGCATTTGGGACCGAAACCGAAAAAATGTAATCGGTTCGGTTTTTGGTTTTGTAATTTCATGATTTTTGGTTTCGGTCCGGTCCTCGGATACGGGTGAGCATGTGGGCTGAGAAATTCGAACCGAAATGAAATCGAACCGAACCGAACCGAAGCCGAAAACATGTAATCGGTTCGATTTTCGGTTTTGAAAATTCATCATTATTGGTTTTAGTTCGGTTTGGTTTCTGGACCGCGCTCAACCCTATATTAGAGGAAACAACATCCTTAAAATGAAGCATGTTATCAAATTCATGTGCAGCATGCATGGTTAACATGTTATTTCATGTGCTTATGTTTTCTATGTTTGAAACTTGTAAATTATCATGTTTTTTCATACTCCAGCTTGCTTTAAATGGACACGAGATTGGGGGGAAGAATAACGATGGAGAAGATTCTATAGCTGCTGTTAGTAAGTGATTATTTAATTGGACTCTCACTCTTACTTTGCATACCATGTAAATTTGACAATGAGTAGAAGACAAAAAATAAAATAAAATAGATAAATAAAAAATAAATAAATATTGCATCTAACTCTAAGGTTATATTGTTTTTTTTTTCTTCAGAAGTTGATTTTTTTGCGAAAGTTTCTGAAAAACGTCAACAACGGAGACAGAAAAAGGAACAACTACCTATCAGTTCACCTGATAAAACTGAACAATGTTGCTCACCTCCAGATGTCATTACAAGTATGATGTTTTTCTCTAACATTGTTGTAATTAATTCTCCTAAAAAACCCTTGTTACTCGAGCCAATGTGTATGTAATGGTTTTCTTTATATGTATAATATTCAAGATTTAAAGAGCCCTCAAAAAACCAGAAAACGAGCTAATTCTACACCAAAAAAGGGTGAGGCTAGTGTTACCCCAGAGAAGAGTAAAAGGAAAAGGAATTCAACACCAAGTAAAAATGGCATTAATGGTGGATTAAATGAAGATAAAATGCTTGCTAGTCCTCCTAAAGCAATTCCTGATTTACGGTTAGAAGCAAAAATGACTGCTGAGGTTTGTTATAACTCATAATTCGTTAGTTTATACTATGAAGTGGATTACCTTTATTTATGTATTAATTTCTTAATTAATCTGAATTCTCCAAAGATAACAATCATATGATATCTAATTATTACAAATTTAAACAACAAAAACACACCAAACACTGTTTTTCTACAAACCTGTTTTGTTACAGTTGATTATCTGATTATGCTTGTTCAATATAAAATAATCATTTAAAAAAATTCAAATTGTGTTTAAGCTGTGATAATTATTCTTCTAACAATTTGTTTCTTTCAAAATTCTAATATTTTTATTTTTTTGTATCAGGAAAATTCTCGTATATTTGCAGGAAAGCAATTACATCCTTTCTTTTCATCTTGGAAAACTAGCAAGAAGAATACTGGCACAGAGAATAAACCGTGTCATATTCAGAAAACAGAAAGTAACAATGATTTCATTCCTCTTCACATATTTGAGAAAACACAGGTAAAAACTAAAAACCAATAACTTCTCTAATGTCTACTTTTTTTCTTTTTTAATAAATTTTTTTCATTCAATCTTGAAAATCAGGATGATACCTTTTCTGTTGATTGGAGAAACTGGACACTTTCTGAAAACATATCCACAACAGCTAATCAAGATCCTGAAGATGCTTGTTTGCAGTTGACTAGTCAAAAAACAGTTAATTGTTTGCAGTTTGATAGCTTTCTTCATACTTCTCAAAACAGTCAGGTGGTAAGCATTTATCTGTTAAAATCAAGATTCTATTTTTTTAAATCATTTTCTAATGCTATATTCATTAGTTCTCTGTATGTATATATTGTTTTTTGGAATCAAATATACAATGTTGTAAAACTCGTTCATTCTGCGACCCTATAGCCTGTAATCGGTTACTCGACGAGTATTCGGATTCGGATTTTTATATAGAAATTTGTGTAAATATATATATTATACATATAATTTCCTAGTTCTTAAATATAGAACATATTTTAAAACCTATAAGGAAAGTCTAACACACTTAAATATGTGTTTTGGATAAGGTATCTTAATAATGGATAAACAATAAAGCGGTTGTTCACTTTAAACCCTAACTAAAAAATAAAAAGATAATAATTATAATAATAAAAGACCGAGTTCTGCCGAGTATTGACCGAGTTGCGCGATTTTTGACCGAGTTAAGTATATGTATGTCAGTATGATATATGAAATTCATTAAATTGACAGGTTCATGAAAATGGAAAAATAGATGGTTTCTCAGAAAACTCTGAATTTGTGGTGAGTTCGGACAGTCAGTTGCTTTCAGAAAGGTGAACAATTTCTCCTTTGCTCTCTATTTTTTTTTAAGAATCATATTTTTGGAAATATTAAAATTTTAGTGTCTTGAATGAAGTAATTGAATTAATATCTCTTTTGCATTATTAGGATTACATCAAATTATCATGATTGTAGCAATCACCCCGTGAATAGCTTATGGACAACCAAGTACCAGCCTGAAAAAGCCATTGAGGTCTCATATCTTAAATAACAAATAATTAATTTTTATTTTTAAATAATTCTTTATTTTCTTTTCATCATATGCAGATTTGTGGAAACTGTGAATCTGTTAAGTTTCTTAATGAATGGTTACATTTATGGCATGAAAAAGGTTCAAGAAACGGTTACAAGTGTTCTACTGATAATGAAAATCGGGTCAATCAAGATGTTGACTTTGACCTTAATTATAGTCCAAGTGATTGTGATTCTGATTTTGAAAATACCGATGAAGATAATAGTTTAAAGAACGTTCTTTTAGTTACAGGACCAGTTGGGGTATGCTTCTTTTTTTTTTTTAATTTTCTCTAATGCATCGTTTAGCTCTAGAAAAATCTGTTCACCAATTAAATATCATTATTCAGTGTTCACCTTTTTAGAAAGTTTTACTTGTTTATAATTTGAAAATGGAAACTTATATTAGAAAATATTTCATTGGTTATAATTTGAACATTTTCTGTATTTTTCTAGATTACAAAAAAATATCTGAAACTAAATATGCTAAAGATTTCTATAAAAAAATTTATCCGAGATTTAAAGAGTTTTTGTTTATTGTTTTTTGCGCAGAGTGGGAAATCTGCAGCCATTTATGCCTGTGCCAAAGAACAAGGGTTTCAAGTTATTGAGGTAAGAAAAAATAAGTCCAATTATCTCTTACAAAATTGTTTTTACTTTTTACATATAATTTAATATTTAATTGTGAAAATATTTAATCCAGTCACCTTTCTAGGTGAATACATCAGATTGGAGAAATGGTGCACTCGTCAAGCAAAAATTTGGGGAAGCTGTAGAATCACACTGGCTTCAATGGTTTGTCAAAATTGTTCTTCTAGAAGTTTCTTAATTATACCCAAAATTCCATGATAATTAAGCATATAAATATATATTTACCATTTACCAATTTTCTTTTGTTATTTGATAAATGTCAATCATACTCTATGCTTAAAAACTGTTATTTTGTTCCAGCTCTATGCCCAATATCGAAACTCCAGGTAACAAAAGTCAACCTAAGTCAACTGATGATGCCATTGAATTGATACACTTATCAGATGATGAGGATTCTAAAAACATTGGTGAACTGATACGATCCTAATTAATTAAAATTAGATAAGTATCATTATCAAATAGATAATATTTAAATATCGAATGCTTATCCCTTTATTTTTGAATTCGTTTCCTGTTAGGATTAGGTTAGGGTTAGGAGCCGGGTCTATATAAACATAGATCAGGTCTTTCGTTTTATTCATTGAGAAATTGAGTCGTTTATTGTTTTGTCTTTCATTGTTATTAGGGAGAAACCTGGTTCTCCAATTCCAGGATTATCAATAAAGCATTCGATTAGTGTTTTTAATTACCGGTTCGTATCAAATTGGTATCAGAGCACAAGATCCCGGGATGACCAAAAAAGTGGTGGATATCGACAATGATCTAGCGGAGCACAAAGCTGCCACCGCGGAACAGTTTAGTCGCATCGAAGCCATACAAACCGAAACGCAGCAGCGCATGGCCGCCATGCAAGCAGAATCGCAGCAGAGGTTCGAGGAGATGAATCGGAAACAGGAAGAGATGATGACGATTCTCCTCAGTCTCCAGCAGAAACAGCAACAACCTCCGCAGTACTCGCCGCCACCGGTTGTGACTGCCTCTGCCAAAATACTGCCGCCATTGGCTGTCACGGTAGCAGCCACCATACCGCCACCCCACCATACTCAACCACTTCCACCATCCCAATACGCCACTTTGACGCACCCACGACCACTGTCAACCGTACAACCACAACATCAGCCGAAGATTTCTTCCTCCGTTGCTTACACGAGTGGTCCTGAATTTCGATTCGGCTCGCACGGTTTCCCCATACCCGTTCGGACAGCTGGGTATTCTTTTGCTTCGTTTTCAACTCGCTTGGGTCAACAATTTGTTGTGCCTGTTTTGTGGTATTACTTTGGTCTACAAAACATGGTATTACAAGTCAAAACATGGGATCCGGGAATCACTTGAAGCCACACCTTGAGGACAAGGTGTTTTTCGGGGGCGGAGTAATGATACGATCCTAATTAATTAAAATTAGATAAGTATCATTATCAAATAGATAATATTTAAATATCGAATGCTTATCCCTTTATTTTTGAATTCGTTTCCTGTTAGGATTAGGTTAGGGTTAGGAGCCGGGTCTATATAAACATAGATCAGGTCTTTCGTTTTATTCATTGAGAAATTGAGTCGTTTATTGTTTTGTCTTTCATTGTTATTAGGGAGAAACCTGGTTCTCCAATTCCAGGATTATCAATAAAGCATTCGATTAGTGTTTTTAATTACCGGTTCGTATCATGAACCAACTATGAAACCGATTATTGGTTCTCAAAATGGAATTAAAACATTAATTTTATTTGAAGATGTTGATGCAAATTTATATGAAGATCGTGGTTTTATTGCTACTATACAACAACTTGCAGAAACTGCAAAACGACCAATGATATTAACTAGCAACAGTAATATTCTTATCAAAGTTTTCGAGTAAATTACTTAAACAGTCCCTGTGGTTTGTATAATATTATGAATTTCGCCCCTGGACTTCTTTTATTACGCGAATAGTCCCTAATTTGAAAAATTTTAACATCATTGGTCCCTAATTAATCTATGCACTAAAAAAGTAGAGTGACAAAATTCATAATTTCATACAAACAACAGGGATGATTTTATGTAATTTACTCAAGTTTTATTGAAGTTTTATGTCTCCTAACAAAATTAATCGCACATTTAATCGTGTTATTTTATTTTATTTTTTAATTTAATAGGTGATGATCCTGATTTACCAAATAACTTAGATAGAATAGAGGTTAGCTTTAAAATACCATCATCAGAGGAGCTTCTCAGCCTTGCAAATATGGTAATCGACATCTATTCATTTCTCTCAAATTATTTTATTTTTTCATTTTGATTTAATATTTAGTTATTTAATTAGGTTTGCAAAACAGAAAAAGCTGAAATTGAGCCTTGTTTGGTAGAGCGGTTTATTGATTATTGTCAAGGTGATATTCGTAAAACAATTATGCTTCTTCAGTTTTGGTGCCAGGGTCAAAATCAAAGAAAAGGTTAGTCTACAAAATTAGATAATTATTTATTTATTTAATATGATACTTTTAGTTTCATTTTATTGCAAACTACACCAAAATGTATCCATCTATACACGTATTATAATTGTTCGCTATGTACTAAAAAACTTACCTTTTCATATACTAAACTCCAAAACTTACATTTTAATGTATCAGTTTATTTGAAACCAGTAATTTGCTTAGGTGGCACTGGTTTTTTCCACGTGGATTAATTTTTTATTTAACCATTTCTGGTTCTTTTGCTAGCCCCTAGTAACATTCTAGAATAAATAGTAAATTACAGAAAAATGGTCCTTGTCATTTGCAAATTTTTCTGCATATCATACTTTGTGAAACTATTTACTTATTTGGGATTTTGGTCTCTATCTTCACTTTTTCTTTCATTTTTGGTCCCTTATCCAAGTAAAATGACCAAAATACCCTTTACCTCTCTACTTTTCCAATTTTTTTTAGAGTAAAATACACGGATGGTCCTTTAAGTTTATAGCAAATTTCACCAATGGTCCTTTAGTTTCAATTACACGGATGGTCCTTAATTCTGAAAGGTTTTTCACCGATGGTCCTGTACACTAACTGGCGTTAATTTATTCCGTTAACTCACCCCATGTTCAATGCACATGAGGGTAAAAAAGTCCTTTTTAATTTCTTTTCATTTTTAAATTTAATTTTTTTATATATAAATAAAAGTTCTTAGTTTAAGAATAAAAAGAAAAGAAATGAAAAATGACTTTTTTACCCTCACGTGCATTGCACATGGGGTAAGTTAACAGAAAAAGTTAACGTCAGTTAGTGTAAAGGACCATCGGTGAAAAATCTTTCAGAAAATAAGGACCATCGGTGAAATTTGCTCTAAACTTAAAGGATCATCCATGTAATTTACTCTTTTTTTTATTTTGGAATATTGCTGAAAGTAAAACTTAAACTATATTTGCTCAAATTATTTCTCCTGATTATCCAGATAACGAGATACAAAATATATACGCTCCACTTATATTCGATACTAATGCTGGACATCATATTCTACCTCAAATTATCCCATGCGGTTTTACTTCAAAGCTCTCTGAAATGATCGATACCGAAATCACAAAGTCAACCACGTTGACCGAAAAAGAAACTAACTTTATGGAAATAATCGAGGAAGAAGACGAAATAGAAACACAAGATATCGAATCCAAAAAAGACGAAATGTTACGTATGCACTGCTCAGATAACGACGAAAATGATTTTTGCATCACACGAAGAACTCTTCAGAAAAAATTCGATTCAGAACCGTGTTGGGATGAGCAATTATTTGATATAACCGATGATATAAACGTGGAAATTGAAATTTCTGGTCAAACTAAAAAGTCAAGGAGGAAATATAATGCAGTAATGGATTCTGATTCTGATGTTTCGTGTGTTCCAGAATCTTCTTACGTTCCAGAAACCGTAATCGAAAACGGAACATCTTGTGAGCATTTTGATGATGAAATATGTTCGCTCAAAACTACTTGTACTGTACAAGAAGGTGAAAAAACGGTTATTATGGTTGAAGATTCGGGTTTAGATACGGGTATATATACGGGACCCGTTGATTGTGAGGAAATTGGGGATTCTCATGTTGAACCGGTTGAAGATATTTCGAGAGAATATCAAATGATGGATGAATGTAGTCGAATAGATTTCGGTAAAAAAGCTGACGTGGCGAGGTCCACTGATATTGTACAGGACACGTGGCAAAAACTTAGGAATTGTAGTAAGGAATTAAATCAATATGTTTCGGTTGAGGAAAATGATACTTTGGAAGCTTTGAGGATTTGTAACGGAATGACGGATTTAATCTCGGAAGCTGATTTATTACTCTCCGACTGCCACGTGTTAACATGTGTAAGTATATGCTAAAATACATTATAATATCTTAAATTTGGCTGACTAGGTCTTCTACTACGCTGAACTATTAAAGATGCTGCATTATACCCTAAACTTGACAAAATGATCGATTGAGTACCTTGACTCGTTAGTTTGACCATATTTTATTACTTGACTTACTTTCATTGGAGCTTTTAACTGAATAAAAAATATATTTTCATCTCAAGAAGTGGGATCCTGTGAGGACTCAAAAAACGGTGAGGACTCGCGAGGACACCTCAAAAACATTCCAAAAAATTCCGAAAAAAATATATATAACTCCCCGTGATTAATACTACATTTGACCAAAAAAAAATTTTGAAAAAAAATTATGATCCACTTTTTTTTTGCGGATCATAACAATGATCCATATTTTTTTTGTGGATCATTATTATGATCCATATTATTTTTTTTTGATCATTTTTTAATTATTTTTTTTTTTGTATCTTATATGCTGCGATTTTTAATGTTTAAAAAAGGAATTTTTTGAAAAAAGTTTGTTTTGGATCATTTTTAGAGTTTTTTTTGGAGTCCTCGCAGTCCTCACCGGGAAAAGAGTCCTCACCGGATCCAGATCCGAACCCTTCATCTCAATATATTGATATTAGAAACAAATCACGTGAGAATTTACAATTAAATTAGTGAGTCAGGATATTAAATCGACTATTTTGTCAAGTTTAGGGTACCATATTGCACATTTAATAGTTCATGGTAGTAGAAGACCTAGTAAGTCAAGTACTCAAGTTCATGTACTAAAATACAATTTGGCCGTAATGATATAATTTGTATTTTTTTAAAAACTTTTAATGAGTAAGTATTTACAGGATTATTTGAAACCATCGATGGTTTCGTCTAAGAAATCACAGTCGTACAGCTGGCATGATGATCAACTGCAAATGGCGTCAACATTTGGTCAACATGGTTTCTGTTTATATGCAAAAAGAAGTTTTGGTTCAGGAACAAATGATAGAGTGGATTTGGCTTGGGAGATGATGTCAGCATCAACTAATACTATTTCTTTAGGAAAATTAATCAACCGTAACAAGAAAACGGTTAGAAATTTAGGAAATAAAAAGCTGCAAAATGGAGTCTCTTCAAAAAGGTTTTTTTTTTTTTTTTTTTGTTTCATACTCCCATAAATATCTCTAGATTTTCTTTATAAATTGTTTTAAGAGAAAATTACAACCTTCAGGTTTAATCAAAATTTTCACCTATGATCCTTTACATAAAGAAAATACACAGTTAGTCCCTTTTTAGCCTAACATTTTTCTAAATTTTATGTTAACAAATTACACAGATAGTCCTTTTAAATTACATTTATAGTCCTTATATTTAACGAACGTTAGGCTAAAGGAGTGTATATGCATAAAGTTTTCAAAAAAAGGACTACCAGTGTAATTTTCTAAAGTAAAGCATCATACATGAAATTTGGGGTAAACCTCAGGGACCATCGTGTAATTTACTATTGTTATAACTGTTTTTTCTACACGCAGCATGTTAGATTCACCACTTTGCAATACAATTCAATCAATAGTTCCTTTACGATCACAATTATCTTTAAAAGGCTATTTATTTCATGAATATCTTTCATCACTCGTCCAAATTTCAAGATCAGAATCTTCCCGTTTAACAGAATCCATCAACCAATCAAATCAAAGACGGTATGAAAAACGCGTTTTCACGGGGTTGACTTTTGACTTGACTTGACTTGACTTGATTAGACTTTTTTTTATGTTGTTGCAGAAAGAGAGTTGCTCGAAATTACTTGAGTAATGGTGCATTATCGTTATCAAGTGAAGATATTTCATTACTGGATCAATATAGTTTTTACCAGAAACAAAAACTGAAAGATGAAAATGTGGTTTAGTAACTTTGCTGGCAAAGGGTAGAAACGTAATTAGTGCAGCTTAAAGTTTTCACCATTATTTTAATTTTGGTTTGTTAATTGTAATATATAATTTAAATGTATTGGCATGCTCTGAGTAACTGCTAAAATATGCAATTTAATACAAAATCCCCATATTCTTATCGATTGAATTTGGCTTTTTCTAATTTTTTTTTTTTTTTGTTGCAGTTTTGCTCTCTTAATGATTTTTAAATTTGTAACATGCAAGTTATTTTTTCATAATTGTAACATAATGCTGATATTTTAATTCTAAAATCTACTATCAGATGTGATTTAAGATGGTGATTATTAATGGAATAATAATCGTCTGTAACAAAATAATCAAACATCGAGATAATTCGCATTTACGTCTTGAAAACAAATTTAGTTGTACAAAATATTTTTTTTTACTAATTCTCTGATTTTGATAATTTGAGTAATAAAAATTAGGAATTCACAATCAAAATTGGTCTTCTTAATTACTGTGGAACAAATTATATATATTTGTTAATTGTCATAAACAAATTAATACGGTATCAATTGTTTACATTATTTCTAACAGCACCTTCTAAAATACTTTTAAATTTTAACACACAGGTTTTTTAAATCGGTTGGCTAATTGTTCGACTTGCTTCTCGTTTAGCTTTTTTTTAATCTAACGTCGTAATCTTACTAAAACTGAGATAGTGACATGTTCGAGTAGAAAACCATATAAATTTTATAGTTACAGGGTGAAAGCGGTAATTTATATAAAGTTACGGGGAGAAAATAAAATTTGTACTCCAGTTGGTCTCTTGAGTGTGTTTGTGGTCAAAGGAATTGGACTGCTAAACCACTAACTTCACATGCCTGTCAAACTACTCACACGGTGTGATATTTATTATTTGACCTTATTTAAGAAATATCTATTTAATGATCATATTTAGGTATTACTTAAAAATCTTAATTTGTTTTTAAAATCAAAATTTTCCGTTTTATAGCAATCAAGCAATCGTGGTTAAGTAGGTGGCCTTGGAGTTATATGTTAAGGTTTTTATGACGGAATTTAAAGTTCAGAAATAGATTACTTGCAATAATAACAACAAGCTAATCTATTTAATTCAGTAATAATACTTTTTATACACACAAAAAAAAAATTGAGATTAATGTTAGGATAATAGTTAACAAATCTCATTAAAAAGAAATAATTGATTTCTATAATATAAAATCTACTAATTTTCTTTATTAATTTTATTTAATAAATATTTATATTGATCAAATAAATAAATAAAAATAGTTAGAAACAATACATTATCTTTTTAAAAAGATAAATGATATACCTTTCTCTATTTTTGTCTAATTAATCTTGATACTCACTAAAATATAGATCTATTATCTATTAAATCTCTTATCTCACATCAGAATTTTGATTTTAACAATTATCTTAATCTAGTAAATTGAAAAATAGATATATAAACAATGGAAGATATATACAATATCATTTATTTTTTAATAGAGAAATACTATTTTTTTCTATTTTTTCTTATAACTTATACGTCTATCCATTTTTAAATTTGACATAAATAATTCACTAATATTCTTTTCTTATATTATCGTTTGATTTTGACACTTATCATAATTAAATGGATAAATATATATGAGTAAAAAGAAAAGAAATGAAGTCATATTTTTTTTTTTTAAATAGTTACGATATTTAGTAAGTCAGTCAACTTTGATCGCTGACAGACACGTCACGTTAACATAAAAGTCTCATGTTTTCCACAATTGATTTTACCATTCTTCTGACTCCTCTTTTCCTCCTCCCATTTCTCTCTCATCACCATCTCTCTTCCTGAACCGATGTCGCTACGAAGATCATTTTTATCTCGGCGAATCAACAGTAGATCCAAATCGAGCAAGGAATTTACATCCTTAGATAATGCACAATTCAAATCGCAACAAATTTCCGGTACCGGTGTTGCTGTTCACGGAAACGATGACGTCACAACTGAACCGGACGGCAACAGAAACGGAGAAGGTGAAGGTTCGTGGTCTAATTTGTTGCCGGAGCTAATAGGAGAGATAATCAAGCGAGTTGAAGCGAGCGAAGACCGATGGCCGTTCCGGCAAAGCGTTGTCACTTGTGGCGTGTGTAAAAAGTGGAGAGAGGTTGTTAAAGAGATTGTTAAACCACCGGTTCACGGCGGGAATATCACCTTTCCGTCTTGCCTTAAGCAGGTCCGATTTGATTTTATGTGATTTTAATTTTGTTTTTGAATTTTATTAGTTTTATTTCCGTAATTGTTTAGGAGATGGAATTTTAGTAGTGTTAACTTTTAAGCTTACGATCATTAGCCTTGCTAGTGTAACCGTTAGATACGCAGACAGCTAATTAATCACTAGTAAAATGTAAAAGTCAATGATTATGAAATCAAGTTTCTTCAAATCGTTCTGATTTCTGCAAATTGTTTCTGATAAATATCATAATTAGAACACTTAACAGCTAACAAGGAACAAGTTACTGAAAATAAACATCTAGAAACTTCTAAACGATTAACAATATATCGAAGTCCTAAATCAGGATGCTGAAAGCTTCTAAAAGGAAATTAATTTATGTGTTATGTCTTATTACATCTTTAACAGATGCTAGATATTTATTAGCATTCTAGGTGAATGATTTCCTAACGATTTTTTTTTGAATTTTTTTGCAGCCTGGTCCACGGGATACTCCACTTCAATGCCTTATTATGCGAAACAAGAAGAACTCAATGTTTTACCTTTATCTTGCTGCTAGCTCATGTGAGTACAAATCATGCTTAAATCTCTTTATATTGTTGATATGTGTAGAATCTAGTAGTACTTCAAGTAATCATTAGTTATGCATGTCATTAAAACTCAATGGTAGCAAGATTTTGAGTTGTAATCTGTTGTCAAATTCTATCTTTAACACCTAATTGTTTTTTGATTGGTGGAATTGTCAACTGGATAACAATTTAGCAATATTAAACCATGTTTACTAAAATTGAAGTGTTTTTTAATAACTTAAACTGTATGTTTGGCAGCATTTACAGAAAAAGGTAAGTTTTTATTAGCAGCACGTAGAACTAGACATGGTGCTCATACAGAATACATAATATCACTTGATCCAAACGATCTATCTCAAGGAAGTAATGCTTATGTTGGTAAATTGAGGTAACCCCATCATCATGTAAATTGAAATTAAATTTGTTACTCCTTTTAACTTACTTTTTTTTGGAATATTTCTCTTATATCCTTTCAAGACTCATAAATTATCCTTATATCGTTTGAAACTTTTTAATTTTCTCAACATCCTTACAGATCTTTAAAACTCTCCTTTATGTCCAAAAACCTATTTTGATATTTATTTAATCATTATAATATCAATAATAATTATCATCAAATTCATTTATTTAAAAAAATATCATATTACCCTTTAAAAACCTAAATTACTATTTTGAAAACCTATTTTAATGTTAATTTAATATTTTTATCGTTTAGTCATTGTGATTTACTTACATTACTAGGTAGAGCTTTAATATTAAAATAGGTTTTTGGACATAAATGCGAGTTTTAAGGTTTGGAAGGATATGTAGGTAATTAGAAAGTTTAGAAGGATATACAGAAAATTTATATAAAGAAAATTTATATAAAGATAATTTATGAGTTTTTGAAGGATATAAAAGAAATTCTTCCTACTTTTTTTAATAAATTAATATAATTCTACAGCTCGGATTTCCTCGGAACCAAATTTACAATCTACGACAGTCAACCACCACACAACGGTGCAAAACAGTCAAACAGCAGCGCAGGCCGCCGTTTCACAACCAAACAAATAAGCCCACAAGTGCCAGCTGGCAACTTTGAAATTGGCGAGGTGTCATACAAATTCAACCTCTTAAAATCCAGAGGTCCAAGAAGAATGGTATCTTCTTTAACATCCCCTGTGCCCTACGAATCACCACAACCAGAACCCAAATTAACAAATTCAAAATCAGTTGTCACTTTTGGTCAAAGTCAAACGCTGTTGAGAAATAAAGCGCCTAGGTGGCACGAACACTTGCAATGTTGGTGTTTGAATTTCCACGGGCGGGTGACGGTTGCGTCGGTTAAGAATTTTCAGTTGGTGGCGACGGTTGACCCGAGTCAACCGGGTGGGAAAGGTGATGGTGAAACGGTGTTGCTTCAGTTTGGTAAAGTTGGTGATGATGTGTTTACAATGGATTATAGGCAGCCGTTGTCGGCTTTTCATGCTTTTGCTATTTGTTTGACCAGTTTTGGAACCAAGCTTGCCTGTGAGTAAAGTCACGTGTAATGTGTGTGTGTGTGTAAATGGTGATCATGATTTGTGTCTCTAGAAACTTGTAATTTGTTTTTATTATTGTGTTTTTACTTTTAAAGATGTATGTGATGTAGATGTATATAGTCAACGCTTTAATTTTCTTGCTGGTTTGAAGGTCTCGGTTAAAGCATGGAATTGTGTGTGTTTATGCATCATTAGAATGGTCCAATTTTTTTAATGTTATACATCCTTGAGTAATGATCAAAATAACCTAGAAAGGGACGTAAGAAAATGAGCGATTTGATAATTCCATTAAAATGAATAATTTACTTTTTCTTCTCACCAATTTCTAATAGAAGAAAAGGACTGTATACTCTAAAATATAATGTGAGGTGTGATATAATGTGAGGTGGAAATCTGTGATTACAATCAATAGAGGTAGTATATCCACTATCGAGAAGTGAATGTCACTCCCAAATTGTAACTTCTTACACAAAACAAAATGAATCCTAACTGTCCTGCTTACATCCTTTTATTAACAGTTATTAGTTGCTAACAAACTCTTTAACTAACTCTTTGAATTAATGACTATTCTACCCTCCTTCATTTAGAAGTAGGTAAACTTGTCTTTACATAAATGGAGGGCTGATTAGTCATTAATCCAGAGAGTTAATTACATTCATTGTGTATTTGTGTAAGAAGTTACAATCTGGTAGAGACATTCACCTCTCGAAAGTTAATATACTACCTAAGTTGATTGTTCCACCATTTGAATCACACATTTCCACCATTGTTATTTGTTGTTCATAATCTCATAGCATGTATCACACTATAAGCGTGACTTCATGGTTTTATAGTAGTATTTTGTAATGTAATAAAGAAACAAGTGACTACTTAGTTGTTAGAGTGAACACAACCCATATTACCGATACACATTGCAATCAAGGGTAAACACAACATAAACCGAAGCCATAATAACACGCATGATACTTTGCTAACACAACACCCATAGAGTTTTAGAAACAGAACTGGTTACGATGACACAAACATCATATCACACATTTATGATAAACATATTAGAGTTCAATGCTTTTTTTTAACATCCAACCATAAATTCCATAATAACAGACGAAATTAGAGTCAAACCAAAGGAAACAAAAGGTTTAGTTTTGTGCATCTCTATTCCATCGAGTAACCAACCAACTGTCATTATTTTTCTATTTCTTACCACGAAGTTTCACACCAAGGGCACGTTCTAGTTTGGTGATGATCTGTTGGTTTGGTATCGCTTTACCAGATTCATACTCTTGTATGATCTGTGGCTTCTCGTTAATCAGCTGCACAATTAAATTAAATAAAAATAAAAACTTTGGTTATATAAACATAAACAATAATCATAAATCTACCAAGTATTAAAATAAAAATAAAAATAAAAAATGAAAAACGCTAACCTGAGCCAGTTGAGATTGTGTAAGTTTCTTCTCAGTACGACCCTGAATGATAGCTTTTTTCAACTCACTTGGTACCTTCTCATCTGTTTACAGAATTTAATTAACACTTTCAACTTTAAATAATCGGATTGCCCTTTGCCTTTATATTAATATTTAATCCAAAATTTACTTTTTTTTCTTTTCATATTTTTGTAGCTCCAATGTATTTATATTACAGTTTATTTTCTTCTTTAAAATGTGGTGATATGTTATTTATAATATACCAAAACCAGTTTCTGGTAGGATCACTAGACATGAAAAAGAAGGTATGAAGATGACTCACGGGTGAGATTTTCAGTTTCTTCATCGAGCTTTCTGGTGTTCAAAGAAGTACCACTAGAAGCAGCTTTGTTTGAACCAGCAGCAGCTGCAAAAATAAATTCAATAATTAAGTGAAAAATCAAAACCCTAGCTCAATGCTCAATATACATATAACTCCTAAATATATGAAAATTAAACTTGTTCATAACCTTTAGCTCCACAACACAAATTACAAAACCCTAGCTCAACACTCAATACACATATACCTACCTAACTATATACAAATTAAACATGTAAACATATATAAACTTCAGCTGCAGAACCTTAGCTGTTGAGTAAATTCATCAAAAGCTTGTGACCTATCTGAACGCTCAATACAAAGATAACTAGATAAGTCCTGAATATATAAGTTAATCATGTAAACAAGCATAATCTTCATTTATACAACGAAATTAAGCATGCGGTGAGAGTAAACTCATCAAAATAAATTTGTGAAAACCAAAACCCTAGCTCAATGCTCAACACGAAGCCAAGTCCTGGATATAAACAAATTAAACATGTAAAAATACAGAATCCTCATTTCTGAAACAAAATGAAGCATGCGACGAGAGTAGATTCATCGGAACAATTTGCGAAAATCAAAACCCTAGCTCAATGATCAATCAAACAAAAGGTCCTAAATATAACGAAATTAAACATGTAAACATACATAATCATCAAGTCCGCAGCAAAATGAAGCTTCCGATGAGAGTAGATTCATCGGAAACAAATTTTTCAAAAACCGAATTCCTAACGAATACACAAAAGCACACGTGTATGTATGAAATGAAGGAGAATAAATCGAATACAAACCCTTCCGTACAGTCTCGATCTCAGCACCGGCGCGACGGGCAGCGTTGACCGCCTTTTCATCCTTGCGAGCGGCGGAGGTCGGAGCTTTCTTACGGATCACCACCGGCTCCCAGTCTTGTGCGATATGAGACATTTTTTCTTTCTCCGATTAGTCTGTGAATAAAAATCAAGCTATTGGATGAGTACGAATATGAGATAGAACACTAGTGTGTCAATCTTATATGGAAATGGAAAAGGGTATCATCAGGGTGTTTGGTTGCGAGGTTTGTGTTATCCCACTGTCGACCTGGGAATATCTACCAAGTTTACCCTAAAGGGGATGTTTGGTGTAGCATGCTTTTGAATTGTTTAAAGATAAAATGTTTTTTTAATAGAACAAGTTTTTGTTGGATTAAAAGCTTGTTTATTTTAATACTAGTATAAATTATGTAAACACACATTTTTTTTATATTTCATCCAAACAGATAACACATTTAACTTGTAAGTACCAACAAATAGGGGTATCCAACACGTCGGGTTAAAGCTCTTATCCGACCGGATCTATCGAGTTTATGGTAAAAGTTATTAATGGATTTCATATGTCAACCATTTTATAGGTAAGATAATCAAACAACTCGTTTATGACAATATCCAACTCTTTTGGTTCATTTGAAATTATAAGTTATACCCATTGTATTCATGTTGAATAATGTCTAACTTGATAACCCGAATAGCTAACCGAGTTGTGTTTAGATTATGTGATATTAATGATTATTAACTTGAAGTCAACATAAATATTTTTAATTGCGGTACAACAATAATAATATCCAATCATGTTAAAGACGGGCTATGAAAAAGTGAGATGTAGATATTAATACTTTTAAAAATATAAAGACTAAGAGAATATAAAAAATAAAGGAACTAATTCATGTATCATATATTTTTATGACTATACCATAATGTACAAATGTTACTTAAGATTATACAAACATATAAAATAATTAGTGTTTATGACTATACCATAATGTACATATGTTACCGAAGATTATACAAACATATAAAATAATTAGTGTTATATATAGATTAAAGGCCAAAATATATTTTAGTACCCTGAACTTGGCCGACTGGAATTTCTACTACCCTGAACTATTAAAGGTGCACCATGGTACCCCGAACTTGACAAAATTGTCTATTTAGTACCCTGACTTACTAATTTGCTCTTGTTTTTTCATATCATTTGCTTCTAATATCAATATATTGAGATAAACATACATTTTTTAGTCCGTTTAAAACTCCAACAAAATTAAATCAAGTAAGAAAATGCGATCAAATTTATGAGTCAGGGTACCAAATTGACCATTTTGTCAATTTCAGGGTACCATGGTGCACCTTAATAATTCAGGGTAGTATAAATTCTAGTCGACTAAATTCAGGATACTAAAATACATTTTAGCCTAGATTAAAAGATATAAGGTAAAAAACTAAAAATCACCCTTAAAAAATTGTATATGAAGCAAAGTAAACCTATTGCCGTAAGGCCTATACATTTTAGCCTCATTTTAAGAACTGATTTCAAGAGCAATCCTATTTTAGGAATAATCTCACAAATTTGATTATTCGACGTGATGTGCAAAATTAATAAAGTTTCGTTTTCCGAACCAGTCGATCTCCTGTTTATATGGAGCCCTATAATTTCGGTTAGCGATCAGAACTCTGTGATCAATCCGTTATTAATCTTATTTTTCAGAATTGGAGAAATGAACAAACCTGATTAGGGTTACAATTTCAATTACGCATCGTGTTCGTGGAATGTCTGACAAAAAAGTAGAGAATTTAGCATCAATCGATGCTCAATTGAGGCTTTTAGCTCCTGCTAAAGTTTCCGAAGATGATAAACTTATCGAGTACGATGCATTGCTTTTGAACAAATTTCTCGATATTCTTCAAAATTTACACGGCCAAGGTCTCAGAGAAACGGTTTGTTGTTACGATTCCTTTTCGTGTTTCTGTTTTTATTTAATTTTTGAATCCTTTTTCGTTTTCATTTCGCAATGTGATCGAATGATGCAATGAATTTTACAGTAATACATATAATCCATTTCTCGGTAAACCATATCTTAAATTAGAGGAATTTCTTAATTTTGATATGAATTTAGAAACATAATTTTGATAGGAATTTGTCAGAGGAAAAGTGAGTATGTGACTGTCACATTAGGTGTGGAACCATCTAAAACTACGTAATTTAGGTTAAAAAACTTATAACTCATTACATAAGCTAATTAGTATATCAAATCCTGTCTAAAACTTATCAATTATCTTAAATATTAATCATGTTTTTGTTGAATCGGTGATTCAAGTTTCATATTCTTGAAATTGTGTTTATATTGAACAAATGTCAAATTCTTGAAATGGTGTTGAGTTGGTGTTTTTATATTATGTAAGTGTTTTAATATGGTGAAAAAGTGACAAGATATTGTAAAAATAACCGTTTTGACTTTTTTTCAACTAAAACTATGTAATTATAGGCGGTTCCACACCTAAGTTTAGGTACGTGACAGCCACACACTCACTATCAAATATATATAGGTTCAAGAATGCTATAAACTATCAGCGGAATATGAAGGAAAACACGATCCAGAAAAGCTGGATAAACTTGGAAATGTGTTAACAAGTTTAGATGCTGGTGATTCGATTGTGATTGCAAAAGCGTTTAGCAACATGCTTAATTTAGCAAATTTAGCAGAAGAAGTACAAATTGCTCATCGAAGAAGAACCAAAACAAAAACTGGTGATTTTGCTGATGAAGCTTTAGCAGCAACTGAATCTGACATTGAAGAAACACTTAAGAGATTAGTGAATAAACTTCATAAAACGCCTAAAGAGGTTTTTGAAGCTTTGAAGAATCAAACCGTTGATTTGGTTTTTACTGCTCATCCTACTCAAGCTGTTAGGAGATCTTTGCTTCAAAAGCATGGAAGGTTTGTTTAATTTTTTTTTATAAAAAAAGTGGTTAATTGCATAAAAAGGTAAACCACCTTGGTCAAAATTTATGTTTTAGGTAACTAAGTGTGATATATTATATGTTTTGAAAATGAATAATTAGATAATCAACGGTTACAAAACGTGATTATGAAAAACAGTGTTCGGATTTAATTATGTTGTTTGAAATCCCAATAATCAGATAATCAGTTTTCTTAGTGTTTGAAAAATCTGATTATATTTTTATTTAATAAGTAAAATGCGAATAATCAGTTTTCAAAAGTCAAAACACAATAAGCATATCCCCACCTGCTTTTCCAAAACTGCGTTTTGGGGCATAAAAACGTAAATAGTGGATTTTATGATTCTTTTTTCCAAACACTCATTTTAGATTAATTGCATTTTGAAAACATAATAAACAGATAAACACTTCCAAATTGGAGTCCCAAACACCTTCTTAACTTGTAGAAAACTAATGCAAGTTTTGAAAATGTGTTCAAATGGTTTCATTTTCCATTTTAGAAAACAAGACGATCTTCTAGGAAAATATGGAGTAGTTGAAAGTTATAAAAGTCATTATTTTTCATAAATTTGGTTGTAAAATTGAAAAGTGGGTTTTCTTTTTCCTATGCTATTTCCTTAAAAGTTCAATTCTGAACACATTTTCTGTTTTTCCACTTTTCCTTTCCTTGAAAACTCTTCTGCCACATTTTTCCAGAAAATCATAGGCCAGGTAACCAACTTTTAAAGGTTTTGATTTTTAACCGGTCAAAATGATGACATGGCAACTGACGTGTCGGTAAGTTTGACCATGTTGACTTACTTTTTAACGTGACATCTGAAAATCAATTATCATTAATTACATTAGATATATTTTTGTTGAAATTTCATGGTTTTTCAAATGTTGACTTTTCATACAATTAGCCTATAAAAAAGTCAACACCAACATTTTTTCTTAATTTTAATCTGTTTCTACTTGTCAGGATTCGGGACTATTTGGCCCGATTATACGTCAAAGACATCAGTCCTGAAAAGAAACAAGAACTTGACGAAGCTTTACAACGAGAAGTAAGTATTTGCTAATTAATCAGTATATTTGACTTTTGACAAAAGTCAAACTAAGATGAATTAAATTACCAATTGTTGTATGTAATATTATGTAGATTCATGCTGCATTCCGGACAGATGAGATCCGAAGAACAGCTCCGACCCCACAAGATGAAATGAGGGCGGGAATGAGTTATTTTTGTGAAACAATTTGGAAAGGCGTTCCGAGATTCTTAAGGCGTGTTGATACTGCTCTTAAGAATATTGGGATTAATGAACGAGTTCCATATAATGCACCACTTATTCAGTTTTCTTCATGGATGGGTGGTGATCGTGATGGTATGTTATGTTTTCTACTACAAACACACACACACACACACACATATATATATATATATATATATATATATATATATATATATATATATATATATATATATATATATATATATATATATATATATATATATATATAGTGGGATCCTGTGAGGCTTCAAAAAACGGTGAGAACTCGCAACGACACCTCAAAAAAATTTCAAAAAAATTCCGAAAATAATATATATAACTCCCTATGATTATTACTACATTTGACCAAAAAAAAATTGAAATAAAATAATTATGATCCACTTTTTTCTGCGGATCATAAAAATGATCCATATTTTTTTTGTGGATCAAAATTATGGTGCATATTTTTTTTTTTGGATCATTTTTGATTTTTTTTTTTGTTTTGGATATTACAGGCTGCAATTTTTATATTTAAAAAAGAAATTTTTTTGAAAAAAGTTTGTTTTGGATCATTTTTAGAGTTTTTTTGGAGTCCTCGCAGTCCTCACCGGGGTTTGAGTCCTCACCGGATCCGGACCATATATATATATATATATATATATATATATATATATATATATATATGTGTGTGTGTGTGTGTGTGTGTGTGTGTTTCATACATGTTAGGTTGGGTTGATGTGCTGCATGTGCAAACACTTTTTTTTTGTCGATTTTAAACCTTTTTTTTGCAAATAGTGCGTTAAACATGATAACAAAAATTATATGTATAATATGCGCACATGTCATAGTATAGCAATATACTTTTGGCGGTGGTTCATTTTGTTAATTATAACTTTTTATGGTTCGTTTCGGGAATTACAAGTTTTTAATTGGTGTAGATTGGTAACTAAAGCTTTTTTTTCGGATCTTTTCCATCCCTATCTTATGTGGTTATTATTCACGTTTTAACACTATGATTATGGAAATAGGCCGACTAAAACTCGTAACACCAAAATGAACCTCTAAAACGTATAATTACCAAAACGGACCACCACCTAGAGTATATTATTTTTTTATGACATTTTCCCTTACAGTAGTAACAATTGTTTTTTGAATAAAGCGATTTAGAGATTGTATAAATAATACAATATGAACACATTTGACCCGTTTCTTTTTAAACTTTTTTTCTGATTTGACTCATTTGACCCATGGGGGATGATCCATGATCCAAATCAACCCATTATAATACTAAACGGATCGAACATTAATTTGGAATTAAATGCAGGCAATCCTAGAGTAACTCCTGAGGTCACAAGGGATGTTTGTTTACTCGCAAGAATGATAGCTGCAAACATGTATTTTTCCCAGATTGAAAATCTAATGTTTGAGGTATGCAAAACATTCCTGTTTTTATATACTTTTTTATTTTAATGTAATTAATTTATTTTGGCATCATTTTTGCCAGCTGTCCATGTATCGATGTAGTGAGGCGCTTCGTTATCGGGCAGAAGAACTCTATAGAACAGCAAGGAAAGATGTAAAACACTACATAGGTGATAATGATATATGTTAACAGTAATATTTTATTATCATTATGTCGAAATTAATAGAATTTTTATTTTTTTTTAATTTTATTTTTTAATTTTTTCAGAGTTTTGGAAACAGGTTCCTCCAACTGAACCTTACCGAGTTGTTCTTGGAGATGTGAGAGATAAATTATATAATACACGTGAACGAGCACGTCATCTATTAGCACATGGGTTCTCTGAGATACCAGAAGAATCTGTTTATACACATGTTGAAGAGGTATTATCTTAATACATCAAAATACATTTTAATACCCTAAATTTAGCTGATTAGGTCCTCTACTACTTTAAATTTTTAAATGTGCATCACGATACTTTGAACTTAACAAAACGGTTGATTTAGTACCTTGACTCACGAATCTGGTCTTATTTTTTTCATGTGATTTGCTTCTAATATCAATATATTTAGATGAATGTATAATTTTTTAGTATCATGTGATTCGTTAAAATCTCCAACGAAACGAACGTAAGTCAAGTAAGAAAACACGATCAAGTTAATGAGTCAGGGTACTAAATCGACCATTTTGTCAAGTTCATGATATCATGCCTCACCTTAAATAGTTCAGGGTAGTACAGTCAGACACGCTGTGTTGGCTGACTAGTCGTCTACTATTATGAATTATTAAAGGTGCATCTTGGTGACAAAATAGTTGATTTTGTAACTGACTCAATAATTTGGTCTTATTTTCTCATGTGATTTACTTCTAATATCAATATACTGAGACGATATATTTTTTAGTCCACTAAAAGCTCCAACGAAAATAAGTCAACTAATAAAATACGATCAAAGTAACGAGTCAGGGTACTAAAGCGACACTTTTGTCAAGTCCAGATCATGTTAAATATTTTTTTTCAGTTTTTGAATAAATTTGAAAAATATTGCAGTTCTTGGAGCCACTTGAACTATGCTACAGATCACTTTGCCAATGTGGCGATGACTTAATCGCTGATGGAACTCTTCTAGATTTCTTACGACAAGTTTCCACATTCGGACTCTCAATCGTCCGTCTCGATATCCGTCAAGAATCCGAACGTCACACCGATGTACTCGACGCAATCACGCAACATTTAGAAATCGGTTCGTATCGCGAATGGTCGGAAGAAAAACGGCAAGAATGGCTTCTAGAAGAATTAAGCGGAAAACGACCGCTCTTCGGTCCCGATCTCCCACAATCGGAAGAAATCGCCGACGTTCTAGACACGTTCCACGTCATATCCGAACTCCCGTCCGATTGCTTCGGTGCTTACATCATCTCAATGGCCACGTCACCATCCGATGTGCTGGCGGTTGAGTTGTTGCAACGTGAATGCCGTGTGACGAAACCGTTACGTGTGGTCCCGCTTTTTGAGAAACTTGCGGATCTGGACGCCGCACCGGCGGCAATTTCGCGCCTTTTTTCGATCGATTGGTATCGGAATCGGATTAACGGGAAACAAGAAGTTATGATCGGGTATTCGGATTCGGGTAAAGATGCGGGTCGGCTCACGGCTGCTTGGCAGTTATACAAAGCTCAAGAGGATTTAGTAAACGTTGCGAAGAAATACGGTGTTAAACTCACGATGTTTCATGGCCGTGGTGGGACTGTTGGCCGAGGCGGTGGGCCCACTCATTTGGCTATTTTGTCTCAACCGCCTGAAACGATTGACGGTTCACTTAGGGTTACGATTCAAGGTGAGGTTATTGAGCAGTCTTTTGGGGAAGAACATTTGTGTTTTAGAACACTTCAGAGGTTTTGTGCAGCTACACTTGAACATGGGATGAACCCGCCCGATTCACCTCGGCCCGAATGGCGGTCGCTTATGGATAATCTTGCAATGTATTCGACTCAAGAGTATCGGTCTATTGTGTTCCATGAACCGCGATTTGTGGAGTATTTCCGCCTTGTAAGTATCATCATGTTGGATTTATTTTTTAAATTTGGAGATAAAAGGGTTCGGGTTGAAACGGGTCACTTTTAGTAAAAAAAATATTCAGGTTTCATGTTAACCTTCATGTCCACGATAATAATTTGGCCAAAATGCATTTTAGTATACTGAACTTGGTTGAATTTGGCTGACTAATTCTTCTACAATCCTGAACTATTAAAAGGTGTAACATGCTACCATAAACTTGATAAAATAATCAATTTAATATCATGACTCACTGGTTTGATCGCATTTTCTCACGTGATTTGCTTATAATATTAATATATTAAGATGAACATATATTTTTGTCCATCGAAAGCTCCAACGAAAGTAAACCAAGTAAGAAAACGCGATCATATTAATGAGTGAGTGTACTAAATCGACAGTTTTGTCAAGTTTAGTATCATGCTGCACCTAGTCATCCAAGTTCTAGGTACTAAAATGTATATTAGCCTACTAATTTAGGAGGTTATATGTAGGGGTGAGCATTTGGACTGAAAAAATAGTTTTCGGTTTCGGTTCGGTCTTCGAATAAGAATGAGCATTTGGCCTAAAAAAACGAACCAGCCCGAAACCGAAGTACCGAACCGAACCAAAACCGGTTTCAGTTTTGAAAATTCATCGTTTTCGGTCTCGGTTATATTGGTTTCGGTTCGGTTCTTGGACCGAGCTCACCCCTAGTTATATGAATTAAAATCAGACGTAGAACAACTTTCAAGTTTCAACCCGTTTGACCCATTTTTTATTAAACGGGTCGTAATTGACACCTATATATATACAGGCGACACCCGAAACGGAGTACGGGCGGATGAACATCGGAAGCCGCCCGTCCAAACGAAAGGCAAGTGGCGGTATAGAATCACTGCGCGCTATTCCATGGATCTTTGCATGGACCCAAACAAGGTTTCATCTGCCCGTTTGGCTGGGTTTCGGGGGTGCTTTCAAAAAAGCCATTGAAGATGATGCTGCAAGCCTTGTAATGCTGCAAGATATGTACAAATTATGGCCTTTTTTCAGGGTGACTATTGATTTGGTTGAAATGGTGTTTGCAAAAGGAGACCCGGGTATTGCTGCTATAAATGACAAGTTGCTTGTTTCTAATGATTTGTTGAAATTTGGAGAAACGTTACGGGCTAATTATAATGATACCAAGAATCTTCTTCTTCAGGTAACGGGATATTGTGTTAAATATGTGAAATATGATCACACTAGGCATGTGCAAATTGGACCGAGAACCGACCAGAACCGGATCAAGCTACATTGGTTCGGTTGTCGGTTTTAATTTTTTATGGAAAATCGGTACTCAGTTCCAAGCTTTGATCCAAAACCGAGAAAAAAACGAAAAAAAGCGAAGAAATTACCTCGGTTCTTGGTCCGGTTCGGTTTGGTTTCGAGCATCATCGGTTCGGTCCTCGGTCCGGCCAAAACCATTTTTCGGTTCCCGGTTCTAGTTAGTTCGGGCCGGTTCGGTCCGGTTCTTGGACCGTGCACAGGCCTAGATCACACAGTAGGCCTGTGCAAAATGGACCGAGAATGACCAGGACCGCAAAATCGAACTAGACCGGACCGAAGAGCTATATCCGTTTGGTTCTCAATTCCGATTTAAAAATCGGTTCTATGGTCCAATTCGGTCCAAAACCGAGAAAAAGGTGAGAAAAGTCGAAGACATTTTCTCGGTTCTTGGTTCGGTTCCGGCCGGTTCTCGGTCCGGTTCGGTTTGGTTCCGACCGTCATCCGTTCAGTCCGCGGATCGGTTCTCGGTTCAGTTTGGTTCCAAGCGGTTCGGTTTTTAGACCGTACAACAGTCCTTTTACTACAATAATAATGTAATTTTATTACTAATGGCACGTACGATGTTTCATTTCATAGATTGTTGGACATAAGGACCTTCTAGAAGGCGATCCCTACTTAAAGCAAAGGCTGCGGTTACGTGATTCCTACATCACAACCTTAAACGTATGCCAAGCTTACACCCTCAAACGGATTCGTGATCCAAACTATAACGTAAAATTAAGGCCTCATATTTCCAAAAATACCCCTGAGCCAAGCAAACCAGCTGATGAACTTATCAAACTCAACCCAACAAGCGAATACCCACCGGGTTTGGAAGACACGCTCATTTTGACCATGAAGGGTATTGCTGCTGGAATGCAGAACACCGGTTGATTTCGTCGATCTAACTTTTATTACCACATTTTTATGGAAATTTATAGTCGTATAATTATTTATTTATTTGTTTATTAACCCTTCGTAATGTCGATAGTTGTTGAGTTATTTGGTTGCGTGGTCGCGAAAAAGGCGACCCCTTCCTGTATAAACTGTGTATTTACACCATTGATGATACTTTATCCATGAATAAATCTATAGTGTCATAAGTTGTATTCAGAATTTTAGCTTTAGAATATATCGTTTTTTATTTGTCATTACTAAGATATAATTTGTAGTTATGTTTTCTATGTCATTTTTCCTTTAATATATTCCCATTTATAATTGTCACCGAACTTTGCTCACGTACGCGATATAATTGTTGTCGTGGTCCTTTTCCGAAACTTCACTTGGTGGTAGGGGTGAGCTCGGTCAAAAAACCGAACTAAAAACAGAAAACGATGAATTTTCAAAACCGAAACAGAAGCGATAACATGTTATCGGTTTTGGTTCGGTTCGGTTTTCTTATGCAAATATTCATCCTTTTCCGAAAACCGAACCGAAACCGATAGAACCGAAACTGAAATCCATGAATCTTCAAAACCGAAACCGAACCGATAACGGTTTTGGTTCGGTTCGGTTTCGGTCAGTCGCCGGTTCGGTTTGTTTTTTCGGTCCAAATACTCATCCCTACCTGGTGGTCATGTTGAAAATATTTATGTAGAGAAAGGGATCTATGATTATAAAACTAACTTTTAACATGTCATTTAATATCTTATGTACTCTACTACTCTTTGCCGTCTTTAACTGGACGTCTTAAATAAACTTTATTAGTATCAATATCTCCATTTACAAGATTGATTAGTAACCACTTTATATTAGGAGATGTTTACGATTGGCTATTTTGAAGTGTTTTTCTGTGTGGTCATCGTCGAGCAAGTTGACCAAAATATACAGTTGCCCTTATTCTTTTTGTGTTATTCAATTTAGGTATGTTCATCAAACTGAACCGAGAAAATGGTTCCCGTCGGAGCGATGCCGTCACGTGGCGAATCCAGGATCAAAGTTAACCGGGGCTTTCACGAAACTTTAACCGCGGACCATATACGATTTTTACACTAATTTTCTTTTATCAAAAAAATTTCCACATGGAAGTGTCCCACCAACTGGGGTCCTTACCCCCCCCCCCCTTCCTATTAAATGCCTTGGATCCGCCAGTAATGCCGTCTTGGACTGGACCAAATACCAGCATGAACCGAAACAAACCGAGAAAGTTTCTTCGAGCGGCTCATCATTCTTATATAGGTACCATCAAATATAGTCACGAGTAAACAGTAAACACACGAGTTTAATATGTACTTCTTTAATCAATCAAAACTTATCAATGATACATAGTATATCAAAAGAAAATTTTAACGTTATCTAATACTACCTCCATATCAAAATAAGTGATACACTTTGAGAAACACGGTTTTTTAAGCAAAAGATTAAAAGGTAGTTTAAGATAAATTAAAGTGGATAGTTAATGGAGAATGAGTCTCACTTCTTTTGAATAATGTGATATTAATGATGTTTAAAAGTGAAAGTAAGGGTAAAAAAGTAATTTTACTTTATTAAAGTACATATTTAGTGGAGAAAGGGTCCCACTTTTTTACCAAATCAGGTAAATTTTAGAAGTGTATTACTTATTTTGTTCCACCCCAAAATAAAAAGTGTATCACTTATTTTGATACGAATGTAGTAGTATATCAATTGAAAAGTATAGGTGTTGCACGGAAGTAAACTCAAAGTCGGAGGACATGTTTTGCAATTTTATATTTCACTTAGCTAAACTAACATGCAGAAATTGACAACTTTACAAACATTGAGCCCCTATTTGCAATTTGTGTAACACTATCACATCAGTGAAATCGAAACCTTCTGCGATGCTTTCACGGCTAGAGAAGAAAGGCTCGAATCCATAATCTCCCCCTTTCACTTTCTCTCTCTAGAAACCCCTCTTTTTCCTCTGTCTAAAAAAGGCAAAAAGCCACCTTAGCGTAAATCTTCTCTTCGATGGCGAACAGCAATCTACCTCGAAGGATTATCAAGGTATTAACACAAACAATTCGTGATCATCTTCATCTGATACATTTCTCAATTCATTGATTCCATATATTCCGTTGCTAGATTTTATATATGTCTGTTTGTATGTGTGTATCTAATTTCCGATCATTTCATCGATCACCGTAGTACTTGTATATGTAAAAACCCTAAGTTTGATTTTGACTTTGTTTTTATGATCCAGGAAACTCAGCGTTTACTCAGCGAACCAGGTGAATTTAAAGTTTAAACTCTATAACTTCAGCTCGTAATTATTTTCGGTATCAATTTTATGCGGATTTGTGTTTATTGCTTCTGTTTTATGTTGATATAGCTCCTGGAATAAGTGCATCACCATCAGAAGATAACATGCGGTATTTTAATGTCATGATCCTTGGTCCAACACAGTCTCCTTATGAAGGTAATTTGACATATTAATGCCTATTTTTACTTGTATTGATCTGTGTAAAAGTAGTTCAGTTTATTAATTGAATTATTTGCTGCTTGCCTGCTTATCTCTATTAGTTCATTTTTACGGATTGGGAATTTTTAGCTCATTTTTGAAGCAGTGGAAAATAACAGATTTCTGGTGTCTCTGTGATTTCTTAACCTCGTTAATTTACTGATTTAAATCATTAGTTATGCATGCTTCTCATTCTGATTAACCTGCAGGAGGAGTTTTTAAGCTGGAGTTATTTTTGCCAGAAGAATATCCAATGGCTGCTCCCAAGGTGAGTGAATATCTAATACTTCCTCCGATTCAAAATAAGTGATACACTTGGGGTTTCACGGTTTTTGAGGTAAAAGATTATAATGATGGTTAAATTAGATTAATTGGATGGTTAGTGGGGAATGGGTCCCACACCTTTTGAATAAAGTAAAGTTAATGATGTTTAAAAGTAAAAAGTAAGGGTAAATGAGTCGTTTCACTTTGTTAAAGTAGATAGTTAGTGGATGTGGGTCCCATTTTTTTTGCCAAATAAAGAAACTTTTCAAAGTGTATCACTTATTTTGAATCACCCAAAAAAGGAAAGTGTATCACTTATTTTGAATCGGAGGAAGTAATAGCTAATTATATATAACTATATTCAGAATTTTTTTTACGTGTTTCATCACATTGTCATATGCTAATATGTAGCTATTTTAACAGGTTCGGTTTCTTACAAAAATCTATCATCCCAACATTGACAAGGTTTGTCTTTTTCTCTTCTTTTTAATTTGTGATTTTATTTTCCCCAATTTTTTTATTGTATTTCTGAATTATAGCTTTTTCTATGCAGCTTGGTAGGATTTGTCTTGATATTCTAAAAGATAAATGGAGCCCTGCTCTTCAGATTCGCACTGTACTCTTGAGGTATGATTTTACACCATTTTTATCATTGAACTGATACCAACAGTTTCACTTTTATATATTTTTATATATTTTTTAAACCCAAATTGACCCGTTTGTAATTTTTGTTTTAAAATGTCTCATGGGCTAGCATTCAAGCTCTTTTAAGTGCTCCAAACCCAGATGACCCGCTCTCTGAGAATATTGCAAAACACTGGAAATCTAATGAAGCTGAAGCTGTTGAAACAGGTATTCCTGGTAGTAATAAATAGCTTTAGATAATTAATAAATAATCTTTTAAAAAAAGTAGCTTTTTTTTATATTTATTTTTTGATTTCTTGTTGGAATTGCAGCAAAAGAGTGGACTCGTTTGTATGCTAGCGGAGCATAACAGAGATATGAGTCATCATGTTGTTTTGAAAAATAACAGTGTACTTGTTTAGGTGTTGGAATTAAAAATATATATTTAAAAACTTTAATTATTCTGCTGCTGCTATGCTAGTCTTGAACGATTAATGTTGTTAAACATTTATCTAGTTAACTATGTGATATAGCATAATGTGGGTAATATTATTATCTTCTCAAAAGGTTCTGTTTGTCATATTCTTTCATTTGATTTGATATGATGTGCATACAAGAAATACCTAAAATTAGGTGTTAAAAATACGATTATTGATTGCTTAATAGTTAATGCCATTAGGTTGAATTTTAATTGAACTGTTTGGCTGATTCTGGCTAGAAATGTTGAAATAGGAGATAAGAAGTATTAAATTAACTTAGGTGCTATTTTGTAGCATCTGAATGATTAATATCTGAATGATTCAGACTTCCTCTGATATTTGTCCGATTAAGAGGCAGAACATGTTGAATTATTGATTCAGAGGCTGATTAAGAGGTCTTACCAAACACTTTGAATCTGTCTGATTAAGAGGTTGACCTCTTAACTGTATCATTAAGAGGCTTACCAAACATCACCTTAAATTTTCTTTGCATATTGAAAAAAAAAATGCATTTATTGCATATTAAAGAAACATATTTTTATTGATTCATGTTTACATCCAACTGTTTAAAATCGCTTTATCACATCCAGTCAAAAAATCGGTTTTGGTTTTACGTTCTGTTTGAAAACTGGTTTACCTCTTGTACGTTGATCTGAATTCGATCCGGCGGTTCGTAAACTGATCCGGTCTGATGGTTTTGAAACCAGTCCTGAATCGATTGCCAATCGTTTTCCAAACCTGTTCGGTTCGGAAATCGGTTTTGTTGTGCAATTCTAGATATTGATGAGATCTTATTCTGAAAGTTGAGATAGAGTACAATCTTATTTTTCTTGTTGGGCTTGAAAGCTAAATCTTATTAGACCATGGTGTTTGTCTTTTTTTGGGCCTAAAAGATTCAAAGATTAAATATAAGGCCCTAATTGCCCAACTAGATAGAGTAAACCCTATTTTGGATAATCAATAATGTAGTTAAGCAGGTTTGTTTGATTATGTTTCTGACTGTCTATGCTGCTAAATGATTAAAATTACTATTTTACCGTTCTTTTTATTTATATAACATGTTAATTGCTAAATAAAATTAAAAGTCATAACTCATAACATACATGGAAAAGTCATACTATTATTATTAAGGACCGTACCATTTATTATCCACTAACAATCTTTCTATCTCTAAATCAATCTTACATTTTAATCAAATTTATACCAATGACCGCACCACTTTCTATCACCTTAAAACTTGTGCAATTATGAAATGAGAAGTTTTTTGTGGGACAGAGGGAGTAGAAGGTAGGTCAGGACAATAGACGAGTACGAGTAAAAATGGTACTTAGCAAATGTTCTGATAAGAAGTAATCATACAACCCAAAGTTTGATGAACATATTTCTCCTTTTTCTGAAACTGTAACTTTAAAAACCTTATCACTATATGGTGCTAAAATAGTGTAGAAAGTAGAAACTCGGGTGGATTTTGTACTTCTAACACGAAAATAGTTTAAATTTGCATTTTTATTTAACGGTGATTTTATTAAAAACTAGCTATAAACTAAAAACAACACAATTATAAAGTTATTAGCAAAGGTTTTTTTTAACCAATCTATTCAACTAAAATTTGATTTGAACCGAGACCTATAGTAATTAATTGATGCGAATATTGAAAATCTCTAACACTTACAAATAACAATTTATAACAAGAACTTAAATTTTGCTCCAGCTTTAATGTACAACTAATTTTGTCAATTATACCTCCTACAATTGTTTTTAAAACACCAGAATTGAACTTTCTTTCTTTTTTCTTCTTTTTTCTATATACTTCCTCTGATTCAAAAGAAGTGCTACACTTTCTATAAATGAGTGATTCAAAATAAGTACTACACTTTCAATAAATGACAAGAAATAGTAGGACCCATACCCACTAACTATCTACTCCATTTAACAAAGTGAAATGACTCATTTACCCTTACTTTTTACTTTTAAACATCATTAACCCCACTTTATTCAAAAGGTGTTGGACCATTATCCACTAATCATTCAATTAATTTAATTTAATCATTATTACACTATTTTGCTTCAAAAACCGTGAAAGTAAAGTGTATCACTTATTTTGAATCGGAGGAAGTATAATTCAAGGTGTTCATACATAAAATCTCTACCTTATAGATTGGTCAAATTTGGACATGATCCTCTCACAATAATATGGCAAACAAAAATCAAACCTTAAATTTCATCTTTCACACACAAATTACTAGAGTCTGACTGAACTATCAAGATTACTTTTTACATATTTTCTACTTCCAACGTATTGCTAGATCAATGACAGTTGTTAATTGTTTAAATATTAAAAGTGTAGTCCCATCGTACCTTTTTCCAAGTCTTAAAATGTTGACATATCTACACCTACCTCTGAATTTCTCAGACTTTCTGGTCTACTCATGACATTTTACCAAACTCCTTTATAATCATTTATTGAACCAGGTTTATTAAATGAAACCCACCTGTCACATTTTTATTTTTGTGTCTGAAAAAATAATCACCATAGTTTTACCTTTTATGTTAGATATTGAAAAATGTTAATTTAGTTCTACAAATAGGCTTATAAATGGATTTAGGATTGAGCAGAAAAAAACGGAAAATGGATAACTGGAATTGGAATCATAATTATTTTGGAACTATCAGTTCTACAAATGCTAATTTAACAG
Organism: Calendula officinalis; assembly: GCA_963853835.1. Taxonomy (NCBI): domain Eukaryota; kingdom Viridiplantae; phylum Streptophyta; class Magnoliopsida; order Asterales; family Asteraceae; genus Calendula; species Calendula officinalis. The sequence goes on from OY970828.1 coordinate 78,820,770, forward strand.
ATGGACTTATAAAGAAATTTAGTTCTACAAATGGATTTAAGTTCTACAAATGGACTTAATGGACCAAACCCAGTGATTACATAGCAATTTTATCAAAACAGAGCAATTTAATGACAAATGACAATCATATTATTTTATTACGCTTTGTGTTTCACCTCTTCCAGTAAAGATATGATTATCCTTTAATATAAAACTATTCTATATGTATAAAAATTACTCTGTAAGCTAGAATCATTACCTGTAATATAATAATATCTGAAAATTTTAAGGGGTAAATGAGAAGAAAGAAAATAAAATAAAATAATGACATATGTCATCATATAATTGGATAAGAGGGTGGAAGGTTTGGGTTAAATACTTAAATTGATATATGAGGTGGGTATCTATATTTAACCCAAAGCTTGTAGCTAGTGGTTGTAGATATTGATTTAAGATGTTACCCATGATTTATTGGTCATGGGTTCAAGTTCTGTCGTAAACAAAAAAAAGAGTACATTAGGTGCCTTTTAAAAAAACAGGTGGGTATTTATATCTAAAATATGGGATCTGATAATGACAGCCCTAAGGGTTGTCTTTAAGGATAAAGAGTTGTACATTAAATCAATAGGAGTGGTATCTTCTAAAAACCCCGGAGTTAGTTATAGATTGAAGTACAAAATTTTAATACATGTTTAGTCATTACAAAACCCTTAAAATATATATAATTTAAAAGTAAAAAGTAACATTTTATAGCCGTTGTAGATAAAAGACATCATCAGAACCATAGAACTGTTTGATGAGCAACACTAACATTAAATGAATGAATAGAATTTTAACAACCGCTAAAATCACAAGATTAAAAAAAAGAACTAAAAGCTAATTATTATACCCCATTCTAACTTTTATGTCACAAGATAAGAAATAAAAAACCGATAAATACTTTCGTATGTTGAGGAGGGGTGAAATTACCATATTCTCCTTCATCAAATGCTATATGGGCAAAGAGTAGTAATTCGTAGACAAATTGTACAACAATGAACCGTTACAGCACCACCAACAACCAACCAACCAACCAACCGCCATAACCGTCACAAGTTCTTCTAGAAGCTGTAATGCCTTAGCGACGATTCCAATATTTCTGGACTCGGGCAAACCATTTCTTTCACTCGGTTGCCTTTTTTGTAAATCTTGATTGTTGGAACGACCCGAACATTTTCAGCACTCGAGATTTCCGGGCTTTCTTCCAAATCGACCTTTTTATTAATTAAAATAAATAGTTTAATATATAAGTTAGAAACAAAAAGACCAAAATACATTTTATTACCCTGAACTTGACTATTAAAAATGCGTACTTGACAAAATTGAGCATTTAGTGCTCTGACTCATTAATTTGATCGTGTTTTCTTACTTAACTTGCTATCATTAGAGTTTTTGACGGACTAAAAAATATACGTTCATCTTAATATATTAATATTAGAAGCAAATCCCGTGAGAAAACAAGACCAAATTAGTGAGCCAGGGTACTAAATTGATTATTTTGTCAAGTTCAGGGTATCATGTTGCGCCTTTAATAGTTCAAGATAGTAGAATACCTAGTCAGCCAAACAAAAACACACAAATCAAATATGGAAGTATCGGTTAAAACACGTTTTTACCTTGAAAAAATTAATAGACGGATATCGGGAGCAAAGCGTGTCAAAAAGTGGCGTTATCTGCTTGCATTGAATATCCATCGTCATTCTATAGAAAACAACGGAAGTACCTGAAATTTTAAAATTTAATAATTTAACAAACATGAATTTACAAATATATTAATCGAAAAGAAATTAGATGGAAACTAACTAACTAACTAACCAGATGAAGAAACTGCAGCTTTCAACTGCTCAAGTTCGGTAATTAATTCAACTTCGCCACCAAACTTCATATTATTTACATCTTCGCCACGAGATTTTCTTAGAGCAACTTGAGCATGGAATAATGACTCAGCAATTTCGTTGTTATTTGGTAATTCTTTCCTTAAAATCTCGTAATCTTTCACAGATTCAGCCCATCTATTGAGCTGTAAAAAAATTACTGTGTTAAAATAAGATTAAAAAACATATAATTATGATAAATGGGTCAAAAAACTCAAAATTGTCAACTCTAGCCTTAATTATTTTTGAATAAAATAAGGCTTTTTGGTCATAACACTTGGACAGAATGGCCAAAATTGTCAACATTAGGGACGATACCCACAACTTTTACCAAACCACAGGGACCATTTATGTAATTTACTATTTCTTTATCTGATACCTTGCTGAAGGTGGCAGCTCGTCGAAGAAGGGCTTTAGTGTAATTAGGATGAATTAGAAGGGCTTGATTGCAATCTTCAAGAGATTTCTCATACTGCCCGAGTTTAAACCAACAAGCGGCCCGATTGCAATACAGAACCGGGTTCAACGGGTCGACCCGAAGCCCGTCACCGTAAGCCGAACAAGCTTCGGTCAACCTTTCTGACTTAAAAAGATCATTTCCACGGGCCCGCGCTCTGCACACTAACCTAACATTTTGGACCAAAACCGCAATCTCAACGTTTCGAGGATCAATCTGTCCTGATTTCTCAATCGAGCTAACTGCACTCTCAAATCTATAAAAAAAAAATTAAAAAAAATTAGTAGTGTTTTTAGTTCTTCTAACGGTTTTTAACTTTTAATTTAAATATGAATAGATGTCAAAAATCAAAATATAGCAGTATACTTTAGGATGTGGTCCGTTTTGGTAATTACAAGTTTTTGATCATGTATACTTTGGTAAAAAGGTAATAACCAAATACAGTCAAAAAAGATTTTTTAAATTACCAAATTTGGCGGCTCAAATTTTAATTGCGAAAAAGGCCTTGGGAAGTTATATTTACCAAAACAGACTAGTGCCTAAAGTACACTGCAATTTTATGACATTTTCCATTTGATTTTTTTTTATATAAAAAAAACTCACCTTCCTAATGACATGTCAATTTGAGCACGAACAAACAAAATGTATGCTTCAGAAAGCATTCCAAAAAACTTTGTTTGAGAACATGAAATGCTACAAATTGTGTCAAATTTAGGTGCATTCATAAGGTTTAAATCGGCTTCATCTAGTTGTCGAAGCTTCAAAAGCGCCTCTGATTTACATGCAAATAACTGTCAAAATGGTATAAAAATGTTATAATTATATACTAACAAATCAATTAAAAACAATTAATTTTATTTTTAAAAAGATTTATTTATTATTTTACCTGAGAACAAGAATCGGCTCCAGAAGCAATGGCGGAATCGGTTTCTCTCAAAACCGCACTCCAATCTCGAACTCTTCGAAAATCGGTGCATTTATTTAAATGTTTCTCGACAGCTTGCAACTTTTTTAGCTCGTTCGGGTCGGGCTGGTTGCCCGGGAAACAGAGATGCTTTCGGGCAGTTTCCACCTGCCCTAAACTATAACCATAAAATCTTTTATTACTAATCAAGAACATAAGGAACACATCATGAAGTTAACTAAAGTTTTGACCTTTAACATTAATACATGATCATCAACAAACCCTAATCACAAAGTTTCCATCTTTAACATAATCATCAAGAACAACACAGGATTAAGAGTGTTTTTTCAAGAAATTATAACTAATAAATAATAAAAATTTGTTTTTTTTAAGTATTACCTTATAAGGAAAGATCCTAAACGATGATGGGCTCTTATATAACCAGGATCCAACTTAATAGCTTCTTCACATTCCTTAACGGCGTCGTTTAACCGGTTCAGACACATCAATACGGCGGACCGGTTGCAATGGTAGGAAGCGTTACTGGGTGAGACTGCAATTGCTCGATCGTAATAATTTAATGCTTCTAAAAAATGTCCCTTTTTATACTGTTCGTTTCCTAATTTCTTCAATTCTTCTGGATCTATTGATGATCTCCTCGAATTTGAAATAGTTGAAGCGTTGTTTTCACCGCCGTGGACGGTGGATTTAGTGGCGGAGCCGCCTCGCATTATGCTGCCGTGGCCGTAATTGCCGGTTCCTAAACTTAAAACCTCCGGTTTGGAGCTCCGGTTCGCCATCATACCGGTTTTTAGAAGCTTTCCCGATGGACAAATGTTTCCGGTCGGAAGTACATTACCGGCCGGAGAAGTAGCTGAGCTAGTACCGGTCCCGGTTCCGGTTGATCCTCGGGAGTCTGACCGCGTGTGACCGGATTTTAGATTCCGGGAACCACCGCCGGAAAATGTCGGTGAGCTTTCAACCGACAATTCGCCGGAGTGGTTGTTGTTGTTGTGGTTGACGGTGGCGCCTGAATCTGACCGTACGTGTAGAGTACCAGAACCGCCGGAACCGCCAGAACGAGGTCCGCTACCGGTTCGACCGGAGACGGAACCAGATGAGCTAGAGCTAGAACTAGCGGCCGGTCCAGCAAGTAAAGGGGAAACCGGCGAGCCCAAATTAAGTTCTCGGAAATCAGGTTTATTATTATTGTCGGCGGTATCGCAAGTGAGTGACTTTCGGAGCCGATCGGAAAGTGAATCAGACCCTACGGTCGAAATTGGCTTACCGGAATCCGCCATTTTAGGCGTGATTGAATGAAACTATGGAAAGAGAGAGAGAGAGAGAGAAATGAAGGTTGAATAAGCTAATGTCGCCGGAAACGGTGGACGCCGGTACCGTTGTGGTTGAGATTGAAATACAACCACCGGCGAAATACGTCGGAAAATAACATAGAAGGAAAAGAGAGAAATGAGATGGGGATCTCGTGATTTAAAATGGAGAAGCAAAGAATGAAAAGGAAAGATTTTTAGAGAGAGAAAGTTAGAGGTTTTACAGAGAGAGAAAGGAGATTGTGGGTTTTTTTTATTTTATTTTGGCTGACACTTTCCTTTTTAGTTAATTTTATTTTGTCCAAAAATAAATTACAATGTGGATAATATGTAATAACTGTACTAACTAATTACTCATTCAATAGTAAACTAGCAGGGTACCCGCGTGATGCTGCGGGTATCCGTAATTATATTTTGAAGTGATGACAGTACTGGTGGTGGTGACAATAGCGTGATGAGTGGTGGTGCGTAGTGATGGTAGGATCAGATCCGAAATTGGTTTTTTGTGAAAGTAAATATGGGCCTTTTAAATAGAGAAATGATGGTTGTGTTCTTGTGACGTTAAAGTTTATACTTCCTCCGTATCACAATAAGTGATACATTTAGAATATCACGGAGTTTGAGGCAAAAGATTAAAGTAAGGTTAAAATATATTAAAGTGTATCACTTATTGCCAAATAAGGTAACTTTTGAAGTGTATCACTTATTGTGAAACATCCATAAATGGAAAGTGTATCACTTATTGTGATACGGAGGAAGTATATATTAGTATCTTGAATAAATCAAAATAATCAAGTAGTTGAAGTGGTTAACACACAGTGACTACTTAGGAGAGGTCTTGTGTTCGAATCCTGTAAGCAATATTTTATTTTTTTAGTTAAAGAACTTACTAAAAGTGAAAATCTCCTTAAACTTAAAATTAATGAGCTCCTTAAACTTACTAAAAGAGGTTGGCCTAAATGCATTAGTAAATAGTAAGATAATGGATTAAATTTCTTTAATTTTTATATAGTTAGGACCTTTAAAAGTTGTAAATAACTAATCTTAGTTGACTTGTTAAAGTCATTATTATTTATTAATTACTTGTTTAATAGTTAATAATGATTTCTTGATTTGTTCTGATTTTCTATTTATAATTTCATGTTTTTTATTTTGTTTACGATTTAGGTGCAACAATAATTTAAGTGTTTGTATTTTGACTTGTGTATGTTTCTCATTTCATTTATGTCAAAAGACAATCGTAATTTCAATATATAAAAAATTGTAATTTACTCAATTAAAAGAATAAAAATATATTTCATATTCCTACATTCAAATAACTCTTTACTCATAACTTAACTTAAAAAATTAATTATAAATCTAACTAAAATGTCATTTATTCACAAGATACTTTAAATAACATTATTTCGATCACCTCTCTTCTCTGTTACTGCTTTTAGCATTGCTCACTTTACGAAAGGTGTGTTAGCTACTTACTATGAAATGCCACATAAGACCACACAAGTTTTACTGTTAGTATACCTAAGCCTGTAATTGGTAAAAGTGAATTGAAATTAAATTTCATTTGAGATCGAGAACCTATGTTTTCTTTCTCAATATCTTTAAACAATATTATATATTATATTTATTGTTAAATAAAAGGCTGAAAATCCATTTTTTCAATTCGTTTATAAAAATATCTATTTCCTTATCTTAAAAATGATAGCTTCCAAATAAGCGATTAAAAATAACCGAATGTTCAATAATTTTATTCGATTTCAAAATAAGTAGATTTTTCAAAAGTTATTTTAAAACAATTCTCTTCTCTATAATATTGCGTATAAATTGCCTTATATATCCTTTTAACAATATATATTACGATGAATTTATTGCAAAAGGGAATAATATCCTTTGGAATATGCTTCAATTATAATGCATCTTTAATTTATTTTTATGTTTATAAAGTACATAATAGAATTGCATTAACTATTTTATATATATTATACGAGAAATAGTATTGACGTCTATCATTTGTATATATTTATGTGTCTACTTATTTGATGATAACAAGTGTTAAAATCAATTGATGATATGGAGAAAAAGAATGAATGGATTACGCATGTCAAGTTTAGAGATTGATAGATACATAATAGACACAAATAGTAGGAACAGATATATTTTTCATATTATAAACTAAAAAACAGAACTATATTATGTATTCATTTAGGGGTTTTGCTAATGACAGCCCTTAGGGCTGTCACTAACATGCATAAAAAGCTTGTACATTGATTAAAAAAGTAATATTCCTAAAATTCAAGGGGGTTGTCTTTTGTGTATTTTGTCTTCTTAATGACAGCCCTAAAGGCTGTCATTAGCATTTTCCTTCATTTAGTTATTATACATACTGAAATTAGTACTATTTAACCCATACTTGTTCATTCTAAGTGAAGTCTGAATTTTTTGATAATGATTTAATATCTTTTAAATAATTGATTGAGAATTATCCTCATAATACTCATCTGATTATAATCCTTACTCGATGTATTAAGTAGGTTGAATCAATAAGATTAAAGTAAATTACTGATTTAGTTTATGTGTGATTTAAAACTTTTATATCCTTAGATGTACTAACCATCCTCATGCTTTCTATTTTCTCCAGGGTCTCAATAATATTACCAAAATACCCTTAATATCTAATAAATTAAAAAAAAAACTTTTTTATTAGTTACACCCAAATACCTTACCTTTTGAAATCTCATTAAAATGTACTAATTATTTAATCACAAGTTAAAATGTATTACTTCCTCTGTATCAAAATAAGTGACACAAATTGGCTTACACGTTTTTTGAGGCAAAAGATTAAAGTAGAGGTTAAAATATATTAAAGTACATAGTTAGTGGAGAATGAGTCTCACTTTCCTTGAATAAAGTGATATTAATGAGTTTTAAAAGTAAAAGTAAGGGTATAAGGGTAATTTCACTTTATTAAAGTGGATAGTTAGTGGGTATGGATCCCACTATTTTTACCAAATAAAGAAAGTTTTCAAAATATGTCACTTATTTTGATACACCCCAAAATAGAAAGTGTGTCACTTATTTTGATACGGAGGAAGTATCAAATTACATCTCATATACAAAACATCTTTAAAAAGAAGTTACTTATAAAAATTTACAAACATATGTGATATGGCCTAGTGATATGTACACATTTGCATCCTATTAATAAGACGTGATCGTTATCTAGAATGTCACGAACACCTATATTTATTACGAATCAATCATCATCCTTACATAGTACTTATATTGTTTTTTAATTCCTAAAATAGATAACCAATTTTCTTTACAATGTGTCAAGTGCAATGTATACCTGAAGGTAAATATGACTGGCGGGTGACAGACATGTGGACGGAGGTGGTTAACGGAGCTCACAATTAGGTGACAATTAAGTGGCGGTGGTTAAGAGTGATAATTTATGACATTATTTGAAATAAACATGAAAATATACATGAAAGTATACATGTTAGTGTTAAAATAAAAAGTTTGGATCATCTTTAGTTAACCCAAATAACGAGTATATTAAAAATGTTAGGATTAAGTTGATAATAATTTAAATAAGTCGACATGTCAATCAAATTAATTATCAAAACATGCTTAAAAATGATATATTTATATTTTAATAGTTTAAAATTTTATTCGAACATACATACATGTAAATAAGAAGATATATTTTAATATTTTTAGATAGACATTTAAAAAATTAACATGCTTGACTCATTCGAACCCCTAACTTTTTTAACTTGTTTAATATAGTAGTCGTTTTCAAGTTTGAAACAAAAAGCTTAGAGTTAAGAAATTTAACCCCTTTATATATACAAGTTGATTTCAGATTGAATGTTTCTGACATGCAATCTACGTCTCTGAACCCGCCAATTCGAACATGATGTAAATTACCATCCCTATAGGCGTTGTCATTTAGGTTAAAATATTCTCAAAATCTTATTATAAAATGATTTTTAGAGAGAAAAAAGAAAAGAAAAGAAGCCATGTGACTGTTACCACTTACAACTATACAAATAATTATCCAATATCCACTAAAAATTAGTTAAAGAGAATACAATTTAACATATAAAATGAGGGTAAAGACTAATTTGCAGCTGGCCATGTGCCAAGCCAGCTGGCCCATTCAGATGCAAGAGAGACCTCGGGATATTACAGTGGCTGCCAGCTAAGTTAACATAACCTAACGGCCGTTAAAGTATTGACGTCGACGACTACATTTACTTTACCATTTCTGTAAAGATTCCGTCCGTCGACCACCGTAGACAAACGGAGATGGTGACAGCACCTGATGTGTGGCCGTTATCCCTTGAGGCGTGGAATATTAATCATGAGCCCTCAATCTTTGCCACGTATGCACTCATCACATATTGAGCTACCATCCACTGCTAATGGTATTAAAAGCTTATTATTATTTGAATAAATTTTTAGATGATTTTTTAGTTTTTTACTCATTGGAATAACTAGTTTTTTAAAAATCTTATTCAATGACTTTTTTCTACTAACATTTTAATGAACTTTCAAGATTTGTCTTTTTTAATCTTTTATGTTTAATAGTTTTTTATTTAAAACTTTAGATATATCATACATAAATTCTTTATTATATTTTTATTAGTTAATAAATAAATTATATAATATTTAATGTCAATTATTATAATATTTTTGTATGAGATATTTTAAAAAATATTATACAGTATGTAGTAAGATGTTAGGCCTCTCCCAACCGTGACGTGTTACTAAACCCGTCAGTAGCGCCACATTATCTCATCCTTACTGACACGCTACTGACACGGTCGTGCCAACCATAACCCATCACTAACCCATCACTAACCCTTAAAATATTACATTTAACCCCCTCCCACACACACACAAAGCTACTGACGCAATCCTCAAACCCGTCGTCAAAAGGACGTGTTCTACTGACGCGCGCTACTGACGGGTTGGTGCCAACGGCGTCAAGCAAGGATGGGTTCAAAAGGGGTGTCGACGGCTTTGTGACGCAGGCGTTGGCAGGGCTCTTATAAAAAGTGTCAAATTATGTAAGGGGAATATATAAAACATTTAAGATAGACAAAGATAAATAGGAAGTATTGTTAAAGAAATTTTTTTTGAAAATATTAACCATTGGAGATGTTATTTATGTAAAGATTTTTGGTTAGTAGATTATTAATGTGATAAAAATAATAAATTATTATAAGGTTAACTATTGGAATGCTATAATGTGCAAATGTGCAACTGCCTTGTTCAGCTGACGTGGACTTTTAACCTCACATAGTTTAAAAAATAATTAATTTTTGTATTCTGATAGTTACATATTTATCAAACAATTAAACATATTAATAAACGAGCAAAATAATAAATAATTATTAGTTTTTCTAATGATAAAAGTGGTAAGCATGTCTTAATAATCCTGTAGGTCACAAATTTATTCTTTCGAGTCTTGACCATATAATATTTACTAGATAATTATGAAATAATCACGCTAACAACTATATCACATTATCACATGTAATATCGAAATTTGAATCCGGAAAAACTTGTTAAGTGTATATGCCTATACATAGAAAAACAAAATATCACTTTTCAAAAAGTTCAACTACGAGTATTTTCTTCAATTCAAAATAAGTGATGTCTTGTTTACTTTACATTTTTTTAGTAAATATTATAATGAGAGTTAAATTAGATTAAATTTGATATTTAGAATATGATGGATCCAGATCCAACACCTTTTTAAATTAAGCGAGGTTAACAATTTTTAAAAATAAAAGTAAGGGGTATATGAGTGATTTCACCATATTAATAGTGATAATTAATTGATGTGTAATCTACTATTCTGAACCTTTTACCAAATAAAATAAATTATTAAAGTGTATCACTCACTTTAATACATCTAAAAATGAAAATTGTACGTACTATTTATTTTGAATATGAGGAAGTATTTTTTTTTTTTATAACTCCATTAAAGTGGCATTAATCACGCTAACCCGTTCAAACTCTTCAATCCAACTAAAAAAACACACCATTTAATTTAGGGTTTTGTTAATGACAGCTCTTAGGGCTGTCACTCACATACATAAAAAGTTTGTACATTGATTAAAAAAGTATTAAATCTAAAATTCAAGGGGAGTTGTCTTTTGTTATTTTATCTTCTTAATGACAGCCCCTAATTATCATTTTCCTTTAATTTATCATAAATTGAAAATGACTTGTTGCTTCATTCTTGTTTTTCATACGTTTGTGGATTATATTTCATCTATTTTTTTTTATAACTTTTGATGATTAAAATTGGTGAGAAAGGTTTCGCATTTCAGTATTTAACACTCTCTCTTTGCCGGCAGTTCGGGCCAACTTTATAACATATCGTTTTATTTAAACAGTTATCATTTAACAAAATCCAATAACAGAACCCAAAATATATCTAGTATATGAATAATGAAGCTATGAGTGTTACCTTATCTTATGTAACAAGTAAGAATATTGAGCTAATAATTCTATATGAAATTATTGTGAAATTATTCTTATAATTATAATCATTCTATATGAACTAAACCATATAAATGTTCTTTCTGTTTAATAAAATATGACACATCATCCACTTTTTATATTCAATAAGAGGCTATCGCAACAACATTTTTCCATATCGATCGAAAATGGTAATTGTTAGGTATTAAATATGTTGTAATAGTTAGTCTAGGGGCTAAAGTGTAACATTGTATATAGGTTAGTTTTTATTACCAAAATGGTCCTAACTAACCAAGAATTGAGCCATGGTATAAATACCAAGATGTAAGGCTCAATTCTATAACTTTTGCCATTAATCTCATTTCAATTTCACAGCAATTGTTCACTCTCTCTCTCTCTTGTTTCTCTCTCTAAAACCCTAATCTCTCTCTTCACTTTTATCACCAAAATCATCATCAAACCTCTCTAAATGGATTGAATCAGTGTTATTGTGCTTCTCAATTGGTATCAGAGCATAATTTCATCTTGAAAACGATCCAAATCCATCAATTGGTGTTAAAATCAGAAGAATAAGTGGGTTTTTGAAGGTTTTTGAAGAAAAAGGGGTTTAAGATCAAAAATCAGATTTAAGGTACTATTTCTTGTTATTATGGATTGAATAGCTTCCTTTTATTGATATATTAAGCTTAGAATCAAGCTAGGATCGAATCTAATCCATACTGATGAAGAATTAAGGGTTTTAGGAAAAACCATTAAAGCTTCAAAAACCCTTTAAATTCAAATTTTCGAATAGATCTAGGTTGTTTTTGAGTAATATAGTTGCAATGGATTGAAGAAAATAGTATTTGGGTTAGTTTGCTATAAGAATCAGTGAATTTGGGTAAGAAACGAGCATTTTAGGATCAAATTAGTGGGTTTTTCAGGTCTGCTCGTAACTGTTCTGTTCAAGAAATTGTTCGGCCCGAGAACAGTAACAAGTTCGGCCCGAACTTCATCAACAACTTCGGCCCGAACTTCATCACTACTTCGGCCCGAACTTCACACCACAACTTCGACCCGAACTACTACCCAACTTCGGCCCGAACTTCAAACCCCACTTCGGCTCGAACTTCTTTCACAAACTCGGCCCGAACTTCTTTTGAACTTCGGCCCGAACTTCCTTTACACTTCGACCCGAACTTCACCAGTACTTCGGCCCGAACTTCTTCTGCACCTCGGCCCGAACTTCTTTGTACTTCGGCCCGAACTTCTTTTCCAAATTTAAATATTTTTTTTCGGTCGTTCTTTCTTCCAACTAGATATGACTTCCAAAGACGCCTTGTCTATTGGATCAGACACGAAACCACCTGTTCTCTACCGAGGAGAATACGGTCAATGGAAGAAACGGTTTCTCCATTTCATCCTGAGCCAACAAGCTGGTCCTTCTATCCTTGAATCCCTTACAACCGGACCCGCTAAGTTCTATCGTGCAGTGGCTCCAGCCCTAAACACCGAACCAGCAATACCTGGAGGTGTAATCGAAATTCCCCCGGCGGAATACAATCAAGAGCAAAAGGATAGGGCTAGGGCGGATGTGCTTGCACACTCCTACATGCTACAAGGCATAACAAATGAAATCTACAGCAGCCTTGATAGCTTCAGCACGGGGAAAGAGCTTTGGGATGAAATTCAAAAGCAAATGGAGGGTACCGACCTGGGTAATAAAGCAAAGATGGTTTCGACCTTAAACGCCTATGGTCAATTCAAAGCTACCCCAATGGAAGAACTAGGGGAAACGTATCTTAGATTCTGCAACATGCTCAACGATCTCCGAAAGAACAACCTCATCAAAGAGAAACTTGAGATCAACATCAAATTCATCCAATCCCTACTACCGGAGTGGGAGATGTTTGGAAACAGTGCAATGCAGCACAAAGATTTGAGCTCCATAGATATTCATGAACTATATGAGTACCTACATCAAAACGAGCCAATGGTGAAAGGAATCGTCAAAAACAGGCAAGATATGACAGACACCTTGGCAATGTTGACCAAACAAAATCTGGCTCTTAACAAAGGTATCAACGAAGCAATGGTTGCAGCACAAACAAAAGAGGTGGTACATGAAGAACCAGAAACTCTGATCCCAGCGGGGACACAAGATGAAATCGACTCTGTTCGTCAAGCCTTGGCTCTCATTTCCACCTATAACAAAAAGTACTATAAGAAACCAACCAACAACAATCTTAGATCATCCTCAAATTTCAAATTCAATTCCTCTTCTCAAACCCCGAACAACAAATCCTCATCCTCCTCCACCGAGCCACCTAAGAAATGTTACAACTGTGGTCTGACTGGCCATTTTGCCAAAGAATGCCAGAAGCCAAAGGTGAAGGACTCAGAATACTTTAAACGGAAAATGCTCATGGCCAAACAAGTTGAAAATGGGAAAGTTCTACTGGCTGAGGATCTACAGTGGTTGGAGGACTCTGATGATCAAGAGGAAGAGGAATGCACAGCAAGCCTGGCACTCATGGCTACTGATCAAAACAGATTCAGGACCCGCTCTTATAGGAATCCACAAATATCAATCAAGCTTAACCGCAAAACCTCTCCTTCAACTCTCCGACGATGTATAAGGTACGTTTCTACAACTGACAACTTTTCAATATCTTTGTTTTGTCGAGGGGGAGAAATATTAATTCTAAGGGGAGAATTATTATTTCTAGGGGGGGAAAATTCAGAAAACCAAAAATAAATTACCCAAATAAAAAGTTTTATGTTTGTAACGCTAATTATAAGTCGTTGTAATATCCGTAAACGATCTCTTTACTAGTTCTCTAGTAAAGATTGCATCTGTTTATTACAAATTCTTTTAATTCTCGTTACTCACTACTTCAAAAGACATACCTTCCCATGGTTTGCCAGATCCGGCCACACCTTCCCAGGGAAATATTTCAGCCAACTGGTAAATGTGAGGGTTTAGGTCTAGGGTATAGTAATAGGTGAGTGCAAGGTGATGTGAAAACATGATAAATCAAAGAAAACACACCTTATGAGTGCATCCAAACCGAAAACAAACCGGGCAACCAATTAAATAGGTGATCATTCATTCGTTGAATGTTTCACTAGACTTTACTGGCCCAGTAAAGCAAATGCACGCCACCACCAACTACTCAAATTCCTCTCAACAGGGATTTGTTTCATTTCATCAGGGGACGTAGCACAAAAGCTACTGACTACTCATTCGGAGTATGTCGGTATTGAATAATAATAACCTCCTGCCCCGGGTTAAGTCTCATTTGTATGCACAGTGTGTCTAGTTCTCACCCTCAAGAACCTTCCAATATAGGACACTTGCACTATAAAAATGGATCTCAGTGAATCCATCGGAACACTCGTAGTGGCATCACAATCTGATGTTTCACGAGGATCGAGTGGAAATCCTGCTAGAGCTAAAATCACGCCAACTCTAAACGCAGGTCACACATTTGAATCAACGGTTGTGCAAACGACTACCGATTCATACCGTGTGCTAACGGATACTCTAAGTGAGTCCGGTGCTACCCAAAATCCATGTGAAACTCCTAAAATGAAACATCTTCAAAAAGCTGATTAAAATTGCACATGAGCATAATAGTCCACTCTCAAATAACTCCTATGATCTGCTAAACCCAGCATGATCTTCCTCGGAGCCACCGACAATATAGGAACTAAAAGGTGAGGGTCCTAGGTCTAGGTGAGCAGAATCAAGTATCGTGGGATCTTGATTGGGGTGCGTTGAGGTAAAAATTGAGAGGGGGTATGAAGTATGGGGTGCAAATCAGCTTATCACATGGTAAAAACAAAAATGAGGGTGTGGTTGGAAAAGAAAAAGTGAGTTGAGTGAGGAGCGTGTGTGAAAGGGTTAAAGAAAACGGAAAACCCTCCCTAAACCGAACAAATGACCGGGTAGCCACATCTAAATCAGACTGCATGAGTTGCTTTCTGGTTAAGACATCATGGACCCAGTGATGCAATGCACAACCCCCACTGACCACTCAAGTACAAAAAGTACTTGTTTCAAAATCACGGAGATTACCACATCCACTATCGACATCTCATTTGGAGATTGTTGATATTGAAAAAGAGGACCCACCTCCAGTCCTCGCCTTCGTTTGTCCACGTATAGAGTCTAGAACCGAATTAAATTTCTCTAGGACACAGGCACTCTACCAAGCATATCTTTGAGATATTGCCGGAACATTCATAGTGATACCAAAAATATTGGTATTCCACGATTATTGTGTAACACCTCAAATTTAATGCCAAATATTGGCCAAAATAAAACATTTTATAAATAGAAGAACATCCTCAATTCGGATTTACAAAAACCTTGGTATGAAATCAGAGTATAAAAGTAGGTGTTACAAAATATATCATAACCAAGCTAAGACTAAATCCAAACTAGAGTTCTTCTATTCTAGGTCCCGCATCTCTATCCATGCGTACCTAAACCTTCGATCCCGAACCTGAGTACATAGCAAAACAAACAAGGAGTACGTGAGACAAAAACGTCTCGTGAGCTACATGGGTTTAGACCCCAAAGTTAATAATAATAACCGAACGACAAACAACAACACGTAAGCAATCACCCATCTATCTAGTCACCCTATTGTGACTCTAATACCTTGCCTTCCTAGCAATCATACCTAGTTGTCGGGACATCCCCAACCAACTAGAACCACATTAACTTATTAACCGGGGATCCCCCGCATTAACAAGCTTCAAGGTAAAGGCAAGAGGGATTCGCCCAATCTACCAATACTTGCCTTACTCACCGGACTACTTCCAGTTAGCAAGACTACTATCATGGAATGGGCCGATGGGGATCCGCCCAAATGCTCCCCATTCCATACCTCATGACCGGGGATCCCCCGAATCATCACATCATCTCACCATATCATAACTCGATGGTTATGTCAATCTAGCTCTCGGCTATCACGTCTATCATCAAACAAGTTAGTTCAATACTATCATTGGTATAACCAACTATCAACTACTAGTCTACACAATTAAGCAAATAGACCATAACACAAGTAATAAAAATATATTTCATAGGCTATGTACTCAGTAAAGTCCACACGTAATCACCTTAGCAATAAGATGCTCAAACCGTGTTCTTGACACCCAATCTCTTGCTTCTCAATCCAATCAACTTTCCAAGGCTTCACCAAAAGCCTAATACAATTATCACAATATGATCAACATCAATTACTACTACCAATGTGTTCATCTACCTCTAGATAACACCCATCAATCCATTTCCCCCAAATATGGTGATTTACCAACCCTAGGTTTAACCAACCCTTAAGATTCTTACAAATCTTAACCATACACTTGATTCCCTTGTTAATCCACTATCTATTAAGTGTATACACCATTTATTTAACCATTAATCACCAACCCAAGAACTAGGGTTTCAAACCAAAGCACCAAAATACATAGATCTAAAGCCACAAAGATCAAGGAGTGAAGATATACCTTTAATCTTCACTTAGGAGTGAAATCTATCAAGCTTTGATGAAGAAATCAACCCAAAACAGCTCTTGCACTCAAAAATCGCCAAGGGGAGAACTAGGGTTTTGAAAATGCATTAATGGTGGAAAAACCCGAATTTAATGTATTGGTCGGACTGGCTCGCGTCCCGCTCGCGCCGAGCTCGCGTCGCGAGGTGACGCGGATCTGCCCCTTGGTCGCCGCTTTTTACCAGACTTCGCGTCTGGTTCGCGTTTGGCTCGCGCCGCGAAGTCGACGCGAAGTCGACGCGAACTTCTCGCGTTCCAGCTCTGTTCCCTCTGCTCAACCTCGCGTTTCGCTCGCGCCTCGCTCGCGCCGCGAACTTGCCTGTGCAGCAGGGCTGCACTTTTCGGTCTAGGTTTCAACACGGTTTCGTCCATAACTTTCTCATACGGTCTCCAAACGACACGAAACCAATTCCTACGTTCTTTAAACGATTTATCCTTATTTATCATATTTTTGTACAATTTATTTATTTACAAATTTCGGGTCGTTACAACTATCTACCCCTTAAGAAGATTCCGTCCTCGGAATCTCATCATAGTTCACGAAATCCGGGTACCTCTTCCGAATCTCGTCTTTGACTTCCCAAGTCAAATTCGGCCCAAGTGAATGCTTCCACTTGACCAATACCAACTCGATCTCCTTATTCCGAAGCTTCTTTGTTTTCGTCTCTAATATAGCCTCGGGCTCCTCAATCAACCGGTTCGGGCCGTCAACCCGCAACTCTTGCAACGGAATAATATTTTCCACTTCTCCAATAAACTTTTTCAAATAACTTACGTGGAAGGTGTCATGCACACCTTGAAGCTCGGGTGGAAGTTCCAACTTAAAAGCTTGAAGCCCGACCCGTTTCAATATTTTAAACGGTCCAACATACCTTGGACTTAACTTTCCCTTTTTACCAAACCGCATCACACCTTTCCAAGGTGACACTTTCAACATCACCATATCACCGACATCCAAGTCGTATGGTCTCTTCTTCAAACCCGAATAACTTCGTTGTCTATCTTGGGCCACTTTCATGTTGTTTTGAATAATACCGATCTTTTCATTCGTCACCCTCACGATCTCGGGACCCGTGAGTTTCGTCTCTCCCGCTTCCAACCAACAAGATGGAGTTCTACATTTCCTCCCATACAACGCCTCATAAGGCGGCATCTTAATAGTCGAGTGATAACTATTATTATACGAAAACTCGACCAACGGTAAATGTTCATCCCATTTACCACCGAAGTCTAACACACACGATCTCAACATGTCTTCAACCGTTTGAATTGTTCTTTCACTTTGACCATCGGTTTGCGGGTGATAAGCCGTGCTCAACCGCAACTTTGTACCCAACTCTTCTTGTAAAGATCGCCAAAATCTCGAGGTAAACCTCGCGTCCCTATCGGATACAATCGATAACGGAACCCCGTGGAGTCGAACCACCTCATCAACATACAACTTAGCCAATTTCTCAAGTGGCAACGTTTCCCGAATTGCTAAAAATAACGCACTTTTGGTCAACCGGTCAACTATGACCCAAATGGCATCGTGACCTTTGCTCGTCTTCGGTAAACCTACTATGAAATCCATAGTTATATCTTCCCACTTCCCGGCCGGTACAACCAATGATTGAGCTACCCCATACGGTACTTGATGCTCGGCTTTCACTTGTGCACACGTGGCACACTTAGAGATATACTTGGCCACTCTCGTCTTCATTCCGGGCCACCAATAAACCCGTTTCATATCTTGATACGTCTTTGTACTTCCCGGGTGAATCGAATACTTCGATTTGTGCACATCATACAACAACTCTTTTCGGATACCACCGAACTTAGGAACCCAAATACGACCGCTTACGGTCTTCAACCCTTGTGCATTTTCGAGGAAATGTTGGTCCTTACCTAACCGTTCTTGTCTTAACTCGTCTCTTCCCATAACCTCCCGTTGGGCATTCTTGATCCTTTCAATAATACTCGAGACAACTTCTATACGTGATAAAATTCCTCGGTTCGGGTTCTCATATACCTTTCGGCTCAAGGCATCGGCCACCACATTCGCCTTACCCGCGTGATACACAATTTCACAATCATAATCGGCAATCAACTCGATCCACCTTCTTTGTCGCATATTAAGGTCTTTTTGTGTAAACACATATTGCAAACTCTTATGATCCGTGTACAACGTACACCGAGTACCATACAAATAATGTCTCCACAACTTCAAGGCAAATATAATCGCCGCCAATTCCAAGTCGTGTGTCGTGTACCTTAATTCCGCATTCTTCAATTGTCGCGAGGCATACGCGATCACCTTTCCTCTTTGCATCAACACACAACCGAGCCCTTGATTTGAAGCATCACTATAAACCACAAAGTCTTCCATACCATCCGGTAACGTAAGGATCGGCGCGTTACATAACTTTTCTTTTAACAACTTAAACGCCTCTTCTTGCTTCTTCTCCCACACAAACTTCTCACTTTTTCTCGTTAACTTCGTGAGTGGAATCGCGATTCTCGAGAAATCTTGTATAAATCTCCGGTAATAACCGGCTAACCCAAGAAAACTTCTAACCTCGGTGGGAGTTCTCGGAGGCTCCCAATTTGACACCGCTTCAATCTTGGACGGATCAACTTTAATACCATCACACGTCACCACGTGACCTAAGAATTGCACCTCCCGCAACCAAAATTCACACTTTGAAAATTTTGCATACAACTTCTCCCGTTTTAACACATCCAACACAAGTCTCAAATGACCTTCGTGTTCTTCTTCGGTTTTCGAATAGATCAAAATATCGTCAATGAACACGATCAAAAACTTATCAAGGAACGGTTTACAAACCCGATTCATCAAATCCATAAAAATGGCCGGCGCGTTTGTAAGACCAAACGGCATCACTAGAAACTCATAATGACCATAACGTGTACGAAAAGCCGTCTTCTCGGTGTCACCTTCTTTCACCCGAACTTGGTGATAACCCGACCTCAAATCGATCTTTGAGAAATAACTAGCACCTTGCAACTGATCGAATAAGTCGTCAATTCTCGGCAACGGGTAACGGTTCTTAATAGTTACCTTATTCAACTCTCGGTAGTCGATACACATTCTCATCGAACCGTCTTTCTTTTTAACAAATAACACCGGTGCACCCCACGGTGACGAACTCGGACGAATAAAACCTTTATCTAACAATTCTTGCAATTGGGTCATCAATTCCCGCATCTCGGTGGGAGCTAAACGATATGGAGCACGAGCAATCGGCGTCGCCCCCGGAACTAGATCAATCTTAAACTCGACTTGTCTCTCCGGTGGCAAACCGGGCAAGTCATCGGGAAATACTTCGGGAAAATCCCGAATAATCTTGACATCATCCATTGACTTCTTTTCCTTGCGGCCATCTAATACATATGCAATAAACGATGTACAACCTTTCGATATACTTTTTCTCGCCTTAATGGCGGTAATCACATTAGGCATGTGATGTCGTTTCTCCCCATACACATACACTTTCTCGTTCTCGGGTGTCCTAATCGACACAATTTTCTTTCCACACAAAATCTTGGCTTGGTGCATACCCAACCAATCCATACCGATAACCACATCAAACGCCCTAATTCCCATAGGCAACAAATCTACCTTAAACTTTCTTCCGTCTATTTCTATTTCACAATTTCTATAAACACACTCGACCATAGACGTTTTCCCGTCGGCTACTTCTATCTCATAAACCTCATCTAACCTTTCGGATGGCACATTCAATTTACAACCGAACTCATAAGACACAAACGAATAATTAGAACCCGAATCAAATAAAATATGAGTTGGCAAGGAGTTAATGAATAGAATACCTGACACCACATCGTGTGCCTCCTTCGCCTCCTCCCGAGTAAGTTGGAAGGACCGCCCCTTCACCTTCGCCGGTTCCACTTTCTTTTGAGCCGTGGACACCATCGACTCCATCCCCTTCTTTGGGCACACATTGCTATAGTGCCCTTTCTCGTGGCACGAGAAACACTCGATCTCGGCCAATGATTTTGACTTGCATTCACGGGCCATATGCCCCGGCTTTCCACAATTATAACAAGTTTTCGACTCCCCTCGGCACACGCCGGCATGAGTCTTCCCGCACTTCTTGCACGAGCCAACACTTCCTTGTTTAGAGAAGCTCGAAGTGAACTTCCCCTTCTTATAAGTACCCGAGCCACTCTCGGCTTTTCTCTTCTCGCCCACATGGGCCCTTTCGGCAACACGTGCCTCATTTACCTCCTCTACACACCGGGCGGCACTAATAGCCTCATCTAGTGAGACCGCCCTTTTCACTTCCAATTGATAATCCCACGGTAGCCCGCTAGCATACCGAACCACTCTCAACCTCTCATCCGAGTAGGTTTTAGCAACAAACGGGAGCAATCCCGTGAACTCCCTCGAATATTCCTCCAGCGACATATCACCCTTCTTAAGGGTCACAAACTTTTCATGCATCTTTTCCAAATCCCTTTCGGGACAAAATTTCTTTTTCAACCTCGTGGTGAACTCATCCCACGACATCTTTTCCACCACCTCCTTCCCGAGGGTCTCATACACAATATCCCACCACACCATGGCATCTTCTTTCAACAATTGTGACGCATACGTCACCATATCAACATCCTTACACTTACTACTTCCGATAACCCTCTCGGTTTCTCGGATCCATCTCATCGTTACTTTCGGGTCCGAACTACCCGTATACACATTTGGCTTACAAGCCATGAAGGATTTAAATGAACAACCTTCTTTCACAACGGGCCTAGCCCTAGCATCACTTTGGCCGCCCGTGGAGGACTTCCCCTCCCCGGTGCCACTACCTCCGGTTTTCTCATCCGACTTAGCCTCGGATTCCCGGTCTCCACCCGACCTCTCACGGTCTCCAATAATACGGTGCACTTCTTCGGCCACCGTTCCCTTGATTTGGTCGATAATGGTTTGGAGATCCGCCATGGTCACCGGAGTTCTATTAGCTCCGACCTCCGATTCGTCAACCCGATGCATTGATGGTTGACTTTCTTGCTCATCCACCCTCTCAACAGGAGGTACTTCCTCCTCCCGGTTCTCCGGGGCTTTCCCACTTCTACGAGTGTTCACCATTTCTTTCGATCAAGACTATACGAAAGACATTAAACATTTAGCACCTTGTGTACAACCCATTAGTCGCGTACGACTCAATACTCAAAATCATATCAAATTCATCGGTCCCCTAGGTTCAACCCTAAACTTAATATAAAGTCTCAAGGTCAACCTATGATCTCAAGGAATCTTATATTCCTAATGCTACAGTCTAAGACTAGGATGGTCATCCAACCTAATTCACTTAAACTATAGCTCTGATACCAAGTTGTAACACCTCAAATTTAATGCCAAATATTGGCCAAAATAAAACATTTTATAAATAGAAGAACATCCTCAATTCGGATTTACAAAAACCTTGGTATGAAATCAAAGTATAAAAGTAGGTGTTACAAAATATATCATAACCAAGCTAAGACTAAATCCAAACTAGAGTTCTTCTATTCTAGGTCCCGCATCTCTATCCATGCGTACCTAAACCTTCGATCCCGAACCTGAGTACATAGCAAAACAAACAAGGAGTACGTGAGACAAAAACGTCTCGTGAGCTACATGGGTTTAGACCCCAAAGTTAATAATAATAACCGAACGACAAACAACAACACGTAAGCAATCACCCATCTATCTAGTCACCCTATTGTGACTTTAATACCTTGCCTTCCTAGCAATCATACCTAGTTGTCGGGACATCCCCAACCAACTAGAACCACATTAACTTATTAACCGGGGATCCCCCGCATTAACAAGCTTCAAGGTAAAGGCAAGAGGGATTCGCCCAATCTACCAATACTTGCCTTACTCACCGGACTACTTCCAGTTAGCAAGACTACTATCATGGAATGGGCCGATGGGGATCCGCCCAAATGCTCCCCATTCCATACCTCATGACCGGGGATCCCCCGAATCATCACATCATCTCACCATATCATAACTCGATGGTTATGTCAATCTAGCTCTCGGCTATCACGTCTATCATCAAACAAGTTAGTTCAATACTATCATTGGTATAACCAACTATCAACTACTAGTCTACACAATTAAGCAAATAGACCATAACACAAGTAATAAAAATATATTTCATAGGCTATGTACTCAGTAAAGTCCACACGTACTCACCTTAGCAATAAGATGCTCAAACCGTGTTCTTGACACCCAATCTCTTGCTTCTCAATCCAATCAACTTTCCAAGGCTTCACCAAAAGCCTAATACAATTATCACAATATGATCAACATCAATTACTACTACCAATGTGTTCATCTACCTCTAGATAACACCCATCAATCCATTTCCCCCAAATATGGTGATTTACCAACCCTAGGTTTAACCAACCCTTAAGATTCTTACAAATCTTAACCATACACTTGATTCCCTTGTTAATCCACTATCTATTAAGTGTATACACCATTTATTTAACCATTAATCACCAACCCAAGAACTAGGGTTTCAAACCAAAGCACCAAAATACATAGATCTAAAGCCACAAAGATCAAGGAGTGAAGATATACCTTTAATCTTCACTTAGGAGTGAAATCTATCAAGCTTTGATGAAGAAATCAACCCAAAACAGCTCTTGCACTCAAAAATCGCCAAGGGGAGAACTAGGGTTTTGAAAATGCATTAATGGTGGAAAAACCCGAATTTAATGTACTGGTCGGACTGGCTCGCGTCCCGCTCGCGCCGAGCTCGCGTCGCGAGGTGACGCGGATCTGCCCCTTGGTCGCCGCTTTTTACCAGACTTCGCGTCTGGTTCGCGTTTGGCTCGCGCCGCGAAGTCGACGCGAAGTCGACGCGAACTTCTCGCGTTCCAGCTCTGTTCCCTCTGCTCAACCTCGCGTTTCGCTCGCGCCTCGCTCGCGCCGCGAACTTGCCTGTGCAGCAGGGCTGCACTTTTCGGTCTAGGTTTCAACACGGTTTCGTCCATAACTTTCTCATACGGTCTCCAAACGACACGAAACCAATTCCTACGTTCTTTAAACGATTTATCCTTATTTATCATATTTTTGTACAATTTATTTATTTACAAATTTCGGGTCGTTACAGATTGAATGGAAATCCTACCAGTGCTAACATCAATGCCAACACTGAACGTAGGTCACACAGTTTATGTAACTGTTGTGCAAACAGGCAATCTATGTGATCCTGGGTTACCCTGATACCTTCTCGTGCGAAGATCAGACGACCGTACTCCATTGTTATCAACAACGGTCACTATGTCTGATGGAAGATCTGATGACTGTATTTCAATCTTATCAACAACAGTCAACACATCAGATAAGGGATTTTATGACCGTACTCCAACATTATCAACAACGGTCAGAAAATCCTTAACATATCAACATTCCGCACTGCTTCAACTTCAACAAACATCAGGAACCAAGGATCTGCAGCAAATCGACAAACGCCACAACTTCAAGAAAGGACTTCCGCTGCTAACTGCTCTATCTATGGGTCTACATTCAGTCGATTTGCATGAAGTCTTCTGGAATACTTTATATTGGTTGAAAAGCCGATTAAAAGTATATCTGTCACTGATGATCAAAGGCTGATGCTGTTTTATCAACATAACTGCTCAACGGTTCAATTCTCAGCTCTAGCCTTACAATCACAGAAGTCTTCAAAGATATGCAACCTAGTCTACTATTACAAAGGGGGAGATTGTTAGGTATTAAATATGTTGTAATAGTTAGTCTAGGGGCTAAAGTGTAACATTGTATATAGGTTAGTTTTTATTACCAAAATGGTCCTAACTAACCAAGAATTGAGCCATGGTATAAATACCAAGATGTAAGGCTCAATTCTATAACTTTTGCCATTAATCTCATTTCAATTTCACAGCAATTGTTCACTCTCTCTCTCTCTCTTGTTTCTCTCTCTAAAACCCTAATCTCTCTCTTCACTTTTATCACCAAAATCATCATCAAACCTCTCTAAATGGATTGAATCAGTGTTATTGTGCTTCTCAGTAATGCATCCATAAAACTATAAACTTCAAATTACCTATAAATTAAATTTTAATATTTATAAATGACATTAATATTAAAGAAGCTAGTTACTTGCATGTTGCATGGTAGATAATACTATCCTATTATTTTGTTACATGAATATTAAAAATTTAAATTCAAACGTCACATTGTATTGTTAAACGTGATACCGCAGTCCGCTTAAAGTGTTTTATTTTGACTATGAAAAGTGAAAACCTATAACTTTTTTGTTGATTAAATTATAGGAGTAGCTTAAGAAATAAGAATAATGGAGTTATGACTTATGAGTGTTACCTTATCTTATGTAACAAGTAAGAATATTGAGATAATAATTCGCATATATACAAAGTTAAAACAAGACACGCTTACGGCGTTTGAAAAGAAAATGCATGCTATTAAATATTAATCGTTGTAGCTTTGTAGCCTTGTAGGTATCATTGAAACTTGAAAGTGTAAATTTTTTGGACATTCTAATCCTAAATGTTTTTGGCATCAACTATTGTCCCAGGAAAAGTTTTAACAACTCTACTGAATCACTGGAGCACCAACTCGAGTGAAGGCGAGTCAAGACTCGAACCTGAGATTTTTATTCCTCAAAATATCTCCAGTGGATCCACGAAGTTTGCGGAGTTAGGTCCCCGTCCTTGAACTTTAGAGATCTTGGATTGGAAGAGAATTTGGAACCACTAGGTAATAAGATGGTTGTATATAACTATATATATAACTGATTATTAATCTTGGTAGTTATAATGCTCAAGTATATATACATATAACTTTAGAAGATTTTTCTTTTAATTAATTTAAAGAAAATGATAATGACCCCTTACATTTTAAGAATTACTAACCCTTTAAATTTTAAGAATTACTTGTTTATCAATAAATTAACAACCAATTTATGTATTTTTTTTCATTAACAAACCCCTTAATTTAATATGGTGAAGTTTCTTTAATGAGACTTTGTTTATTCTAGCCCACTACATATAAATTAAGGCGAAAGCGTCACGAGAAATGTGATGTTGGTTGAAGGAATTAGGTGAATGATTTATGAATGGGAATCCTAGGTTTTGGATTATTCGCATTTCCCTAACAACCCTAATTTCTATGTCGTGAAGGGAGTTGACGTATTTCTTTAGGTTTTTATATTAAATAATTTAGTTGAAGGGAATTAGGTGAATGATTTATGAATAAACATACATCATATTCCAATCAAAGAAAAGAAAAAAAAAAAGATAATGTAATGGTAGAATAAACATTCGCGACGTATTGAGTTAAATGAAATATTATATTCCAATCAAATCATCGCTATTTATAATTTGACCCAACAACTTTATACAAGAGTTTTAGTTACCAAATATAGATAAACATTCGTTTATCGAGTTAAATGAAATAAGTAGTAATTAAGTGAAGTCACTAAAGAACGCAAAAATGAAAAACATATGTAGTACATTAAGATAAAGTAAAATTACCTAAACAAGAAAAAAGTACGACTGTTAATTATACGTTACAAAACAATAAGGTCAAGTCTCACGTATGTTAATCAGCTCAACATACAACAATACCTTGGTCGATAAATCATGAATGACTAAAATAACAAACTACAGTACCTTGTCTACCTAAACATGCCTAAACATGTTTTATTATTTAACATGTGTGTTTCATTATTTATCTATTTACTTTTATTTTTCACTTTTTCAGATATGCTATGAAGAATCGAAAAACTTTGCTAGCTTAGCATTCTTTTAATTTATAACATTTTTCTTATAAATCTTAATTGATAGTTATTTTTTATGTTTTATTATGTTTTTCGGAAAGCATTTTTTAATTGGCGGTGGTTAGCTTTTCATATGTACATTGGTCTTTGTTGAAATTTAATAATTAAATATTATATAATTTAGCTTCTAGGGAAAGTTCAATGCTTAGTTAATAGTAGTGATACTCTTTCCTTCAATAAGGAAGTTTATCCATTACATTGAAAACATACAACTATTCTTGAGTGATTTTAAAAGTACATACAATGACATGTAATGAGTTGAACAGATTTATGGCCAAGATGCTAGTATGATTGGGTGAGGGTAGTGCAAAAATCGAATTAAACTGAACTTAATTAATTAAAATTGAAAATGAAAATTTTTCAAAACCAAAATCGAATTGATTACATATTTACAGTTTTGGATCGGTTTCAATTCAATTTTTTTAGCCCAAATACTCATTCATATCTAAGGACCGAGCCGAACCGAAACCGATAGAACCGAAATAAAAAATAATGAATTTTCAAACCAAAACAGAAACCGATTACATGGTTTCGGTTTAGATCGGTTTCAGTTGGTTTTCAGTTCGATTATTCAGCCCGGCCAAAATGCTCACCCCTAGTATGATTGGATCACTTTTAAGAGTGGTTTCAATTAATAATTTTAGTTTATGTCAAATCAACAATACATCAGTTAACATTTCAACTAACATATCTTTGGTAATAATATACCTCAACTTCATAATTTTAAGTTCCACACATTATAAATATACACAAACAAAATACGTACCTTTACTAAAATGACCCCGCACATTAATTGTTTCCTCTATGCAAAATGATTTCCTATTTTATATATCCGTCTCGTGAATTTTAGTCGCCCTAATTTACTTATAAGAATAAAAAAATTATTTAGTAACAATCTGAAATATGTACTATGACTTTTTAGTGACACTATAAGGTGTGAGCTCGTATAAGGCTGCACTTTAATGACACTTTTTATGTAAAATGTGTATCAAAACGGTCAAAAATATATTACCGCCCTTTTTGTGTCACTATATACATATTACTCATATTATTCCATGAGTAATGATATTGATGTCTATAATTTGTGTCTAATAATGTGCCTACCAATTTGTCATTAAAAGTGTTAAAATCAAGAGATAATATATGAAGAAGAAGAATTAATGGATGACACATATCAAGTTTAAAAGTAAGTAGACATATAAATATACACAAATAATAAGCACATATATCATTTAACTTTTTCTATGGTGGATATAACCCCTAGACACTTTGTGACTGCCTTTTTAGATACACATTTAGGTTCGGGGATTTAATGTTCCCCATCCCAGTTTCTTAATCAAGAATACCTGTGGTGTAAATAATGTGAGTCGAGCCGAATAATATATAAGTAGGAAAATTAGACTCGGTTTATTTAATAATTACTCAACTCGAACTTAAATAAATTCTAATTGTGCTTGAGCTCAAATTCAAATATTTTTTTAAATATTTAAGGTCGAGTACAATATATACTTGTTTAGTAATTCAATACTTTAATTTAAAAATGAACTAGCCATTCCTATGACTGCTTAGCCCACCCTAATGAGATTTATGTTCAACTAATTTTAACCAACGATAGAGTAAAACTTTATTGTTTCAACTAAAGGCGATAATTAGTGGCGACATATTTTGATTCATAAAGACTTGAAACTTTTATCGTTTCATACACAACTGGATCACTTTCCTAAATTAATTTATGGATAAATGTAAAACATATTTACCAATTACATAAAATAGCAACATACTATTAATTGACTCCTAATTCTAGCAACCAATTATCAAAATTTTCAAAAATAACAACAAACTTTTAAATTTTTGCAATTTGGGAAATATTTCACCTTAAATGATGATACTCAGTATTTTCTAGTGACGTGACCGGTTAATTATTTTTTCTCCTTTTTCCACTTGTTGGTCCACGTAATAAATATTAATATATTTATATTAACTTATGTCACTAGAAAATACCCACTACTCTCGTTCCTGGTAAAAAGTTTCCTAAATTGCAAAATTTTAAAATTCGTTGCTATTTTTAAATTTTTTTATAGGTTATTGCTAGAATTAAAAATCACCTAATAGGTGGTTACTATTTTATATGATTTGCCCTAACATATATACCTTATATTCTCTAAACCCTTAATTAACCTTATATTCAAATACTAAGTTTCTAGATCACATACTTCAACTATACCGAGACAGCATCTTTTGACCCTAAGTTGTCGGTATAGCCTATCCTGACGATAATTATTCGTTGCCACATAGTTGATCTCGACATATACTCATCACTAGAGCTTTCGGTACAGGGGCGGATGTAGTATGTAGCACACGGTGGCACGTGCTACTACTCGAAAAATTTCAGTAAGGTAAAATTTCGGAACTTTTTTTTGTTATTGTATTTTGAATACATTAATATATATCCGAAAAGTCAAATAATACATGTATGTTGGCTAGCACAGTTGGCTAACACCTTGTGCATGTATAGGGGAGGTCTAGAGTTTGAATTTTGTTTTTCTTACTTTTATAAACAACTTTTTTTTCCTTCCTTTCTTAACCTCTATACTATAAGTGTTTTTTTTCTTGGCCCATATATTTCAACTTTTTTCTTTTTAACTCTATATATTTCAAAAAAAAAATTTATATCATCACAAGTGTGCTACCACTGATGAAATTTTCTAATTCCATCCTATAGGAGTAATTTCTTGTATCGTAGTTTTCAAGAGGTCAAGAGTCATAATATATTTGGTGTCAGGTTGTGGATGAAGAAGCACGTGGCAAGGAAGAGTTGCAGCCATTGTTACTCGGTCAGTTTTTGGATGTCTGCGAAAACATGCATATATAGAATCATTTTTATTATATGTACCAGGTACTGTACATATGTAGTTTGTCTATTTTACCCTCACACTCACATATATACAAAAATGAATATATACGAAGTATATAATTATCAATGCTTATGTATATACAAGACAAGATAGCAAATTACATTACTTCCTACTAAATTTTCTTAAACATATAGGTATTGTGTGGCTGAAGCGACTTTGTCAAATCAGCGTCACATTAGCATTTCATATTTCACATTCACACCCTTAAATACTCATTCATGTTAGAGATTTTACTGATTTTGATTTCGCTTGGATCACTGTGAAGTCGTGTATTCGCTATCAGATCAAAGTATTTCGAGGGTACTCTCGAAATCTCTAATCGGATGAAATCACAGTGTAATCAAGAACAGAGAATATGTGATTTGCTATATGAAAACGTACCAGAAAACCAATGACCGAAATTGATGATAATCTCTCTACTCGAAAACCACCATAAACTGCTTAATGGCAGTTCCAAACTGCCCAAAACCGCCCAAATACGGGTCGGATTCGGGTTGGATTTGACGGGTCAGAAACCGGGTTTTGAATCCGAATTCGGATTTTCCATGCATTTTCCATAAAGAAATATTATCCGAAATAAAAAATTTCCAAGTCAGCTCGACCCCAGCTAGGGGCTCTGCCCCTTGGACCCCGCCAGGGGCGCTGCCCCTTGGACCCCGACCAGGGCGCTGCCCCAGACCCCGCCAGGGGCGCTGCCCCTTGGAACCCCGTTATCGGGGGCGCTGCCCCCGAACCCCCGTTAAGTCAGTGTATTTAAATCATAATAAATCTAAACAAGCGTGCACTCCGCACCACCCTTACTTGTTCAATATTTATTAGGATTACATTTGGTCAACAAGTTAATCCCATTACATTTAAATAATATTGGTGATACAAATCACCAACAATTCACTCATAACTCAACCCAAAACACCTCTTTAAACCCGACTAAAATACTCATCAATCACTTATATACCCCTCACAAAATCTCACACTACTGGTTTGGCGCGACACCTCAATCACCTTATGCCGGTGTGGCGCCGCCATGAGTTTGAGTTTGAGCTGCCACATTAGCTTTGGGAGGCTGGCGCGCGACGGTGAAATCTATAAAATGATTGACCTGTGAAATCTATTAATTCTCTCATTCAATCTCATCATTCAATTTGAACACTTACATTGATCAAACGAGTTAAAATATCGATAAATAGAAGATTCAATAAGAAACAATACTATGCTAATAGATTTATGGCCGATCGTACCGCATGCATATGCATACGTACGTTGGATGAGTTTAGATAAACTGACAAGGGTTTCTGCTTCAATGTATCCAACCTAATCATCATGTGTTGCTGTTTTTTTCATGTGAATTCATACGTATGAACTATGATGTCTCATTATCATATTTTCATATCCATACAATCATAAATGCATGAATCATGGTTACATCATCAAGATTCATCTACAATGTCCTTTGGTGCTGACTCAAGTACAAATCGTCAAATATTTGACCTCATCAATAAATTGTCATTTATCTTTGCATAGATAAGATGTGATATTGGGATATATTTCAAAGTTTTAAGAGCATATTATTATATACAACATATCAGTCTGCAGGTATATTTACTTGGCTTTGAAGATTAATCCCTTTTAGAGAACCTTCAACTTTTACCATAGAACACACGCACTCTATATATTATTCCTAAATGTACAACAACAAAAAAATATGCATCGGGACTCGAATCCATGTCACAACTCACATGCCAATGAGAAATACATTCCAACATCTTATCTTAATTACTCATTTTTAAAGCATTTAGGCCTTCTAAGTTTAGAATGTATTAATCTTAAACTTAATCTTAAATTCCTATTTTGATTACACCTTAAATACCACAAAATAAAAAAAATATTGCTTAGGGGATTTGAACCCAAGACCTTTTACGAGTACGGGCTGTGTGTTAACCAATTGATCTACTTGATACTTTGCTTTATCCTAAAAAAAACTCTAACATAAACGGATAAACTTAAAACGTCCAGTCAACAATTTCTTTTTCTGTCGGACAACTTAGTTACGGGTACCCGCCGCCGGATTACGCGGATACTCTGCTACCGCTAGAATACAAATTCTTTGATACGTGATTAGGTTAGATATGTCCAAAATTATGATGTTAGGATGTTTATCTTTATCTGTAATACATGATATCTATACGGGATCCCCAAGGAGTTTTTTTTTCCAATATTAAACTAAAGAGGGAATTTCATATATGTCCCATTAAACTTTCAAAGTATCGTTTTTGTCCAAATTATTTACATAATATCATATATGTGTTTATTATTTTTGGATAATAATCTAGTAGTGTTATATGTGATGATTTGAAAATTATTGCAACTATTGACCTTATGTTAGTATGATTATCATCAATAATGACAACAGCACCAAATAATCATTGTCTTCGTCATTATCATCATTACTTAATTTATTTTGAGTAAATACATTAGGAAAAAATTTAAAAAAAAACCTCTTCTAGCTGCGATGATCCAAATTGGAAACTTGATTACGGTATACTGCTTGGATATTATTAGTTTAAACACACTCATTGGTTGTTTTCTAATTAATTATAAAAGAAAGCATTAAAGTATACAATAAAAATTAAAATTCGATCATTACTTTACCCAAAAGAGTGGTGGCCTATTGTGATATTACTAAAAATACATTATTGTAACTACGGAGTATTAAAACAATGAAGATATATGTTAGTATTTTTAAACCCAAGGCTTCTAGCCTAGTGGTATCCAAGGAGGATTTAAGGTGTTGCCCATGACCAATAGGTCATGGGTTCAAGTCCCGTCGTGGACAAAAAAGTGGAAGGTTCGAGGGAAGGCATACTGCCCCTTGTGGATGTCACTGTCTAGACTCGAACCACTAACTTACTAACTAGCCGTTCAAAAAAAATAAAAAAACAAAAAAAAACATGTTAGTATTTTTAAATCATGTTATTATAACTCCAGCGTGATGGTAAGTTGGATTTGATCTCTAATATGATAAAAAAAATTTATTAGGTCATAAGTTCAATTTTATAAGCAAAAAGATATTACACATTTGTGGCTATGGAGGTTCACCCGCGGTGATTTCGGGTTACCTGTAAAACGGATGATCAACCTAAGATTAGTCGGTACACAAAACGAGTTGGAACTCAGATTAAAAAAATAATATCATGTTCCTTCACGTTTTCGATTCGACCAATCCAACTTGGCGGTCCAACCGGATTTTTGAATCATTGTTTTTAAGCAATCTCAAGATAATATCTCAAAATTACACACAATATAGTTTATTCAATTAATAATTATAAAAACATATGTACACGACACTCACATATCAAATCGTGTATTATGTTTAGATCTAGGATTCTTAATTAATAGGTGTAAAAAAAATTGGACAAATAGCTTTTTCATGCAAGAGTGTGATCTATGTTTTCTTCTCCCGCGAATTCATTCACCTCTTCGATAATGATTGTTTATGCAATAATCTAAATCCATTTCTGATTTCAGATGCAGATTTCTTTGATCATAAATTCATAATACAAATCACCTAGGGTTTTCGAATTTGTAAAAAGAAGCCGTTACGATTCTATGATCATAATATATCGATAGGATAAATGGCTGATGAGAAAGATGTGAAGGAAGTAGTCGAAAAGAAGAATGATCGTACGCCGAAAAAGGAAGAGAAAGGTATATTTTCTCGGATTTGGAGGCGGTTAATTCGGTTAAAGGGTGATAATATTGAAAAGAGATTGCAATATATACATAAAGAAGAAGCTGCTATTCTTGCTAGAATGAAGATAAGATCTAAAAAATGGAAGAAAACTGCTAGGAATATAATTGTATTTTCAGTTATTCTCGAGGTAATCTTAATCCTTAGCCCGTTTTTACTAGTCAAATCGGAGATAAAGTGTATATATAACGAGCCCGATTGTAGTTTTCGACTAATTTGTGTCGTGGTGGTCACTTTTTTGGTTCTGGATTCGCCACTGCTTGTAACTTCTTCAAATATGCTAGATTAGCAATGTTGAATTTAAAGTTTTTGGTATTTTTTCGGTATTGCACTCTCTTACCTATGCCAAACTTCTTCACAATTATATACAATAGATCGTGGTAAGGGCTCTTGAATAATTTCCTAGAGGTCACGGGTTCGATCATTCCCTAAAGTAAATATTCACCAGATAGCCAGAGAAAAGTTCTAAAACAGTCACGACAACGGTTAGATTGCATACATCACGTGTAAACCTCGGCCAGCTCGATGGATCGAACCCGTATAAACTAGAATACCTATTTAAAAAGACTTGTGTGGCTATTTGGTTGGTTTCATGTTCTCCTTTTGGTTTCAGGTTGTTGCAGTTGCATATGCAATAATGAGAACAAGATCAGTGAAGCTAGACCCACGAATGAGGGCGTTTCGAGTTTTGCCTATGTTTCTTTTGCCGGCTTTGTCATGGGCTTTGTACTATGGACTTAAAAGCCTCGATGGAGCGCGTAAGTTTAAATGATTTTTTTACTGTTTATTTATGAAAGTTGAATCGTCAAGAGCAATTTTTATCTATATAAAACAATTTAATATTAATGGACAATTATGCTCTTAGTAGAAAGTGTGAAATACAAAGTGTGGCAAAATGAAATGAAGGGTATAATTGTCCTTTAACATGAACTTGCTCTGTATGAATAAAAGATACGGTTTACGAGTGAACTTTCTTTATTAATAGGCGATCGGTGCGATCAGAGTACTTTAGAGAGTCTTCGGGCCGAAAGGCAAGCGAAAATCGATGAGCTTAAAGATAGAACTAATTACTACAATACCCAACAACTCATTCAGGTACAATTTTAACCGCCCATGTGTTATTGGAGTCCTAAATAACGGGTTAAAACGGGTCAAGTTTAGACCGGGTGGGCAAGTCCTAAATAATGGGCTACTTTTAACCCGTTCTTCTTTAGCTAGCCCCTTAAGATTAAAATGAAGCCCAAATCAACCTGTTTTTACATAAACGATTCAAATTCCATCTTTAAAGCCATAACCTATTCTTATTCTTCGTCGTTTTCTCGTGTGTATTTTTTGGGAAAATAACGAAAAGGACCACAATCATGGGTTGACTATTACAATCGACCTCTTCAACAATTTTAACAAGATGACCAACTAACTCATGAGTTCCCGTTATTGACAAATTTGGGTAGATTAAGGTGCTGTTTGGTAGTATCTGAATGATTAATATTCGAGTGATGCAGAAGTCTGAATATTTCACACTTTCCCTTACATGTGTTAATTTTTTTATTCAGATGCTGATTAGAATGTTTTACCAAATGTTCTGAATCTATCTGATTAAGAGGTTGTCTTTTGAACTGAATCAATAAGAGGTTTTTCAAACAGCACCTAAGTATATATTAAAAAAAAAACCACCTAAGTATATATATAAAAAAAAAAACTAACTAGCAAACCATATATTGAGAAGACACTTTATTTTATAACTAATCAAGAAACTTCATAAATAGACACAATTAGGGAGCCAATAACCCTAGGACCCGACTACACGATCTCTGCTAAATTTTCACGAATCTACTTCAGCTTTGACTTAACATTTGACTCGACGATTGCCAAAATAAGCATCCTCATTATTTACGTTTCGCAAATTAATTGGTTAAAGAGGAGCATGTGCACATGCTCTTTTTGCAAAAATACACATCACACAGTTATAAACTGGCATTTTAATAAACAAAAAACTATTCATGTACTGTAGATGAACAGTAACATTTACCCCTGATTATGACCAACCGACGATTATGGTCCTTTTCTTTCATTTTCCTATAAATATTAGTATTATACTATTCCAAAACCGTTTAATTTCAGCGATACGACCCCGATCCCGCAGCAAAAGCTGCAGCCGCAAGTGTCCTTGCATCAAAACTAGGTGCCGAATCAGGGCTACCCGTGTTTGTAGACGAACCACATCTTAACCAACACGGGTTAGGAAAAAGCAGCGATGTTGAGTTAGTGCAATCTAAGGGTTTAAGAAGGCGGGCCCCATCCGAGCCTAGATCACCCGTGAGTAATAATGTTGAAAAAGATGATGAGAACTCGTTACCGAGTGAGCTCGGTGTTGAGAATCAAAATACGGTGAGTTTAGGTCCCGAAGATGGCGGTTGGATGGCGAGACTTGCGGCTTTGTTAGTTGGAGAGGACCCCACACAATCGTATGCGGTTATTTGTGGTAGTTGTTATATGCATAACGGTTAGTATATTTTACTTTTTGATTTTTTTTTTGTTATGTTTCATTACAACGGCTAAAGTAACCACTTACCAACTTTGAAGTTTCAAAATGCAATGGATTTTTTGTAAAATTACCATTATAGATTATACCTTCTAATTACGAAAGAACACAAAAAGAATGAAAGGCTAAGAGTGTACTTTTGAAAGGTTTTAATTTTGATTTGAGGTAATCTTACCCTAGGGGTGAGCATCTAGGGCCAAAAAAACCAGTCTGAAAACCAACTGAAATCGTACTAAACTGAAACTAAAAACATGTAATCAGTTCAGCTTTCAGTTTTGTAATTTCATGATTTTCGGTTACGGTCTTGTCTTCGGTCCAGTCTTTAGATAGGGGTGAGCATTTGGGCTGAAAAGACTGAACGAAAACCGAAAATATGTAATCGGTTGGGTTTTCAGTTTTAAAAATTCATCATGATCGGTTTCGGTTCTGTTGGTTTCGGTTTGGTTCAGTTTCTGGAGCATACTCACCCCTATCTGAGCCGGTGAACGAAACAAATATGCTGATGTGGCAGTTGATGTGTTTTACGCCTTATTTTGCAGGTCTTGCAAGAAAGGAGGATTTCCTCGTGATAACTTACTATTGTCCACACTGTCATGCCCTAAATAAACCAAAAAACATGGATGAAACTTGTACAGCTGGCAGCAGCCCTAATATGAGATCTGTATTGACACATCAGCATGCCATGAATAAAGACGAAAATCCAAATTCTCCAACAAAACCAAGCGAAAATTCCCTAAATAAAAGTCCTGATATGCAATCTTCAAAGCCAGAAATGGATAATGTTAACTTGATTAAGGAAAATAAGAAGCCGGTAGATGAGAATGAATCTGCTAATACTTCTGTATTAGTTGCTAATGATCCTACTAATCATTAACATGATCTATACATATAACAGATTGTTTATATAGTTGTCATGATGGCAGAGGTACTGCTGACATCAGCATTATAATATTTGCTTAATTTTCAAGTGCTGTCGATAAAAGTTTGCTGTTATTGTTAGTTTGTTAACATAATTTTAATTTTATTTGGGATAAAGAATGTATGATAAACCCATAAAATGTACAAGATAACGTAAAAAAGCATCTTGATGTTAACAAATATAATATATTCAGTGAAATATTACAACCATATGTTTTTACACTAAAATATGTCACTTCAAAACTAATGTTGATCAGGTTTTTTTTTTGTATATAATGGAAGAAGAGTAAATTACAAGAATGGTCCCTAAGGTTTACCCCAAATTTCCCTTACGGTCCTTTACTTTAAAAAATTACATTGATGGTCATTTTTTTGGAAACCTTTTGCCCCTACAGTCCTTTAGTCTAACATTCGTTAACTATTTTAACAAAAAAAGGACTATCAGTGTAACTATTTTAACAGGAAAAATTCAGGCTAAAGGTTTGTAGGTGCAAAAGGTTTCCAAAAAAAGGACTACCTGCATAATCTTTTAAAGTAAATGACCAAAGGTGAAATTTGGTGTAAACC
This sequence comes from Calendula officinalis, assembly GCA_963853835.1. Lineage (NCBI taxonomy): Eukaryota > Viridiplantae > Streptophyta > Magnoliopsida > Asterales > Asteraceae > Calendula > Calendula officinalis. The sequence goes on from OY970828.1 coordinate 78,857,933, forward strand.
TGAGGGACCATCCTTGTAATTTACTCATGAAAGAATGGGATACAAACGGATAAAATTTATCTAAGGCTATGATTATAAAGAGTTAAAGACTAAATAAAATTATATCACACCTATTCTTCGTCTTCATCTGATGGTAAAGTTGGGCTGTTTACACAATTTTCCATTTTATGAAGTTCCAATAATTTCTTTTCAGGGTTACAAAGGCCTGAAAATATCGAATTTTAATTCAGAGACTTAAAAAAAAAAAAAAACCAAATAAAGACCTAACTAACTAACTAACTAACTAACCTGAACACTTGGGGATATCCCAAACAGCAATAAATGTAGCACTACATTCTGCTTGACAAAGTTGACGATTATCTTCGTGTTTAACATTCATTGCAAGCATCCATGCACCAATAGTAACATCTTCATTGCTAAACATCCGGAAACTGGAAAATACAACATCGTTAATTAACTTAATATTATTAATTAGCAACAATTAATTTAATAATTAAATTAAAATGTTATGAAACTTGCCTATCGTTTCTTAGAGCAACCAAACTTGCAACAACATCAGCAGAAAGAGCATATAGTGGACCATAAGCATGAAGAAAGTACTCACTTCCAAGCATGTAACCTTTAGGTTCATACCTGCATATATTATACAAACATGAAGATTTAAAATTAAAATTAAAAACAAAAATTGGATATTTATAAAGACTAACCATTTGAGTTTAGGATCAGTAAAAACAGGACCTTTCTTCATGCATCCAAGATAAGTCTGTGAGTGAGAACGTTCTTTAGCCAGGAGCAGTGAGAGACGATCTAGAATCAATTCCAACAACGTGTGCACAATTGAAAAGAGAAATTAAAAAAAAAAAAAAAAACTAAGTATGTCATAAGTATATGTCACCTGGTCGTAAGTATATGTCATCATCAGCTTTAACATAAAACTCTGCATCGTAAAGTGCATATGCAGCTTTGAAGAAGGCTAACCTGTAATTTAACACACAAATTAGTAAAAATGTGGCACAATTGGCTTATTTATTTGGCCATTGGCACTAACGTTTTGTATGGAAGCTTACTGTACTCCTCTATGATATCCAACAGCAAGAAATCATCGTATTCCTCCACTTCTTTCTTAAGTTCTGCCATTTGTGATGCATCATCAGTTTTGCCAATTATAAACCTGAAGGCTAAGCCTGTGGATTCTTCCAATCTGCATATAGTGAAATCATGCAAATTAGACTTGAAATTGTTTAGGTTAAGCTCAATCTGCATAGGATCTGTTCTTGATAAAGCAAGCTCAATTTGTCTTGAGCAACTTGAAAGTTGAAACTATCAGTCAGAAAAGAATTATGTTCGATGATAGACCAAGTTCATAGAGATTGAATTAACAAATACATAGGGATTAAAAAGGTAGGTATAAGTTAGAATTTTTGTAGGTTTGAACTTGATTTGTTATATGTTTCATCTTTTGAGCTTGGATTCAAATTTGATAAAGTTCAACCTGATGTCAATTACTGGATAAAACTCCAAATTGTTTGCAGCTCTCATAAGTCATAATCAAGCACGCATTTCACAATTAGTTCCTGATCCGGTCTGCTTAATTGACAATAAGCTCGTACAGATTCATGGAGGATTCAAAAAGTCAAAAAACACAGAACAAACATATCAAATTCAGTTTCCTACTACATCTACCAGCACGCAAAAAAGGTAAAAATTACGTACCGGTAAAGGCCTTGGCGATCGGAAGGCATCCAAGTCTTCCGCAACGATTGCCGTCGACCAACCGATCCAAAACCGGTCTGAATTCCGACGAATCCCATCACCTTATGCCTCTTCTGATCTCCATCAGTTCTCACCGTAGAACCGCCGCTTTTATCCCAAACTACAGACACCGATAGAGGTTTACTGTACTTACATTTGTTTCCAGCTCCGATTCGTCCTCTTAAAGCGACGATACCGAACAACAACAAACCGGCGATCACGATCACCGAACAAAATGTTAGAACGGTCGATCTCCGAGCCAAATTAGATTGACGAGCTTGGAAGAACTTTCTGGGAGTCGGCATTGGTTGATCTAGGGTTTATGACGGAATATTGTTAATGGTGAAGTTTGATCATCACTTTCAGCTGATCTGTAGTTAACCAAAGTCTTTGGAGAAAACAAATTAAAATTACACTACTTACCTCCAAAAATCTGGTGGTCCGGTTGTACCGTACAAGTTGATACTGCAATGTAACTAATGCCTTTTTATGGAATGTACAATCATTCAATAAAATGACTGAATTAAATGTTTTTTTTATAAATTAGATATAATTATAACTCTATTAACACTTTTTTTTTTTGAACGGCAAGTTAGTAAGTTAGTGGTTCGAGCCTAGACAGTGACATCCATAAGGGGCAGTATGCCTTCCCTCGAACCCTCCACATATGGGGAATAAACCCCACCATTTGTCCACGACGGGACTTGAACCCATGACATTGCTATGTATATAATAAGAACATAAGATAAAGAACAATAACAAGAAAGAAGAGAGGAAGAGAAGTATGTAAACACTTATGAAAGTGTTGAGGTGCATTTTATTCATTCATCTCATGGGGTATTTATACTAAAAGTTTTACTTACATGTACATACAAATAAGAAGGTAATCTAGTAGACAATGAATTAATGAAGATGACATGAACGTTGAAAATGTGACAATCTATTTAATGATTTTGTCTTACATATTCATAATATTTTTTTATATATCACTTTGTTGAATAAATAATCATTTTATACGTCTTGTGTGTAGTAATATGATCTTTTAAATAATTACATGTACCATTTAAAACGAATATCTATGCAATGAATGATATATAAAGAATTAGATTTAAATCAAAGTTGCAATATTTGGTTAGATACATGATTATTTATTAATGTCACTTTAGGAAGTCTACTACTTCTAACAAGAATATTTTAAAAAAGTTTTACCCCTATTAGTATTAACTTATTGTCAACACTTCTTAAAAAAATAAGTTGATTGAGTAAATCACATAATGCTCTTATAACTTACAAAATGTATTGGTATGTGTTTAGTTTCAAGCTGCTATTATGTTTTGGGAGCTGATTCGTACAGAGCATAATTTAGTAATACAGAGCAATTTCAAATGAAAAGACAGTTATGCCCTTCTCACCCTAATGTAATTGGCTGATTGGTTTATCTAAAATGGTCGTCCCTAACCTTCATCCCCTCGCACATCCGTTCCTCCCTAAAAACCCATTGACGATTGAGTTGAAGAACACTGACAAGTCAAACCCCAAATAGAAAATTTTCAGATTGAATATGATAGAACAAACAATCAAACAAGCACGCAATCGCTACAAACAAGCACGCCAATCACTACACCAAGAAACAAGCACACTGAAAATCACACACGCACACACTAATACAAACAAATAGAAATATTGATTTTATACCCACGAAGGAATTAAACAAGGAAATCCCAATCCCCCAACACCAATGATTTTACAATTCAAACAGCAACGGTATCGCCGGAAACAAAAAAAACAGATTCCGGTTCAAAATGTCAGGTCGTGTCTCGGACTACCCAAATTCGATCAAACCAAATTTCGGATCAGGTAACGATCTCATATATGGGTACGTGAAACTAGGATTTGGAGTTGAGGAAAAACAGAAGTGGCGGTGGCGGCGGTGGCAGCGGTGACGGATGGAAGAGGAGGGTTGAGGAGGGTGGAAGTGGCAGAATATGGTGATAATCCGGTGGTGTATAAAATTTTTAGCAAATGGGTTTGTGAGGATAGAGAGGATGAAGATGGATATGGCAAGGGAGGTTGAATCTATGAGATTGGAAATTGAGATGAAACAAACGGAATTGTTTATCGAATTAAAGGAAAGAATTGCATTCGTTCTTAGATGCGGTTATGGACAGATTAAGAAGATTAAGAGAGAATGTTGATCTAGGTGAAGAACAAGCAGTTTAAGTTTTGGGTTATGGTGATTTAGGTCTTTAAGGTGGAGAAGCTGTTTCACTATCTTGCACAAATTTCGTTATTAGAGAAGAGGGAAAGGGTATTATTGTCATTTGATGTGAAATTGCTCTGTATGAATAAAAATTGCTCTGTACGAATCAGCTCCCTTATGTTTTATATTCCGTCATAATCAATTTATTGTTATAATAAACATGAATAGTGTGGTGGTTGCATCATGCCAACAACACCAATTGTATGAATAACAGAATAAGCATGTGAGTATCGATTGTTGTTGGGATATACAATGATTTAAGGATTTTATTGCAATTAGACCACCCGTAAAGGGTGACCGAACTTCCGGTCGCGACCCGCCACCTATACAGGGCCGACGCGTCGACCCCGTTACGAGCTCGAGCCGAGGACGCGTCCCACACGTCGAATGGTCGACTAGTCGACCGTTCACAGGGACCTCTTCTTCCTCTTTCTCCTTTATACATATACATATATATATTAATAATTAATAATTTAATAATATATTATATATAAAATAAATATTATATTTATATATATATATGTTAATAAAACAAAACTCCTAAAAAAAATTAAAAAAAAAATTGGTCGCCGATTCGGTCACCCATTACGGGCATTTGGTCGCTGTCTGGTCGTGTGTTTGATCAGGAGAGAGAAAGCTGATGTGGCGCAGATGTGGCAGGGGTGACCAAACTGGGTTTGGTCACCCATTACGCCCAGTCTTAAAGTCGATAAACAATGCAGTGGTGATTTGTGTAAAATGTACAAAACCACCGAGTCAATCTATAATTTACAGTCAATTTTTTTAGCATCACCTAATCTACTCATTTTCGTCATTGCTAATTAACTCTATATACACAAAATATACACAAAGATGATTTATACTCCATATACACAAAGATGACTTAATATCAAATATTTAATTTGAAAAAACCATAAATAATACAAATAGTCAAATATAAAAATTATTAAAACCAAAATTAAAGTATAAGTAACAATTGCCACACTACACTCTCCCTTATCCGATCGGCAACTAGGGTTTTAGACCCAAAGGAAACCATCAAAAACCCTGAAAATGGCGACTCGTGTCCTCCTTCGTTCTCTCATCTCCACCGCCAATCAAACCCTAATCTCTCGCTTTTCCACCGCCACCTCCTCCTCTATCCTCCGCATCCGCCCTCTTTTCGCTGCCGCCAACAGTCTCCGTCACGCCTCACTCGTCGCCACCGGCATCCGCGCTTTCTCGACGCGTCAGACCACATCTTCGCTCAACGATTCCAACCCTAACTGGTCTAATCGACCTCCTAAGGAAACGATCCTGCTCGATGGCTGTGATTTTGAGCACTGGCTTGTCGTTGTTGAGAAACCAGAAGGCGAGCCTACTAGAGATGAGATCATTGACTCGTATATCAACACCTTGGCCAAGGTTGTCGGAAGGTACTGTTTCGGAGCTTATTTATTTTTCAGCAAATTTCTGTTCATTTTTAGCAAATTAGGGTTAATTACTTGATTAGATGCTTGTTGTACGAAATAAATGTGTATGTATGTCTATATCAATTGCAAAATTATACACATTTTAGGGTAAACCTAAGTTACGGAACGTGCTTATAGCTGGATAGTATCGGTTCCACTATTAGATTGGATTAAATGCATTTTTAGGATATTACTTGATCAATTTCATTTCAAAGTAGAATTGAGGTTTCTGAAAGCAGTAGATTGTGTATATACGATATGCAGGTCTGTTTGGTTGTTGATATCTATATCTATATATTTGTCTGTGATTAATCATAATTTATGGTTTTTAGCTATGATGAAGCAAGGATGAAAATCTACTCAGTCTCCACTAGATGCTATTTTGCTTTTGGAGCTCTTGTGTCTGAAGAAGATTCCTACAAACTAAAAGGTAATTATAGCCACATATTATGTGGTTTGATTTATAATCTTTTAACTTATGTTTTTGCTTTTTGTTAGAGTTACCTGGTGTTCGTTGGGTGCTACCGGATTCTTATCTGGATGTTAAGAACAAAGATTATGGAGGTACCATACCACATTCTCTTTACTGTTTATAAACAAAAGCTCATTTTTTTATTTTTATTTTTTTTATTTTTTATTTTTTTACGTGGCAGGAGAACCGTTTATTGATGGGAAGGCTGTCCCGTATGATCCTAAATACCATGAGGAATGGATCAGAAACAATGCTCGTGCAAACGAAAGAAACAGACGAAACGATAGACCTCGTAACTTTGACCGGTCAAGAAACTTTGAAAGGAGAAGAGAAAACATGCAGAACAACCGCCTGCCACCTGGTGGTCCCATGGGAGGACCACCCAACAATGTTGGCGGACCACCTGCACCACCACCACCACCATCTGGGAACATGGGTGGTGGCGGTGGTGGGCCGCCACCCAATGTTGGTGGTGGTCAGCCTAACTGGGGTGCTCCTCGGCCCAATTATGGCGGCGGTCCCCCAAACATGGGCGGCGGCGGTGGTGGTGGTGGTGGAATGCCGCCGCCAAACAACATGGGCGGTGGGATGCCAAATTACAACCATGGCGGGCCAAATGGTGGTGGTGGACCTTATCAATCTGGACCAGGCCCGAATAGTTATGGGCCTGGCCCGAATGGTGGTGGTGGGTCTTATCAATCTGGACCAGGCCCGAATAGTTATGGGCCTGGCCCGAATGGTGGTGGTGGGTCTTACCAATCTGGGCCAGGCCCGAATAGTTACGGGCCAAATGTAGGTGGTGGTAGCCCGTATCAGACCCAAGATGTGAGTGGAAGAGACATGCCACCAAACTATTCACAGAACTATTAGTGAGAGCAGAGCATATATAATAGACTTGGTGAATCTTGTTTTAGTTGATAAGAAGAATATGATTATTATTATTATTATTATTATGTGAATCTTGTTTTAGTTTATATTTTATAACAAGTTTTGTGCTGTTTGTGCAAGCTGTTAATGTTGTCGTATTTACTTGTATTCGAGTATTGTATGGTGTCTTATGCTATTTTAGCCTATTAGGTAGAAACTTAGAATAGACCTAATTTCAAATTAATATGCATCTGGTGGCTGGTACTTTTTAATTATATTTTGTGGTGACCAATTAGTGGGTGATGATGGTGGTGATAGTGATGGTGGGCGGTGATTTAAGAAATTATTTAAGGTAAAATATAATCAAATAATCAATATATGATCTAGTAGCTCAGATGGTTAGATTTGTGTTAATAATACAAATTTGTTTTAAAATAGCAAATTAGGTTCATGTTAATAATACAAACTTGTTTTAAACTAGCAAATTAGGTTCGTGTAACAATAATACAAATTTGTTTTAAGATAGCAAATTGATTGAAAATCTAAAATGCATTATATATAACTAGCAGGGTACCCGCGTAATGCGGCGGCGGGTACCCGTAAATATATTTTGAAGTGATGACAGTACCGGTGGTGGTGACAATAGCGATGGTGATGAGTGGTGGTGCGTAGTGATGGTAGGTGCTGACATTAGTGATGGTAGGATTAGATCCGAAATTGACCTTTTTTGTGAAATTAAATATGGGCCTTTTAAATAGAGAAATGATGGTTGAGTTCTGGTGACGTTAAAGCTTATATATATTAGTATCTGGAATAAATCAGAATAATCAGGTAGTTGAAGTGGTTAACACACAGTGACTACTTAGGAGAGGTCTTGTGTTCGAATCCTGTAAGCAATACTTTATTTTTTTCCTGTGAAACCTTGTCTTTTCAGATCACGAATTTGATCAGCAAGTGAAACCTTGTCTTTTCTTATGTCTTTATTGAAAAATTCAAGAACAAGTCTTTCCCAAACTCTTTGATCTCGACTACTAAACTGATCATTAACCGATTTTTTCCTGTGAATCTGTCATCCACAATATAAATGGTATTAAAAAACGCTCATATATATATATATATATATATATATATATATATATATATATATATATATATATATATATATATATATATATATATATAGGGGCCGATTCAGTGCAGAACCGTTTAAAGGTGCAGAACCCCATAACCATCTTAACATCCAATGTTTTCTATGTTATACATAAAGTGTACATTTTCATACACACTGTAACATATTTACACATCCAATATTTCCAATTTTTTATACACATAATATATAAATATATTTATATATTATGTGTAAAAAAATTTGGAAACATTGGATGTTAGGATGGTTACGACGTGTATGAAAATGTACACCTTATGTATAACATAGAAAACATTGGATGTTAGGATGGTTCTGCGGTTCTACACCTTTAAACGGTTCTGCGCTGAATCGGGCACTATATATATATATGTTTGTGTATATATATATATATACATATTATATTTTATATATTTCTTGTAAGGTTTTTTTACCTTTGTTAATCTGTGTTTCAATTTCATCTCTTGAGCAGCAACCAACTCCTCTTTACTTTTCTTTTTGACCAACCCTTTGACTTTTGCCACCCGTTTTAGAAGCGTGATCTTGACTTTATCAGCTTTTGCTTTTGCTCGTCTTTCTGCTCGAATTTGTGCCATTTCTTTTGCTTTTGCCACATCAGCAGACCGTTGAAGTTGTTGAAAAATAATCTCTTTTTCAATCTTTTCATAACTGTCCCACTCTAACTCTTGCTGACCGTACCCACCTTTTTTAGCAGCTTCTGCAATGCTTTCACCCCATTTTGATATAAATTTTTCTCTTGATCTTTTCTTTTTTAGACGTTTTCTCCATTGTTGTGTGATTGTTTTGCGTATTTTCGCCTTTGTTTGATCACTACATGTATATATACGTATTATATATAATATATATACTATTAGGACAAAGTTCATTTGAAAACTCTAAAAACCTTGAGAATAAAAGACACTTTTAGGCCCTTAGATCAAAAAATGAAGGGCTGTGATTGAACGTGTTCATATCTGAACCGCATAATTACATGAGAATTATATATGAGTTGATGTAATCACATGTGAATTTGTTGTTCATATGGTGGTATCACAAAAAAGGTGGCAAATTGAAGGACTAAAAAGGTTGACTTTTATAAACCCAAGTTTTATTTAATTAGTTGATAATTATACCTAAGAGTGCGAGGACATTCAGACATTTTCTTTCGTACCTGAGAAAAAAAACAAGCAGTTAAGAGATAATTAAATTAAATTAATTAATGACCCATGTTTATGTAGTTACACACAAGTAATATGTCCAATATCTATAATCAGATGCATAAATAAAATTATAAAAATATATACAAAAAAAGAAAAAAAAAAGAAATACACACGCGACGCCCCCTTACATGACTTCACACCTTGGGGTCATTTAAAGCTTCTTTAGTTCTCTGACTGATCAACTCTCGAGTCTCTGTAACACAACACCTTAAAATCAATTCAAACCCTAACAATATCATATTTACACAATGCCCCCTCCACATTTTTAATTAAAAAAATAGACTTTTATCAAATTCGAGCATAAAAACAAACTAGAATCATATAACAACCGAATCTCGAGCTTATAAAGTCTCTTATCGATCTTTTCAAGCCTTATGTAATATGTAGGTATGTATATATATTTAAAAATTGGAATTGGGCAAATGATATTATTCTAGGAAGTCATTCTCTTCTTTATTTTATTTATACAAGTTTCTGACTTTTACTCATGGTTGCAAAACTCGCTACTCGGATAAGGAAATTTTATAGAAGTAAATAAATTTGTATAAAAATATATATGATACATATAATTTTCCTAGTTTTTAAAAATAGAACATATTTTAAACTACTACATTAATATTGTATATAAATAATAATAATTATAATAAGACTAATAACCGGATAGACTGAGTTTTACAACGTTGATTCAAGCTTTGGAATAATTCTAGGGTTATGGAACTTATTTTATAAAAATTCAAGCTTTGTAATCTTTATCCCCAGAAAAAAAGAGGGAAAAAAATACATAAAAAAATGGAATAAAAAAGGTACCTGCAGTGTGTTTCTTGCCTTTATTCCATGGAACTCTCCCTTTGTTTGCTAATCCAATTTTCTCCCTTCTGAGCATTTCGTTCTTATCTTTATCTGATCGTTTTTCAAAAACAAAGTTATTTATATGAATCTCTTTATCACAGTAACTGGAATTAATTTGATGTCTTAATTCCGAGAATTTTGATGCTTCCTCTGAGTGAATGTATGCTCTACGTAATTGAATCCCTCTTGAAGATTTAACAAATATTAATCCAGGAAACACACGAGAATCCAAAAGTCGATAACATTCCACAAAATGATAAAAAGATTGCGATGAATTTGGGGCCAGATTGTTGTTTGCGCAAGTAACAGATAAATTCCTGAAAAGTAAATGATTAAGCTAGCAAAATGAATGCCTAATTTCAAATGTTAAGCATCGTGTTCGATTTTTACGCTATCCAATTTCCGAACTTTCGATATCAAAATCCAAAATTAAAGCATGCGGTTATACGAAATAGTGTTTGGGGGAAAGTAATTGAGAATGGGGGAAATGAGCTTACAAATTAGAGGATAGCATCTCTGAGACAATTGGTCGAACAGTTGGTGGGCAAACATCGAAATGAAAGAATTTGATTGTTTATGAATTCAGATTCAAACCAATTAATTGTCAATATGATTTCAATGATTTTATTGAATATAGAAGAATCGCTCTGTAGAATTTACGAAGAACCAGTCGTTAGTGATATGACTGGATAGACCCGACCCGAAGTGGACCCTGTTTTTATAATTTATTCTTATGACATATCAAACCCCAAACTTTGTAGTTTGTACTTTTATTACCCCTCAACTATTACAATATGCAGTGACCCTTTTTGTAAGTTGTTTCATGTTGGCACAATTTCATCCACATACACTATAAGTATAAAACTACAAACACATCACTATCGAATTCAATCAAATAGAGAATAACTATTATATGCTCATCATAATAAGATATTCTCCATAAAATAGCTCTCTAGTATGAAAATTAAAGACCACCAAAAATTTAAGCTTAAAAATATATTACTAAAAATAAAAAGGATTTTTAAACTAGATTTATATTATCATATGAAACTGATGGTATAATGTACTCAGTACTCGCACAATGCGGCGACCTATACTATGTAACTATATTTTGCGGTGATGATGGTGGTGTCAGTATTTAGGGGGCCGATTTGATTGTGGTGATTAATGATGGTGGTGAGTGGCGACGGCGAGTAGTGATGACCAATAGAATAATACGAATTTAGAGATTAATGAAGATAATAAAGTACATGGGTAATTGCAGTGAAGTAATCAACATATGACATAAGAGCTCAGTTTGTTAGAGTTCATTGCTATTGATATGAAGGTTATAGAGCTCCTAGCTATCAATTTTTCCAAAGTGTACATATTTTTCAAAAGGGTTTATTAATGACAACTTTTAGTGTTGTCATTAAGAGGTGATTATATGGATATAACGTTTGTATTTTTATTAATGATGATTGATTGCTAAAATAGATGTTTGTTAATTATTGTATAAGTTTTTTTGACGTATCTCAAAATAACAGATTTCTTGGTCTAAAATTAAGCTCTAAGCAAAATTATTTGCCCAAGTGAAATATATCGTTACCAACCCACAATCACCAAACTAATCATACTCTCATTTTCTTTCTTATCCTTCCCCTTCAAATTCTATTCTCATCCTCGACATCTCACCAAAAAGTTTCAATTTTTCATCCAAATAACAATCAGAATCAACTGTTACATCTTTCAATTTTAAATTTCTGTAAGCTTTAGGTCACTTATGGATGCTATCCGGTGTAATCTCACTTGCTCGCTTTGATACTGTTTCATTCGTCCCCAATTGAACGAATTTGAGCTTTTACTGTTATTATTCGAGACATATAAATGTCTGTCGAAAGATCATTTGAAGCATGGGAAGAGGTACAACGACACGGATTAGATTTAGCCGATAGATTAACACAAGGTTTTACAGATTTGATTCATTCACACATCGCTACACCATCGTTTAATTGGCCAAATCATCCTCCACCGAAGCTGTTTGATGTCGAATTTCACACTCATAATTTCGCGGAACGAGATTTTAGGGTTCTGTTTGACAATACTAGTCACGGAATTAATGGTGTTTCAGCGATTTTTGATATTGGGAATAAATTAGGGCAAGCTGGTGCTGATTTTGGAGCGAGTTTTAATGGTGTTGTTCAGCAGTTTTTTAGGAGTTTGCCTGTGCCATTTCGGCATGAGGAAGATGATACAGTGGTATTAAGGGTGGATAATGGTGTGCAGACGGCTACTGATTTGGGGATTAATATGCAGGTTAATGAGGATTTGGGGACAATTGCAAAACGGTTTAAGGATTATGGGTTTGATGAAACTGAAAAGGTGAAAGATGATTCAGGTGGTGAAGATGTTGCAGGGTTTAATTTGAAAGCTGCTGGTTTTCCTGGCAGAAATCAGGTAAAATTCAACTCCAAGTTAACATTTTTAAGTAGATTGAACATGTAATTTCATTTCAAATTTGGCTGACTAGGTCTTCTAATACCCTAACTATTAAAGTTGCATGACGTACTCTGAACTTGACAAAATAGTCGATTTAGTACACTGACTCCTTAATTTGATTGCGTTTTCTTGGCTTACTCTAATTGGAACTTTTGACGGACTATAAATATACATTTATCTCAATATATTGATATTGGAAGCAACTCACGTGACCAAATTAGCGAGTCAGGGTACTAAATCGGCCATTTTGTCAAGTTCAGGGTACAAAGTTGCACCTTTAATAGTTCAAAGTAGTAGAGAACCTAATCAGCCAAGTTAATTGTACTAAAATGACAGATGTACTCGTAGGCCTCTAAAGTATTCAACTTACTTTCATTAAGGTCACCAATTTTGGCTAAAAAAAAACATGTTGAATATGACAGGGAATACTTAATTTTTCAACAATGTTTGAAAGTCAAACATGTGGTATTGAGAGTTCATTGGCTGCAAGGGGAGATTTTTGGAGAGTAGAAGCATCACATGGCGGGCTCGGGCCCACTTCTGGAAACGGGCCATCTCTTTTCTTAGTCCAATTAGGCCCGATTCTCTTCATTCGTGATTCAACTCTTCTTCTTCCTGTTCATTTGTCCAAACAACATTTACTTTGGTATGGTTATGACCGAAAGGTATTATTATTATTATTCACTATCTTTTATTTTTTATTTTTACCATTTGGATTATTATAAACTTTTTTTTATGTATAATAGGTAAAAATATTACTTTTTTTATATATAAATTCTCATATTATAAGAAATGTCATATTTGAATTACCATTATCTTGATAAATATTTTTGTGACTATTCAACTTCCATAAATATTTTTATAGTGGTGGCAAGAACTGACATTTTTTAGTTAATTGTCAGAATGGAATGCATTCTATTTGTCCAGCTGTATGGTCAAAACATAGAAGATGGTTATTAATGTCAATGTTATGTCTCAATCCTTTAACTTGTGTAAGTTTGTTTTTTTTTTTAAATAAATTTGTAGCAACAAAATTCCCCTTTTAAGGTTTTTTAACAAATTTTATGTATGGTGCAGTCATTTATGGATTTACAGTTTCCAAATGGCCAGCTCACCTATGTTGCAGGTGAAGGTATATCCACTAGTGCTTTTTTACCTGTTTTTGGTGGTTTGCTTCAAGCACAAGGTCAATATCCAGGTCAAATGAGGTTTAGTTTCTCATTTAAGGTTAGTTAATTATGCAACTAAAAAGTTTTCATAAAAAAAAAAAAACATTTTATTAGGGTTTTTTGTTGTCTAAAATAACAACGTACTTTTACATTTGTTTCTGCTTAGTCATTGTACAAAGTTTTGTCCAATTAGGTTGTTAAAAGATGAGTTTGCGTCCAAATCGGATCATTAAAAACATTTTTATATAAGAATAACTTTTTTATTTTTTCTTTAACAATAATTATTTTGTAAAAAAAAATCTTTTAATGATCCAGTTGTTATAAAAAAGCCATCTTTTAATGAAAGTGCACAAAAGTTTATACATTGATTTAATAAACACAAATGTAAAAGCATGTTGTAGTTTTAGGGGGAAAAAAGCTGTTTCTGATACTAATATAGATAGATATCTTTTATAACAGAATAAGTGGGGAACACGTGTTACACCAACGGTACAATTACCTGCAAAATCATTTACTTTAGGTTTTGAACAAGCTTTAGCATGGAAAAGATCTGGTCTTATGGTCAAACCAACCCTTCAATTCAGGTATTATATTGCATTATTTTAATTAAAAATTCATTTTTATTTTATTTTAATTGTATTGTTAACTGACCGACCAGCTTACAACCAACGCTTGGTGGAAATAATCCTGGTGTAAAGGCAGAACTTGTGCACTCTATAAACGATGAACTAAATCTCGTTGGCGGTTGTTCTTTAGTATCACATCCTTCTGCATTTGCATCACTATCTGTAAGTATATACATATACATATAAATATACATATACATATACTGTGTCCGATTCAGCGCAGAACCGTTTAAAGGTGCGTTTAAAGGTGCAGAACCGCAGAACCATCCTAACATCCAATGTTTTCAATGTTATATATAAGGTGTTCATTTTCATACATGGTATAACACATTTACACATCCAATGTTTCCAATTTTTTATACACATATTTATATATTATGTGTATAAAAAATTGGAAACATTGGATGTGTAAATGTGTTACAGCGTGTATGAAAATGTACACCTTATGTATAACATAGAAAACATTGGATGTTAGGATGGTTCTGCGGTTCTGCACCTTTAAACGGTTCTGCGCTGATATACATATATACATATACTTTTATGGTATATGCAGTTAGGTAGATCAAAATGGAACGGGAATGTTGGGAAAACGGGAATAGTATTGAGAGTTGAAACTCCTCTTGCAAATGTTGTTCGGCCTTCTTTTTCCGTTCAATTAAATAGTGGTATTGAATTTTGATCACAAAATATACAACCGAAATTTCAAGTTTTAAATCGATGTTGGTTGTTGATGTGAATATGTAAATTA
The DNA here is from genome assembly GCA_963853835.1 of Calendula officinalis. NCBI lineage: Eukaryota > Viridiplantae > Streptophyta > Magnoliopsida > Asterales > Asteraceae > Calendula > Calendula officinalis. The sequence continues at coordinate 78,872,969 of OY970828.1, forward strand.
CCGTTTTTTTGTATTATCCCGAGCTTGAACACATGCTTCGATGGCAGTTAGGAGTTAGTTACTGTTTGATTTTATATAATCAGTTGTATTGTATCCTCTACCATCTGCTCAAGTATTGTAATTTAAAATATAGTTGATACATAATACACAAATAATAATTTCTCTTTCCTTTTGCTTTTTTATATGGTATCAGAATATGCATGTGCACCGTCCAGTAACAGAACCGAATCGCTCAGAATTGAACTGAGAACCATGGTTTCATGATTGATTTTTTTTACCTTTTTTGGTTTAGAACCAGACGTGATTTTGCATGAAAATTAGAACTGAGAACTGGAACCTTATAGTTCAGTCTGATTCCAAACCTTATAGTTCGGTCTGATTCTATTTGGCGGCTGGTATTCAGTCTAGTTTCCACACTCCTATACCAAAATATCGTTAAAACGTATAAACACAATTATACACTCATCATACTGAGATTTTTAAAAATAATATAACATACATTACAACATTTCTCTACAAATTTCACAAACAATAATCACAAACAATAATCTTCTCTACTACACGGATGAATCGACCAACGGGCCATCAGTGGACACACTCCTCTGCTGTTGACTCTCCCCCGAGGCAACAGAAGTCAACGTTTGACTATCTTGTGACAACAATTCAAATGCTCTAAACCTCATATCAGCATCCATTCCACCCCGTTTTACTACAGCTGGCTGAACCGGAATCTTCCCATCCAGCATGCTCACCACTGCTGACATGGCGGGCCTAAGTGTCGGCGATGGATTGGTGCATAATAAAGCCACGTTTAACATCCTCATTGCCTCTAATTTTGAGTAGTTTGACCCGAGCACGGGGTCAACAAGGTCGAGTAGATTGCCTTGTTCTTGTAGGACATATGCCTTCAAAGTCAACCAACATATAATAAAAGTCAGATTTTGTATATTTTGATAGAGAATATGCATTTTTGGGTAGCAAACTATGATTGTTTTCTCAATCTGGGTAACATGTTATTTGGTGAAAATTTGGGTAGGTCCTTTATTACCCTGCAATATTAAAGATGCAGCATGATATCCTAAATTTGACAAAATGATCAATTTAGTACCCTGACTCGTTAATTTGATCACATTTTCTTGCTTGACTTTCTTTCATTAGAGCTTTTGACGAATTAAAAAAATATACATTCATCTCAACATACAAATCACATGAGAAAACAAGAGCAAATTAGTGACTCAGGGTACTAAATCGAGCATTTTGTCAAGCTCATGTATTATGTTACACCTTTAATTGTTCAAGGTAATAAAGAATTTAGTCAACCAAGTTCAGGATACTAAAATGCATTTTAACCTTATTTTTTCCCTTTAATTTCAGGATTATATTATCATAAACTATATAAATCCAATAAAGTTAGTTTTAACTAGATAGAACTCCATTGTAGTCCATGTTTGTACTTACTCTTCAACATATACACATAACACATTACAGAATTTTAACCGGTTAAATCGATAAGTTCGTAAATTTGTAATTATATTATTTTTTTATGGATATAATCACAGTCAACAGATGACATGGACTATGGTGGAGTTTCAACTAGTTAAAATCAATACTTCCTCCGATTCAAAATAAGTGATACACTTTCCTTTTAGTGATACACTTTAAAAAATTACCTTATTTGGCAAAAAATAGTGGGACCCACACCCACTAACTATCCACTTTAACAAAGTGAAAAGACCCCTTTACCCTTACTTTTACTTTTAAACATCATTAACTCCACTTTATTCAAAAAGTATGGGACCCATTTCTCACTAACTATTCAATTAATCTAATTTAACCATCATTATAAACTTTTGCCTCAAAATACGTGAAATCCGAAGTGTATCACTTATTTTGAATCGGAGGAAGTATATTTTTTTTGCTGATAAATTTTACCTTAATTAGATAATGGTAATATAGTCAATATGCAGAATTTAAAATTTTTTTGAAATTACCCAATCAAGAAGATAGACAAACTCGTCTTTTGGGCGATAATTTGTATTACTTTTTCCGCTCACAATCTCTAACGCAACAACTCCAAAGCTATAAACATCTGCTTTATCCGTTAAGTATCCTCTCATAGCATATTCAGGAGCCATATAACCACTACAAATCCCATCACAACCATAAACATCTCATATTTACAAAATTGATATGTAGTCCTACAATTTGGTCATACCTATAGTCCTACTCAGTAGATAAAGACATGTGTCAAAATCAAGGGATAATATTAAGAGAGAGAATCAGTGGAGTACACATGTCATCCTATTATGTGAGTAAGACTATGAGTAGGACCAAATGATAGGACTAAATATCATTTCTCTAACCATATGATTAAACTGTAATATATAATGAAAAACTGACATTGTTCCAGCGATTCGTGTGCTAATATGAGTGTTTTCTTCTTCATCAAGTTTAGCGAGACCAAAATCTGATATTTTGGCGTTGAGTTCCTTATCGAGAAGCACGTTTGTGGCCTTTATGTCTCGGTGAACAATTTTTAACCTCGATTCCTCGTGGAGATAGGCTAACCCTCGGGCTACTTGTATACATATCTTTTGTCTTCTCGTCCACTCTAAATTAAGCCGTTGGTTCTCTTTACCTGCCACATAACTATAAATATCACAAGAAGAATATCGTATATAGTCACACAAGAAAAAAAAGTGTTGCTAAAAGTAATATATTAGCACAAAAGTAACTACTATTAAAATTTTAGCACAGTATTGGTAGAGTCATGTACATGTGTTTTTTCTACACACACAAAAAAAAAAAAAAAAAAAAAAATTAATTTCATATAATAGTAACAAAGTTTTAAAAGTGTTCCATTTAAGTCATTCAAACTTCAAACTTTACTTTCACTTTATAATAATAACCAAGTTTTAAAAACGTCTCAATCATGTGAAATTAACATTCTATTATAGGTTACCAGTTCACCTTGTATAAAAATTGAAGTGTTACAATTGTGAGTTTATATATATAAATTTAAGTAAAGTACCCTGGTAGTCTGGTACTTATAATAAAAGGTAAATTTCACATGAAACGTCTTAAATTTCATTACTATTCTATGAAATTAATCTCATAAAAAAGTGTCCGTGAAGGATATAGTTAAAAAAAAAAAAGAATTACCAAAAAGAGCGCGTGCAAGACTGTTATTTTCAAGGTACTCGTATATAAGTAGCAACTGGTTTCCTTCTATACAACAACCGTAAAGCTTAACGAGGTTTGGATGTTGTAAAGCCGATATCATGCCTATCTCCGTCACAAATTCACGGTTTCCTTGCTTTGATTTTGACGACAGTTGCTTAACCGCTATTTCAGAACCATCCGATAGCACACCCTAATATAATAACCCACGTGTCATAAAATAATTAGCCTAATATAATAACCCACGTGTCACAAAATAATTAGCAGCGTCTCCGAGATTTTGAAGGCCCTATGCGAAAACACGAAAATGGACCCCCTAAATATAAGTTTTTCACAAAAAAATTGACTTTCTAATTTTTTTTCTATTAATTATTAAGTTGGCATAAATTTTAATATTATATATATAAGATATATATAAAAAAATTGGGCCCTTATAAAATATGGTGCCTGTGCGACTGCACCTCCTGCACCTTCTCAAAGACACCCCTGATAATTAGCCTAATATAAGGTTGGTTTTTATCAGTGAACACATGATAATCTTAACCTAAAAAGGGCAATGGTTCACATTTTTAGAGCATGGGTGCAATTTAAAATCCGTATTTTAAAACATTGTATAAAAGTGGTGCATTAACGCCCTTTATAGAGCTTTTTTATGTTAAGATCCTTTTTGTTTGATATTGATCCATGCAATATGTACCTTGTAAACGGGCCCAAATCCTCCTTCACCGATCTTGTTTGCAGGGTCAAAGTTATGCGTTGCAGCTTTGATTTGTCGCAAACTATAATAGCCCGTTTGTAGTTCAAGAGCCCGAAGTTCTATCACAATAATGAATATAAAGAATTAGTATTTATGGTCGACAATTCAAGTCCTTTTGTGAACATATGTGATATTTAGAAGTAGGATAATATTTGTTGTTAAAAAAAAAATTAAAAAAGTTAATTAGTAAATAGGGAAGAAATAGAGATTTTTAAAGCACAAGTATAGTATATAATTAAAATTTTCTAATTAAGTAATTAATTAGAACAAGATTGGAAAATGTTAATTAAAATGCCGATTATTGTCGTGACTGTTTACGAACAATTATCTGGTCATCAGATAAATGTTATGGTACTTAGGAAAGGATCGAACCCGTAACCTCTAGAAGATCATTTCAGACACTGTAATCCCCAAACGATCACCAAATAATTTTTTTTAATAAATAATAATACTCTTGAAATAAACCATCGCCTAACGATAAGGTCACGAGTTCGATATATTTCCTAGATAAACAATTACCAGATTATAAGGGAATGTTCAAAACGGCCAATTCAACGATTAGCTCACGCACCCCAATGAAGCCCGTTAAAAACGGGGATAACCCTTTTAAATAAAAATAAATAAATAAGTAATAACCTTTGTCTTCTTTATCTTTCCCTAAATAACCCATCTTCCAAAGAACGCCTAAAATCAAAACCACAAATAACGCAACCGAACCAACCACAATTCCAGCTGTCGCTCCACCAGAAAGCCCACCACCCGTTGAGACATCAAAGTCTACAAGGAGGATTTCAAAATATTATCCAAGTTTAGGCTCATTTTATATAACTAAAAATTATATGAGTTTTTTTAGCATGTTCCTTAAGGCATATGTTAGGGTGCATTAATTAACTCAAAACTTTCTATTAGAATTAAAAAATATATTTAATATATCTCTTCAAAATGTAACATATAAACTTCATTAATGGTTATTAACACTTTATTAGGAAATCTTTAGTGAATTAATGCACCCAAATATGTGCCTACATATTAGAAAAACCCAAATTATATATTTATTTAAAAAATATTTAAATAAATATAATTACTAACTTGGTGTTATGGCAATAGCCGATATAAGCGGGCCATAAACACCTCGATCAGGAATTGCGGTAGTCCCTTTTCCCGCCCAATACAAGTGAATTTCTATCGTGCTACCGTTAACCATAATATTATCAAAATCTCGGTAAATACCAATACCGGTACCATTAGCAGCTTCCCTTATATTAAAATCTTTCAATACTATTTGTCCCTGTATAAAACAAAAAGATTTTAAATATATTATATGTTCCGTTATACACTACAACAAATATCTTATTTCTAAACAATTTACTTTCTACTCGCAGGAAAAAGTGTATGTACAATGTACTTATAAGCACGTACAAAATGACTACATTTTAAACATGAATAAATATTATTTACACAATGAAAATTTTAATATTATTTTATATTTCTTCATACTTATAAATGTAGTCATTTTCTATCGTGCTTATAAGATCATCTTCAATACGAAACTATTAAATTTTACTATTCAATTGAATAAGCTTTTAAATATTTTTTTTTGTCATTTTAAAATAGATAATTTTTCTAAAAGGTTAGACTAACCATTTAATTTTCTTTAACCCTTTAATAATATTTTATTGTTTGTTCTCTTTAGTACTAGATTTAATAATATTTTATAAGTGGCACTTATAAAACAATTAAGATAGATAAAAATGAATTAGAAATATTAATAAATTTTTTTTTTTTTTGAAAATGTTAACCATTGGAGAAACTTATAATAAATATGCTTTTTTTTAAAAAAAAAAGTTAGTGAAAAACTAATGTCTCAAAAGTAATAAGTTATTGCAAAGTTAACTACTTAAAATGCTCTAAAAAATGTGTAGAAATGAGATATTTGTTGTAGTGGTACAATAAATTAGATCGATATCGGAGCGACTTACTTGAATAGAAACGTCGAAAATTCGTCTTCCCAAGCTACTAAACGTGGTATCATTCGTATACATAATTTCAGCAAAATGAAGGCGAACTTTATAACTACCTCTTCTTAAACAAAGTCCATAATATCTAAGTGAAGTTGGAGAAAGGCGAGCCGAATTGTATAAACTGCCACCTGTCACGACAAATGGCGCGTTATCATTGCCCAAAAAAACACCGTTGCTACTATACGCCCATCTCTCGGAAGAAGGGAAAAAGTAAGATTCTTCATCGGTTAAGTCTTGTTCGTATTCGTTTCCATCAAAATCTAAAGTGTTCCCACCACAGTTTATAAATAAATTGTATCCTGCAATTACATATTAGTTTTAATTATTAGAAAAATCATCCTAATCAATTTCAGCTTTTAAACCTTTTTTTTGTTTTTTCTTAATTTCATTTTATTTTTAGTTTTTTCTCAACCAATATTTTATGATATAATTAAAATTACCGTGTCAAGGAAATTAGATGCATTTATTGTGTCAAGGAAATATAAAATTACTTTTTAATAATAACATTCTATTCATCTTAGTAATACATTCAATGCATAAATCCAATAAACATAATAAAATTAAGCTTAGTTATAACAAACTATATACAACTTAAGTTTAACTAAGATTATTAATTTAATTAACAAATTGGAAATTTTGATTTTCTAGATAGCATGTAAATATAAACAAGTTTATAAAAATCACAAAAAAAAATAAAAAATAAAAAATCTAAAATCTAAAAAAGTAAAATGTATGAAAACTTATTAAGGGTCTTTTTTAATTTTTGCACAGGGCCTAACATATGTCGGGACCGGCCCTGATTTTATCTTACCCTTTTTTTTTGTTTCTTTTTTATAATTTTAGTTTTAGTTTTTTTTTTCTTTTTTATAGTTTTAATTTAGTTTTTTTTTCTTATTTTCAAGATATATATCTTACCGAATATAAAGTGTAGCTAAGTCGAATATGCAGGTAAGTCGAATATGCAATTGATGTAAATTATTTATGCATTTCCAATCTCAGACTTTAGATCTTTTTTTTTAAAAGTGTATACTCAATTTACATCAACTGCACGCATATTCGACTTACTTAAAGTGCATATTCGGTAAAGTAATTATTGGTTCAAAATTAATTTTTTAATAAAATGAGATTTGCTCTGTAGGTTCTATATTGAAAGGTGGTTCTACAAGGATCCTTACTTATAATTATTATATTAATCTGAGTTATGGGAATGAATATAAAGTAATTAAAGAGAATGATTTACGGTCTGGGTTTCTGCTGCAAGTAAGCCCTTCTGCCAAACACCAAGAATTTCTACACGATAAATTCACGTTTAGTTAAATTACTATAATTATTTAAGAATATATAAAAAAAATGAAATAAAACAAAAACATACCCGTTGCTTGCTAGTGTAGATGAAAATGCAGAAACTAGATTCCTGTAAATAGATTAGATGTAAATAAAGTGGTAAATTAATGTAGAAGAGAATGTTTTCATGTATATAACCGATAGATGGTCCATTTCATTTATGATAAAATTTCACATATAATTTTTAACATAAAAAGTTACACTGGTAGTCCCTACTTTAGAAACCTTTTGCAGAGATGGTCCTTTACAATAACGGGACATGTTTAGTTTTCATTTAAGCCCCCATGTTCGAGGCATGTGAAAATTTTTGTCTATTCCCATTTATCTTTTACAATAAAAAATTAAATACCCTCACATGCTCGCACATGGGGACCTAACAAAAAAAATCAATATCCGTTAGTGTAAAGGACAATCGGTGCAAAAAGTTTCAAAAGTAGGGATTGTCTATGTAATTTCTTGAGTTAAAGGACCATAGGTGAAATTTTGCATAAACCAAATAGACCATCCGTGTAATTGTTGTACGCTAAGTCACTAAAAGAGTAAATCACAAGGATGGTCTCTGAGGTTTACACCAAATTTCACCAATGATCTGAGGTTTACACCAAATTTCACCAATGATCCTGTACTTTTAAAAAAATTATACTTGTGGTCTTTTTTTTAGAAACCTCTTGCACATATCCTTTTACTGATAAAATATTTAATGAATGTTAAATTAAACGACAGTAGGTGCAAAATGTTAAAAAAAAAGACTATCAATAAATTTTTAAAGTAAAAGAACCATAATCATCCTTGTTATTTACTATCAATAAAACTTACAAGCTAGATGGTTGACAATTTTGTTGTTGCGTTTGTGTGAAATTGTTGTACGATAAGTCACTGAAATGATATATCATAAGTTCATAACCATATTTAGATATATATTAATAGAGTAATTAATTATTGATGGGGAATTAATGTCTAACATCTTTCTATTGTTGATAGATGCCCATGAAGGTATATTTCCAGATAATGAGTTCTCATTTAAAAACCTGCATTCATGAATAAAAAATTTTGAATTTTACTCGAATAATCAGAATTTGTTATAATTGTTAGTTTGCTTACACAGTATCAAAATTCACATTCCCAATTGAATTGGGTACTTGACCATCCAACATGTTGAAGCTTAGGTCTCTGCAAAAAATGGTTTAATTTATAAAAACAGAAAATGAAAAATAGGAGAATTAAGAGTAAATTACAAGTTTTTCATCTGAGTCATCTGTCCTATGTACTCAGGTATTGAACCGGTAAGCATGCAATTTCTCAAGTGCCTGTAACAAAATTAATTAATTAATTATATAAAAAATTATAATTTTCAATTTATATGAAATCAACTTACAGTCTAATCATTCTTGTCATATTTTGCAAATTAGGAAAGCTTGAACTTGCTCCAGTCAAATCAGTTATTCTCCTGAGATTAATATAATAATTCACATTTAAAATAAGTTAGTTATATATAATATTTAAAAGCTAAAACAAATTATTAAAAAATAAATAAAATTAATATTACAGTTCTTGTAAATTTGTCAAAAGAGATATTGTAGAAGGAATAGGTCCCTCCATTGATGTTCCTTGCATATCACTGCACAAGATATGATACATGATATAATAACTATTAAGGATTATAATTAAATTCAATTATATTTTTTTTTAATTTTAAAAACAAGATTAATCGATTATATTTACAGTCTCGTGAGTCTTGTCCAGTTTCCGATGAAGCTTGGTATTCTCCCGGATAATGTACTCCCATCTATCCTACTGCAAATATTTTAAATTTGTTCAAATATTTTAATTATTTTAAATATGAAACATTAATTTGATGGATGAAATATGAATAAAATAATATGTATAGATATATAAAACTTACAAATCTTCTAGAGTAGTTAGATTGCCAAATGTATCTGGAATGACCCCTGAGAAATTATTTGCGGAAAGAAGGCTGCAACGAGAATTTTGTTAAAATGTGAATAATATAAACGGATTTATGATAAATGAAATTAAATAAATAAATAAAATGTTTACATTCTTCTTAAGCGAGGTAAACGCCCAAGGTTTGCAGGAAGTGGTCCTTCAAGTAAATTGTCTTCCAAAACTCTATTAGTTATTATCATAAAAACTCAAATGTTAAGAATAATGAAGGATATAATATGATACGTATTAAATAAAAATTAAAATATATTTTCTTACAGTTCTTCGAGTGTCCGAATATCACCAATTTCACTAGGTATTGGACCACTGAGACGATTTCCCAAAAGACTCCTGTAAATCAACAATATTTTTAGCATTTTAGTAAAAAAAAGAATGCGAATAATGATCACGATTAAATCAAATAGTAACTAACTCTTACAATATGATAAGAGGAAGCTGACTGAAACGAGCTGGAATACTTCCATTGATATAGTTGCGACTGAGATCTCTATATATATAATATATTAAAAAAATTAATACAAATTACCAAATTGGTTTATTGCAAATTTGCAATATGTCACTGGCATAACCGTTGGATTAATTTACGCTTACATCTCTTGAAGAAAAGTGAGATTTGCAAATTCTTCAGGGAGAACTCCTGTCAAGTTTAGCCCCTTTAACTGGCTGAAATTTAATATAAAACATTCAAAATTATTCGTCAAAATTCATTTCCAAATAAAAAAATAAGAGTAAATAACATAAATCCTGAACTTTTTTTTAATTATACAAATAGTCTCTAACTATGAAACTTGTAATATCAATAATCCTTACAAATTGAACGTTTTTTTTATTTTTTATTTTGGTTCAGGACCATTGGTGTAACAAGTTTTAAAATTTGCGACTATCGTTGTAATATAGAGAAGTCGAGGGACGGAATCCGAAAATTTCTATACAAATACAGGTACCGTTTATGTAATTTACTCTAAAAATAAAGATTCTTACATGCGTGTAATATGGCAAACAGTTGTGTTACAGTTGCAAGTTACATTGCTGCCAAATCTAAGAATCCCTTGACTGTTTGCTGAATTTGTGATATTAAGACCAAAACTTTCACTGCATGAGTTTCTAGCAACCTGCCAATTGCTATATTGTAGCCTTGAAGATATTGTTTGAAGAGCTTCAACTGTTGTACATAAATAAAAAAACAACAAATAAATTTAAATAAAAAAAAATTCAGTTACAAGATAATAAATACAACTATCTACTAATTGCCTAGCAGTAAGGGTATCTGAATGATTTCCTATAGGTCAATGGCTCAATTCTTTTCCCAGATAAATATTTACCAGATGACAACCACCATAACAGTTATGTTGCGTATATCACGAGCAAAATTGAGCCACTCTGGAGAGCTGGTTATAAACAAAATTACACTTAAAAATGCATTTTGCTTCTAGATATATCATATCTTAATTATATTTTGTCGATGATTTGTTCAAATCGTTCTTTACTTTAATTTTATTTATTTTAAAATGGCATGATTGACCTGAAAAGGTCATTTATTTTATTTATTTATTTAAATATTGCATGTTTGACCAGAATAAGCCATACACAATCGGTCATACATGTACGTAAATGTACATATGCCAGCTACATAATCAATTAGCGAATTATTGACATGTTCAACTTTGACAAAATAGTCACCAACTTTCAACTTTAATGCAAGATATTATTAGTTATCAATTTGATCACTAATATGAAATATCATTATTATTTTCCATACTGATTTATAAATATGACCAATTTAGTAAAAAATGGTGATGATATTTTATAAAGTTACTTTTTTTTTCCAAATTATGATTGGTTGAGACTATTCTTTTATCTCAATAAAATGTTATAAGGATGTTACATGATGGAGAATATTTTTAAGTTAATGTTGTAATAATGCTATAGAACAAAAAATCCATATAACTAGGCTTTAACACATCCTATACTTCATACCTAGTGCACTTACAACAGTTAACTAAGGATATTATATGTTAATAATAATTTTACTAATAGAATAATTATTTTCTAACAACTTGTGAAAAACAGAAATAATAATTTTATTATGGTACAAATGATTAATATGTTTAGAGAAGTTGAAAGAGTCACAATCAAAGAACACTACAACTAGAAAAAGACAAAATAATCAACACCACGTATTTTCCTCTATCCACAAAATGTAAATTTGTGAACATTAAATCAGTAGAAAACGGAACACAAAATCGAATGATTCGATTCACAGTAACAATTCAAAATAATCAGAAATAGATATATGAAGGAATCAAAAGAGGAAAACTAAACCTTCTTCTACCGGCAAAAGTTGAGCTGAAGATCTGAAATCATACAGAATCGGCAATAGAAACAGAATACAGGTGAAGAACTTGAATCCGAGCGTCGCCGTTGCCGGTCGCCGGAGAGACGACACCATTACGCCGGAGATAAGGAAGAATTTGATGCTGAAAACGATGATGATGGTGAGAATTTGGAGGCAAGGGTTTTTAGAGAGTGGAAAGAAGTAAACAAATTTTAAATGAGAGGAGTTTGTGAAGATTATATATAAACTTTGGGAATTTATGTATGTACCACCACTTTTGTCACTTTTATATAAATTTTCACACTACTTATATCACATTGTACAACTTTTATAGTTTACTGTATAAGTATGTTAAGCAACAGTTAGATATTAGATGTGATATGAAAATCATCCCCTACAAACTTTAGCCGTCTGAAGAACAAACTGCTACATGATTGTTGTTGACTTTGACTACTTTTCAACTTAATATCGCGGGGTTATTTTGACTTTTGAAATTTTATAGAAGCGACTGCGTATAAAAGAGTGGTTGGATAAAATGAACGTAAAAATGATTAAAAAAAAAACAAAACATTTTACCGCTTTGTATTTGGTTGACTACCTTATATTAAAAATGCAAAATAATATCTTAAACTTATCAATTTAGTATCCTAATTAATTAATTTATTTGATCTTTACTTTTATCACGTGGTTTGTTTATAATATCTATATATTAAAATAAATATATTTCATCTGATTCAAAATAAATTATACATTCTTGATTTTATGGTTTTTTAGTCAAAAAATTATAATAGAGATTAAATTAGATTAATTGGATAGTTAGTGGAGAATAAGTCTCACAATTTTCTAATAATGTAAGGTTAATGATGTTTAAAAATAAAAATAATGGTAAATGAGTGATTTCACTTTATTAAAGTAGATAGTTAGTGGGTGTGTGGTCCACTACTTTTTACCAAATAAGGTAAAATTTCAAAGTGTGTCACTTATTTTGATACATCCACATATGAAAAGTGTATCATTTATTTTGAATCGGAGGAAGTATATATTTTTATTTCGTCAAAATGTACAATGAAAGTAAGTCAACTAGAAAAGCACGATCAAATTAATGAGTTACGCTGCCACGATATTAAACGATAATTTTGTCAAATTCACGATATTATTTTGCACCATTAATAATTTATAGTAATAGAGATCTAATCAGCCACATTAATGATTTTAAAATGTATCTTACTAAAATTATTATTTTTATTTCGTACGAACTTTCAACTTTCCCACTATACCAATTAAACTTTATTTTGGAGATTACTTTTTTTTTTTCTTTCTAAAAGTAGATTTAACTTTTTCTCTAATTCTTTGTTCTTTCTTATATTACCACTTGGCAGGTATCGAACATCATTTGTTTGTAATTTTGTACGTAAATACGTCGCTGTCCTCTTGCCATTCATATGTTCCGTTAGTTCCAATAATACCTTAACTAAATTTTCTACTAAATTTTTTTATTTTATTTTCTTACAAATAAAATTATTAACATATAAAATTCATTAATATTTTACTTTAATCTTATTATTTGATTTAGATACTTGTACTGACAAACAAGTACTAAGATAAGTTATTAAAATCTAGTAGTTTATCCAAACAGCAAGCAGCTTCTATGAAATTTCTACCTAACTTTATCACAATGCATGCATGTATTTGATACCACAATCGCCAAAATGCATTTAATATCCTGAAATTGATTTAGTATGTTGTTTTCTCACGTGATTTACTACTAAATGTCAATATATTGTGATTGTGATGAATGTATATTTTTAGTCCGTCAAAAAAATCCAACGAATCAAGTAAGTTAAATAAGAAAACACGATCAAAGTAATGAGACATGGTACTAAATCGATCATTTTATCAAATTCAAGATATCGGTTCTATGAAGCTCCGTCCATGGATATAAATCTGTAATCATTTTATGAATATGCAGTTAGACGTAAACTGGTGTCGTCTTTTCCTTCTCGGACATATATTTTGTGTACTCCAAGAAAATAACAAGAAGCGATTTCTGTCCATATTTCTACCTTGCACGACACATATTAACCTTTCCATGATATCAATGACTATAATCCATATAAAAAAGGACAAAAATACATCATTAATTACATAAAATTCATGTATTTATATGAACAGATTACATATAAAATTACTTCATCTTTCATTAATGTATTTAATTTGTAAGCTTCTATCGGTATTAGCATGGATGTTAGTGGTGAACGAAGTTCAAGAGTTAAACTCATTGCCCTTGTCGCTACCGCGGGCTTGTTTTCGGCTGCTCTTGGTTTTGCTGCCGAAGCCACAAAAGTTCAGGTAATTATGAATTAAATTTAACATCGATCTGTTGCTCGTTTGTTTTTCTCTTCTATGTAAAAACAAGAATTAATAAACATAGATCATTTTCCACTTTATGACAATTTGAATAAAAATTCTCAATACATTTTTTGCCTCTCAATTAGAACCAACGAAATTAAAGGTCGAACAAAAGAAACCAATTGATTTGTAGTGCAAAAAAAGAAGCAAGCGTGACCGTTACAGATGAAAATGTAATAATTCATTCTCGAAAAATGGATCAACGAAGACGTCAACTTTAAAATTTAATCTCTAGTTTTTAGTCTAGATTTGTCGTTTAATTTGTAATGTTTAATGAAACTGTAGTTTTTAATTTTAATCTTATAATATGTTACACCAAATTGAAAACATAGTGTGAGCTATTCCAAATATTTTCTTCCTGAGTCCGCAAAGGAACCTAAAAATTTATACCTCATAGTACCATATTTCACTACTCGTTCTAGCTAGAAAAAGTCACTAAAGCATAGATATTCCTCAAAGTTTTGTGTGTATCACTAATTGTCACTAAATTAATTAATATCACTTTTCGTATATTGTTCTCACGTGACATGATTGAGTCTACACGTGCGCAGCTTGATGAGGTTAAGGATGGGGATAGAGGATGCATATATCCGAGCCATTCGGACTCCACATCGCTTGGAATACTAGCCGTTGTAGCGCTTTTCTGTTTTCGTGTTTACTGCCCTCGAACTCGATGCTCTTCTTCGGTGGTTCAACTCTCTCTCGTTATTTGTCATGGTATATATATTCCTATTCTTTTCACATATATGATCGAGTCTTTCTTGAAACGAAAATGTGCAACTTGTTAACCGGTTATAAATGATGACATAACCATTATTTATTTGCATGAAAAGTATTAAGGTCACTGTATTTTCCGAAAAAAAGTTCAATTTGTCATTGTGATTTACGAAAAAGAATTCCTAGATAATCGTGAACAAGTTGTAGGTCACCTATCTGTGTTTTTAAAAAATTGGTGTTCAATAATTAATACCCGTGTAATATAATGATGTTAATAAGCAAAAATGTACAATGACCAAAGCTAATGTTTTTAGAAAGTAAGATGAATATCACTAATTAGTGCATTAACCTTTATTCTTTTATGGCCAAAATGTATTTAATTGCTTGAATTTGGCTGATTAAATCTTCTAATGCCCTTAACTATTAAAAGTACAACTGAATTTGACAAAATTGTCGATTTACTATCCTGACTTAAAACACTATTGGAAATGAGGTAATTAACTAACTAACTAACGTGTTGTATTTAGGGTGGCATCATTTGTTGCATTGGGTTTTTACATTGTTGGTTTGTTGATGATTGGAAATCAAGGGAAGACAATAAGCTATGAAGAAACTTATGCAACTTATTATGATTGCAACGTTGTGAAACCTGGTATTTTTGGGGGTGGTGCTTCTTTTGCTCTTACAAGTGTTGTTCTGGAAATTATTTATATGGTTGTAACCGATCAAATTCATGCCGATAAAACAACAAACAATCCTTCAACTCAACCTTCGGTGATCGCAATGAGTTAATTGACTACTTTCGGTATATGTTTGAGGATGTTTCGGCCTATGTTCTTAATGTATATTTGCTTTCGAAAAACTTGTAATTGGAATAAGAGATTGTATCGTTCATGTGCCTTAATTCGAGAATGCAGATTGATCTCGTTGATTATTAAAATACCTAGGACAATCTAATTTCATGATTTTTTGTTTCGGTCCTATCGATTTTGATCCGGTCCTCGGAAAAGGGTGAGCATTTTGGCTAAAAAAACGAACCGAATTGAATCCCGACCAAAACTGAATTGAATCAACACTGATTATGGTTTTCGGTTTTGTAATTTCATAATTTTCAGTTTTGGTCCTATCAGTTTCGGTCCAATCCTCAAACCACGCTCACCCCTAGTATTACATTTCATATGTGAAATCAGTAGTGATTAATAGTTCTGATTATGGTAGTAGGTTCAATGTGTGTTTGATAAATGTCACATTGAATCTTGAAGAAAATAAAAAACTTAAGTATCACTCCTTAGTAAGAACTCTAAAGCTTTCAAGAAACTGAAGTTGAAAAAGTTAAAAAATATACAAGTTAACCTATAAAAATGAAAACCTATAATAATCTTAGAAATGTCTCAGTTACATTAAATAAAGAATTTTATCGAACTTTTTGATATGTTTAATTCATACATTTATATACTTACCTATCATCAAGTTTTGATATATAATAAATATAAATATTTATATTTATTCATGAAAGAAAAATAGTTATATGTGTTTTGGAAGGACACAAAAAGCACACCATCCAACTACCCTAAACACCACAATAAGTCTCGTGTGTCTTGTTTTGTTCATATTGAAAAATGAGTGTGTGGACTGTGTGTTTTCTTCTTGCTTATTATGTATTATCAATGCAAAATGGTGGTGTTGATGGAGACGAAAGAAGATGCGATTTATTCAAAGGTAGATGGGTATGGGATGAATCGAATTCTCACCCGATGTATAACGGGCCCGAATGCCCGTTTATAAACCCGGGTCTGAACTGCCAGAAGAATGGTAGACCCGATAACTCGTACCTCAACTTCAGATGGCAGCCTCACTCTTGCTCGCTTTCAAGGTCTATTTTTCTTTTTTACCTTAATTAAAACTTTCTTTTAATTATCTAATAGGGACAAGAAAGACTTAGATAACCGAAATAAGGTGGCTAAAAAATTACTCACTCTGTCCTATTTTTATTGTCCACATTTCCTTTTTGATAAGTCCAAAAACTAATGTTCATTTGAAAATTCTACATATCAAAAAACACTTATGTGGTAAAGATAAAGTTTTATTGGTTCCACAGTGTAATAAATGCACTTTTTCTTAAACTGTGTAATTTTTGTCTATGGACAATAATTTTGGGACAGATGTAATATTATTTAAATGGACTTTAAAAAATTATAAATACCAAAATGTCACATCATTCAAAGTATATTGTTCTTTTATGATAGTATTCCTAATTATGAAAGAACAAAAGTAGTTTGAAATTACTAATTAGTAGTTAACCGAAATTTGGTTTGAAATGCATAGATTCAATGGTGAGGATTTCCTAAGGAGAAACAGGGGCAAGAAGATTATGTTTGTTGGAGACTCGTTGAGTTCGAATCAGATGCAATCACTAGCATGCATGCTTTACCATCCGGCTCGACGCTACAACCCGAGTGTCGCTCATCAAGGATTATTCTCGACTATTTTCTTCCCTGTGAGTACTCTTTATTTCTGATATAGACTAAAAAACGAGAACACAAATTAATCCAGCTGATTTATAGAATACCCAAGACAATCTATTCTGAAATCACGTTGATTTAAAGAATAAAACAATTTTAGTCTTCAAAACCTTTTCAATACAAGATCACAAATTTTGGGAGAAAATTCAATTTTCATATAATTATCAAACTAAACATTCCATAGTCTCAAACAAACCATAAATAAAGCCTGAATTTTTTTTAATGGGACAAAAAAGACAAACGGGTCTGCCATGAACCACAAAACCATAAAAATGATTTATGAAATTGTTAACTTTTTGCAAATGGGTACTCAATTTCTTGATCTAAATGTTTGGTTTTCTATGATTGAAGGAGCATGGAGTTTCGATTATTTATTTGAAAAACGGGTTCCTTGTAGACCTCGTGATGGAGGAAACGGGTCGGGTGTTGAAGCTGGATTCAATCAGCAGAGGAAGCAAATGGCAAGAAGCGGATATCTTGATATTCAATAGCTATCATTGGTGGATTCATGGTGGCCCACTTAAATCGTATGACTTGTAGCTAATCTTGAATATTGTATATGATAAGTTTTGACCCGTTTGGTAAAATGGGTCGACTCGGGTTATGTTGTATTTTTACTCGTTTTGTCACGTCTACTCAATAGAGTGTGGTTTCTTAAACAAGTTCGTTAACTAGTGGTTTTGGTTGTAGATGGGACTATTATCGGGTCGGTGAAAAGTTATACAAAGACATGGAACTTATGGATGCTTACAAGATCGCATTGACCACTTGGGCTAGATGGGTTGACTCGAACATCAACCCAAAGAAGACCCGAGTGTTTTTCCAAGGGATATCCGCTGTTCATTATGAGTAAGTGTTAGATTAGGCTGGTGCAAACTGGACCGAGAACCGACCGGAACCACAGAACTGAACTGGACCGAAACGAGCTATACGGTTCGGTTCCGACCGGTTCTCGGTCCAGTTTAGTTCAGTTCTGACCATCATCGCTTCGGCCCTCGTCCGGCCGAAACCATTTTCTCAATTCTAGGTTTGGTTCCGAGCGGTTTGGTGGTTATTACATGCTCATGAGTCATGAAAATACATTGTTATTACATGCTCTTATTCCAATTAAGCTTAGGGCCCATTTGATTTGCTTTGGAATCGGTCCGAGTTGGCATGTTTGTTTTCCTCAATTTCGTGTAACACTCTAACTGATTAAAAAAACAACTAACTCAATTAGAAGTTTTGACTCAGTCATTAACTATTTCAGTCAGAAACTATCAAACGACCCTTAATTATTTAATTTTGCTTTTTGTGTGTAATAGAGGCAAGGATTGGGGGTCACGGAGTGGTGAAACTTGTAATGGTCAAACTGACCCGATACAAGGATTTAATTATCCGGGGAAGAGATATGTAGCAGAACAAGTGGTGAAAGATGTAATTTCAAAAATGAAAAATCCGGCTTATTTGTTGGATATAACATTACTTACACAGCTCAGAAAAGACGGCCACCCATCCAAATACGCCGGTGGAATGTTGGATTGCAGCCATTGGTGTCTCGCCGGTGTTCCCGATACTTGGAATCAAATAATGTATACGGTATTGCTCAAGGATTAGTTTTTTGAGTTATCAAATACTACCTTGGTTTCATCGTTTTTGAAACAAAATATTATAATATAACTTAGACATCAAAATTCAAATATATAAATGTTATTATAATATAATTTAGATATCAAATATATAAACGTTATTTAAAAACACATATATTAAGATCTTTTATAAAATGTGGAATCGCAATCTCCTTGACTTTAAGGATATTTTGGCAAGTGCATTGTTTAGTTGTGTATTT
Source organism: Calendula officinalis (assembly GCA_963853835.1). Classification (NCBI taxonomy): domain Eukaryota; kingdom Viridiplantae; phylum Streptophyta; class Magnoliopsida; order Asterales; family Asteraceae; genus Calendula; species Calendula officinalis. The sequence goes on from OY970828.1 coordinate 78,892,047, forward strand.
TTGGACCTTGAAGTGGTGTAAATATCCAAGTTTGTCAAGTTGCAACATGGACATAAGGCCCATAACTTGATTGATGTTTGTTCTTGTTCTTCCTTTTTAGCTATGCCTTTCAAATTATTCATTGTATGTTTACTTGTATAAATCCGATAACTAGCATATCAATTTATACTTCATTGATCGACTAATATGGTATTCAGATATATGATTTATTATAATTACTAGGCATGTGAAAATTAGAATGAGAACCAACCACATCTATTAAAATGAAATGAACTGAATAAAATCGAGCTATAACAGTGCAGTTCTCGTAATTATTTTTAATGCAAAATCGATTCTTAATTCAGTTCGTTTCAAATTCAAAAAAGATCAGAAAAACTTTTTTAGTTGTCCGCTTGATCCAGTCAAAGACATCACCAATTCGATCATCAATCCAACTAAAATAAAATTTTGATTATCTTTTAAATTCGATTCAATATTTGGACTTACACTCGTACACCTTTCCCCTCTTATAAAAGAGAATTGATATATTTACCAAAATTTTTAATGATTATATCATATTATACAAATTTTACAGTTAATTGTATAAGTATATTAAACATTGGTACATACATATAAAAATCAGCCACTAACCGTAGAAAGCCAGCTAAGCGATTCTCTTCATGATTCATCCACGTAGCTAATTGACACGTGTCCTCATTGAATTCAACGCCCAAAATATCACTTGCTTTTACTATAAATAACATCATTTATCCATTCAGATACGAATACGAATCCGTTATATTCTATTTAAACAGATCCCCCCAAAATATCCCCACTTCTCTGCTTCATACATTGCTTAAACCCTTTGAAATTACGCGTAGATCTCAAATATCTGAACGAATTTGAGCGATGAAGATTCAGTGTAACGTGTGTGAATCGGCGGAGGCGACGGTGCTTTGTTGCGCCGACGAGGCGGCGCTGTGTCGGAATTGCGACGTGAAGATACATGCTGCTAATAAGCTCGCTAGTAAGCATCAGAGAGTTCCTCTTTCTAATTCCAATAATCAGATGCCGAAGTGTGATATATGTCAGGTATGTGTACAAACAGAGATTGTGTAATTGTAAGTTATGATGTGCTTTTGAATTTGATTGTTGTTCTAAATTTCTGTGTGTTTGATTTAATTTCAATTGATTATTGTGATTTTGAGCTGTTTGTGAACGATTATTAACGAATCAAATAATAAGGAATCTGTTTAATTCGGTAATTGATTATGAACGATTAGTACTTAAACACAGTATTCTTCGTGATAAATGCGGTAGTTTGATTTTGCGTGTGAAAACAACATTTGGAGGTGTTTGATTTGCTCTATTTTAAAATTTGATAGTTAATTACTAAAGTTATGATCACGTAATGGAGAAAAAAGACGCTGCTATCAAAATTGATAGATTGAGAAGCAACTAAGGTTTTGACAATGCTTTAAACTGTTAGAAATGAACACAGAAATATACGAATTGATCAATCAGTAATTCAGTACTGTTGAATATAACAAAGTGATAAAAACTAGAATCTAATCATCACTACAGACATTAAAAAAAGCAAATCCGGATTCTGAAACTTGTAACCATACTTTTTGTAATTAATTTCTTAACATTTATATAATTATAATAAGATCACTTTAATTATGTATGATACAGGAGACAGATGGCTACTTCTTTTGTCTAGAAGATAGAGCATTACTCTGCAGAAAATGTGATGTTTCAATTCACACAATCAATCCTCTTGTGTCATCACACCAGCGATTTCTACTGACAGGTGTCAAAATAGGGGTCGAAACTCCAGATATTGTGACATCATCAGCAACATCTGTGACGTCACTCCCCTGTGGGAAGGTTCTAGAAACACCAGACTCAGTTTGTCTACCTCGTCCTATTCCTATCTCAGCATACGATCAATATAATAAAGCTGTACCTGTTGTAGCTGCTGGATCTGGTAATTTTGCATCTTCTAAGTTGAATTTTGGAGGTGGTTCTTCACCTCAACAATGGCAGTTTGATGAGTTTTTTGGATCAAGTGATCTGAATCAGAATTATAACTACATCGAAAATGGTCTATCCAAGGTATTATATTAAGGTCAAAATTCATTTTAATACCCTGAACTTTGGCTGACTAGGTCTTCTACTACCGAACTATCAAATGTGCAACATGGTACACTGAAATTGACAAAATTGTCGATTTAGTACACTGACTCGCTAATTTGGTCTTGTTTTCTCACGGAATTTGCTTCTGATATCAATATATTGAGACGAATGTGTATTTTTTTAGTCCTTCAAAAGCTCTAAGAAAAGTTTAATGACAATTTTGTCAAGTTTAGGGTATTATGTTGCACTTTTAATAGTTCAGCATAGTAGATAATTCAATCAGCTAAGTTTAGGGTACTGAAATGAATTTTTTTTCCCCATTTTACTTCATGTGTATATAATGCTAAGATTTAATTAACTTATTAGGGTGATAGTAGCAAGATGAGAGATCAGTCAGATTGTTCCTCAATTTTAAGAGCATTAGAGGTTGAACTAGACAGTGACGATTGTTTCGGGCAGGTGCCCGATTCATCTTGGGCAGTCCCACAAAAATCTTCACCACCTACTGCTTCAGGTCTCTGCTGGCCAAAACATAATTATAATCATACAGCTTTTGTTCCTGATGTATCTTATACTCCTACTGCTTCTGGATCAGTAGCTTAAACAAGGATTCTTTTTTGTTTATTCTGGAAATTAGTGTTTTTGTTTTCTTCAGTTTAAATATGTATTAGTAAGATAATTATAGTTGTTCAAATCGTTTTGCAAATTACTTTATATACGAAAACTAATACTAGTATCAGAGTGTCATAGGGTTTTGACCTGAAATAATATCGTATATATTCGTTGATGTTTAGTCTTAGTACAACGTGTTTTAGATATAATGATGTAAGGTCCGATTCAGCGCAGAACCGTTTAAAGGTGCATAACCGCAGAATCATCCTAACATCTAATGTTTTTAATGTTATACATAAGGTGTACCTTTTCATACACGTTGTAACACATTTATACATTCAATGTTTCCAATTTTTCATACAAATAATATATAAATATATTTATATACTATTTGTATACAAAATGGAAAACATTGGATATTATACACCTTATCTATAACATTGGATGTTAGGATGGTTACAACGTGTATGAAAATGTATACCTTATTTATAACATAGAAAACATTAGATATTATGATGGTTCTGCACCTTTAAACGGTTTTGCGCTGAATCGGGCCCTAATGATGTATTTATATAGTTTCATCTGCATATTAGAAATGGAAGATTTACATTTACATTCTTAGATTATTATTTTAATTTCTTATTAACTATTACACCATTGTTAACCGTCATTATATTTTGTAAACTGATATGATATGTTAGATTTCAATCTCGTTATTGGTGGGGTGGGTGGTTAGTCTTATTGGTAGTTAAGAGCGGTGACACGCAATCATTGGTTTAGAAACTAAAAAGTGGCTTGAAGTTGGTTGGGCTACAAGTCAAAAACTTTGTGGCTAAAAATAACTTGAGTAGGGTCGGGTTGACATTACAGCAATTTTATAATTTTTTTGGGAATTTTATGAATGAATTATTCATTATTACCGGTATATACTATTTTTTAGGGCAAGATTCATCCACATTAATTATACTCCCTCCGTCCCATTTTAAATGTCCAGTATACTATTTTAGTTTGTCTCATAAAGAGTGTCATTTTCTAAATTTCAACCAATCAAAAAATATTTAAGTGGGAAAGAGAAAATTTGATTGGTGACATTATATAATTAATGCACTTTTCTTAAACTGTGTGCTTTTTTGTAGTGGACAATTAAAGTGGGACGGAGGGAGTATAAAGCTAATTTCGTCTCATTTGGGTGGTTTTATTTTTACCAAAGTTCTTAAATGTGACCATTAACCTGTTGAATCTTGTGTGTTTGGCTATGAGCTTTTAAGGCTTTAAGCATACCTTTAAAATGGGCCAGATTTTAAATAAAATTTTTATTAGAATACCTTTAAATAATCATGTTTATGTCATATTTCGCTCTTTTATTTGTCTTTTACGTCTTACATTATCTAGTTTCATTACTTTATCAATTTTATTTATATAATGTAAATATTACATATCACAAGTATATTATATAAATATAGACTTTCTGCTAAACTTTTAGGTATATGACAATGTACAGTACCATTAGGTAAAAATTATACTTCTTGTTTGACTTTTAGGTATATGGGAATTTCCATTACTATTAGCCATCTAGTGATGCCAAATGATATAACGTAAGGACAGTTAGAATAAACTTCTAACATTATGGATTTATCTCTTCCTTATATAAACATTTACCAGATAATCATGCATTGCAATATTCAGAAATAAGGACGACAGTAGTAAGTTCGTGTATATCATGAATAAACCGTGTATATCATGAATAAAGTTCAATCATCTGGAAAACTCGTTAGAAACACAAATACCCTTTTGAAAGGAAAAAAAAACGAATGTATATTACTATTAGGTTGAAGTTATACTTTTTGCAAGACTTTTAAGTATAATGACTTTGGCCTTGAAGCTTTTATCAACAATTGATTATTACCACAAAAAATAATAATTTGATAATCATCAGCATAAATGAACCGCAATGTAATGGCTTTTAATACATTTGATCATAAAGAACTAAGGTGGTGTTTGGGAAAACTTATTAAGAGGTGCTTATGGCTTATAAGCTTATATAAGCCTAAATAATCTCTTTCAAAAAGATTATTTAGGCTTATATAAGCTTATAAGCTATAAGCTCCTTTAAATAAGCTTTCCCAAACACCCCCTAAATGACATTAAAAGAAATAATAATAATAATAATAATAATAATAATAATAATAATAATATAAATAGGCATTTCTCCAATATCACACAACTCATGAACGCTTCTCAAATAGCCACCAATTGCACTGCCACACACACATTTCAACTCATAGATAAGGTTCTTTTTCCCCCAATTTCTCTTTTCATACTACCCGACCCGACCCGACCCTTTCGTCAAATTAAATCAAGAAATCCCTCTCAATTTTGTGGCAAATATACTTTCCAATTAAAGCAAAAGCAAATTTAAAAACTAATTCATAGTTTAAACTATGTGGACTTTTTGGATCCACTAAAAAACCAGTATATCTATTCGAGCTTACAACAGTTTAGCAAACTCCAAATATTTCATTTCCGTCTTCAATTTCGCATTATTCTTCAAAACTGTGGCTTTTTGTGTGGTGGGTATCTGCTTATATACAAATTAACAACTTTTCTGAGCTGGGTTTTCGATTTTATTAAGGAAAGATTTGATCTTGGGGATATTTTTAAAAGATGATGCCGGCGACATGCCATAATCTTGAATTTGGTCGAACTGGTTTTGTTGATTTTGCTGCTTGTGGGTGTTCTTCTAATTCTTCATTTGACTGGTTTTCTAAAAGAAATTATGCAAACAAAATTATTACAAATGGGGTGAATTACTGTGGTGCCGGTGGCCGGAGACTCATATGTTGCCGCCGTGATAGTAATATTGCTAAGTATAGAGGGTTTTCAACTGAAGCTCCTGAAACTTTGCTAAATGGTATTTATATTTCATTTATTTATTTATTTATTTTATTTTCAATTTATTAACTGTGATTTAACTTAATGTTTTATGAACAGGGGATGTACCAGGGCCTCCACCAGTATTAAATAAAAAGAAAGAAAGTACAACAGATTTGTTTGAAACTGTTTCTGATGATCTTCTAACATTGAACAAGAATCTACAATCTGTGAGTTTTTCTTTTGTTAATTGTCATCAAGATTTGTTTTATTAATTTGTTTATTATCATCAAGATTTGTGTTATACCGTCACTTAACGTGGCACTCAGTTGACAACAGCAGTCTTGAGAGTGGTCTCAAACATATTTTTTACATTTATATTTGTCCATGTTTCGTAACTATAAAAGTTCTTGTCCAATCAGATTGAAAACTTTTTAAATCAATTATTTTTACATAGCACTTATCATTATGTACAAATCTAATATAGGTGATGATTTTTATACCACATGTTTTAATTCATTTACCACAACCATTGCATTTTTTACTTGTACCGTATGCAGAATTACTTGTAAAGTGTGGTATAGGCATCAAAAAGTGTGGTAGTAAAATTAATTCCCATCTAATATTTTTTATTTATAATTAAACATTTTGTACATATCTAGGACATAGAACCTTCTTTAGTGACTAAGTTGGACTAAAATATGTACAATAACTAAACATACACAAATATAAATGTACGCTGTTATTTTATAACTTTAGACTACCCTTCTTTTGGCTAATTATTTACCCTAAATTTGTTTATGAATTTTGTAAAAAATGGTAATATGTTTTTGTTTTATTTAATGTTGTTTGTGTGATAGATTGTTGGTGCAGAAAACCCGGTTTTAATGGCGGCTGCTGAGCAGATATTTAGTGCTGGTGGGAAGAGAATGAGACCAGCTTTGGTTTTCTTGGTTTCAAGAGCCACTTTAGCACTTACCGGTTTAGAGTGAGTATTTATTTATTTAAATTTAATTTTAATTATTATATTTTCGATAGTTTGATATAAATATAATTATGTAATAAGTTCGGTTTTGTGATCTAGGGAACTTACAAGAGAACATAAACGTTTGGCGGAAATTATCGAAATGATTCATACTGCAAGCTTAATTCATGATGACGTGTTGGATGAAAGTGACATGAGAAGAGGTAAAAACTTTTAAATATTTTTTTATTTTATTATTTTTAGTAAAAACTTGAAGTCATAGAAATTAGTTTTTGATATCTGGATTAAAAGATTATAATCTGATTATTTAAAGGGTCAAACATTAGTAAGATTCATATCAGCTGCAACAAAAATGCTTATGGAAAGGGTAAAATAAAAAAAAAAATTATTCGTTCCCTCCAAATCTTTATAAAAATTAAATTTTTATTTATTTTATTTCTAAATGCAGGCCAAGAAACCGTCCACCAGCTATACGGTACACGGGTGGCTGTCCTAGCTGGCGATTTTATGTTCGCTCAATCATCATGGTATCTTGCAAATCTTGAAAACCTGGAGGTTATAAAACTAATTAGCCAGGTATATATATCTTCTCAAATTAAACTTAATTTTCTGCCAACACACTTCTTATTTTAGGACAGATTTATGTTTATAAAAAAAATGTACCATATATACTAGATTATATGTTAATTACTTGACTATTACAGGTTATTAAAGATTTTGCGAGCGGAGAAATAAAACAAGCATCAAGTTTATTTGATTGTGATGTCGAACTCGACGAATATTTAATAAAAAGTTACTACAAAACCGCTTCATTAATCGCCGCCAGCACAAAAGGCGCAGCAATTTTCAGTGGGGTCCACGATGATGTCAGCGAACAAATGTATCAATACGGGAAAAACCTCGGTTTATCATTTCAAGTTGTTGATGACATATTGGACTTTACACAGTCAGCACAGCAGTTAGGAAAGCCAGCTGGCAGTGACCTGGCGAAAGGAAACCTAACCGCGCCCGTAATTTTCGCTCTCGAAAAAGAATCGAAATTACGGGAAATTATCGAATCGGAATTTTGTGAAAATGGGTCTCTTGATGAGGCGATTGAGATTGTTATGAAAAGCGGTGGGATTGAACGAGCACAAATTTTGGCTAAACAGAAAGCTGACGTGGCGATTCGGTGTCTTGAATGTCTTCCTCAAAGTGCGTTTCGGTTAGCTCTCGAGGGTATGGTTAAATTTAATCTTGAACGTATTGACTAAAGTTAGTTGATGTTGAAACCGTTATTGTTTATATTTGTTCGGGTTCGCGATGATTGGTTGTTGTAACAGTCGAGAAACGGGCTCGTTTTTTCGTTCTTTCGGGTTCGATATGGAATTATAGGAAATTTATGTAATTGGAAGAAAGGAAATAAACATTCATGGGGTGTTGTATATTCTTTGAAGATGAACATAATTGTAAGTTCTTGTCATTTATTGGTTTTATACAAAGTATTTCTTTTTTTAAACGGTAGTCATCTGAAATGATCTAATAGAGGAAACAAATCCGATCTCTTCCTATAATAAGCATTTACCAAATGACCAAGAGAACGTTCGGAAGCGTTCACGGCAACCATTGGGTCACGTACATCACAAACACAGTTTGGTCACTCTAGGGATGTTTTCATATAAATTTAAAAGTGATATATATGTGAGGTCGTTTTCGTATAATATCGTCATATTTGTATGTTCATAACTTTGTATTTTTTTAATGATTCCTAAATTTACTTCAATTTTATCTACAACAAGATTTGAAGTTATGGTCTTAGGCAACGAGAAACGTAATAAAGAAAAACCAAAATCCAATAAACTCACCTAATTTGGTTGAATTAGAATTGATCCATCCAATCAAAAACGGAATTTAAGAGGGCGAGGGAACGTCCGTAAAATACCATTGGAAAACATTGTCAACAAGCCCAATAATCGCATTATACATGAAAAAGCCCCCAAGGCCCAAAAAGACACCAATTACACGAACCATGACCAAATTACAATTTAAAACCATGTTAAAAACACTCTCAAAAAACAAAAGAAAAAAATAGATAAAAATAAAAATACAATTATTCCCCTCAAAGACACCAATAAGATGCAACAACTAGCATGATAAGTCTAGGGCCGGTGTAAATACAATCATAAAGGTCATTTGGTAAATACAAAAACAGCTATACGTTCGGGTGCGCTATATCTTGCGGAGAATCAAGTGGGCACCGTGTCGAGGTTGAAGTGTAACAACATAAGATGGCGAGTGAGTATAAGAAGGCGATAATTCAAACGAGAAATTTTGTAGGATCGTTGATATAGCTAATTTAGCTTCCATCAATGCAAAGTTATTCCCGATACATATTCGAGGACCCCAACTAAAAGGGAAGAAAGCGAGCTTGTTCTTTGTTGCGTTTGCAATTCCTTCTGAAAATCTCTCGGGATTGAACTCTTTCGCATCTTCCCCCCAAATTTCACGATCATGGTGCACAAATATAACCGGCAATAGGAATTGTACCCCGGCTGGTACGGTTAGGTCCCCGAGTTTGGTCTCGGTGTATGTGATTCGTGTGAATATGGTAGCCGGAGAGTATAGTCTAAGAACCTCGTTTAGAATCATGGTTACCTAATAATATGAAAACACGAAATTTTACTCCCTCCATCCCAATTTTATTGTCCACCTTACTATTTTTATATGTCCCAAAATTATTGTTAACTTGAAAATTCCACCAATTAAAAATTAGCTAAATGGTAAATATGAAATTTTATTCGCTACACAGTGCAATAAATGTTCTTTTTATTAAACTGTGTACTTCTTATCTGTGGACAATAATTTTAGGACGGAGGGAGTATGAAATAGTTAATTGAAGTTTATGTATTTGGTTAAAATGTACTTACGACTTTGAGGTGACTTAACCCTTCGTAAGTCGGTTTATCGTGTCCAAAAACTTGGTGAACGTTTCCTCGTGCCCGTGTTTGCCATATCGGGTATTTGCTCAACAAAATCATGGTCCAAACCAATAGATTAGAAGAGCTCTCTTGCCCTGCAAAGTAGAACGACTTACACTCTCCGAACACCTCGTCAATGCTCATTTTGAGATCCCCGTTTGTGTTTGTAGTCGATTTCAACAAAAACGATAGTAAATCTTCGTGATCATCACTTTCCCTTGAAAGCATTACACGATCTTTTTTCTCTATTATATTAGTTAAAATCGATCTCAACTCGTTGTTAATTTCCTTCATTCTCTTGTTCGTTTTGGTAGGTAAATACCTACGCAAATCACAATTTCTAGTATTATCAAAAACTAACATTTTTCATGGTGAGTTTATGATGCACGCCCCACATGTGGTTTACGGAACTTTCGAGTCTAAAAATATTGTATTTTAGGAGTTATTTGCATTTTAAACTTTTTTGTTTAATCATTGGACTTTGTTTGTTTGCCATTTTTCAGCTTATTTGTCTTTTTCTGACTCATTCGAAAATCTAGGACTTATTTAGGGTTTGTTTGACACACTTGAACTTTTAGTTGTAATGTTGAAAACCAAATCTATGGCATTTTTTGAATCAACACATTCTTTTGTGTTAGATATTCATGTGTATTCTAAGAATTAACGGAATCAATCTGTATTTCGTTTTTTAATTGTACTATCAATTAATAATAATGAAATATTGTGTTCGTTACCTTCGTCCCGGTAAGTATACCGATTGTAGAACTTGACTTGTGAGCATGGCTTGTTCTTTTTGGAGTTGGCATATCCTTCGACCTTGTTCATAGCTACTTCCAAACGCGTTTCGAGAGATTATATCGCTTGTAAAGTCATCGATGTAAGGTTGCACATCGATCTCGCATGAACCATTTTCCGAAAGCAATTTTGTCCATTTCGTCACCAATAAGTCGTTACAACTTGTGTACATAGCCGAAAACATATGCTACGATACCAAAAGAAATTTTAAAAGGTCAAAATACATTTTAGTATCTTGAATATGGCTGACTAGGTCTTTTACTCCCATGAATTATTATAGTTGCCAGTATGGTACCCTAAACTTGACAAAATGGTCGATTTAATACTCTGACTTAATTTTTATCGTGTTTTCTTACTTAACTAATTTTCGTTGGAGCTTTTAACAAACTAAAAAATATATGTTTGTCTCAGGATATTGATATTAGAAGCAAATCACAGGAGAAAACAAGACCAAATTACAGAGTCATAGTACTAAATCGATTTTTTTGTCAACTTCAGGATAAATTCAGGATACTACAATATATTTTGGCCATTTTAAAATTGGGTTAACCAAATTTATCTGGTCAAGCTTTTGCTAATATGCTAATGTTATATGCACTTAAAAAAAACATTTATCTAGTACGTACCTTCAACTTGTCTTGAGTAAAAGCCGGTGCGAGAATCTTGCGATGTTTGACCCATTTTTGGTCCTCATGGCTCGCAACTCCTGAAACCAGCAACTTGACCAGTGGGTTCGGAGTCGGTTTTTTGTAAACCTTATTATTCACTAAAACCTCTTTGATTAGTTCAGGATCCATCAGGGTGATCCTGGCCGTTGGTCCGATCCATGCAAATGATTTTTTACCTTCAAAATCCAATTGACAATTATAAAAAACAAATCTTATCTTTTATACAATTCTAATATATTCACTTATTATACATAATAAAGATCATCTAAACTAATAATAAATTTACATCATTTTATCAACAATAGTACGTTGAACCTATTACCAAATGCCAATGGATAACAGTATCAACACTTTATATTGCTAGAATACAAACTTTTTTAGTAAATAATTATATTATATAATTCCGAAACAATCAAACCAGCCAGATTTAAATTGGCTTAGTCAATTTAATTACTCGGTTTAGACTAAACTATACACATAGAAATGGGTATAGTATAAATTTTGCACGATCACTAGGTCCACTATTGATCGAATAAAAGATGATGGATTCATTGTATGTAAATATTATAGCAACTAGGTACTTAAGATATTGAATTTCTGCCATCAAACACCATTGTCCACCAATATCGCCACCACTTGTCACCGTCGTACTCGTGCACCTTTATGGCACTTTTATTGGTCTTAAATGTAAGGAATAATATTTCATGTATAAAAGCCTAGCTACTGGAACTATTATAGGGACGTAGATTAATTAAATAACATTTTAATTAAATAATACTTTCTCCCACCAACAAAAAAAAAATTCTTATTTCTTCTAAAAATTTTGACAACAAAAAAGTTATATTTTTCATTTAAAAGGTTTACTTTTTTTTTCTTTTTTGAACGGCTAGTTAGTAAGTTAGTGATTCGAGCCTAGACAGTGACATCCACAAGGTGCAATATGTCTTTCCTCAAATCTTCCACCAATTTGTCCACGACGGGACTTGAACCCATGACCTTGATCATTGGCAACACCTTAAATCCTCCTCTAATACCACTAGGCTACAAACCTTGGGTTAAAAGATTTACTTAATAAAATAATATTATTACTAAGCGCACTACTATCTCCTAAAATTTTCTCTCTCTGGGGTTGGATATTTTATTATTTTTTTAAGTGGTAATGAGTTAGTAATGTGTTGCTGTTAGCACGACTTGGTCAGTAGGGAAGATGATACTGATGTGTTTAGTGACGCGTCACTGTTGGGAGACACCTAAATTAACTTTTTATTTTAATCAAAATTATTATCAAATACCACACCACTAATTATCTCTCGAAAACATTGGGCCGAAGAGTAAATAAGAATTTTTTGTGTCATGGAGTAACTAGTTACCGTAGGTATGGATGATGTGGTGGTAGAACGGCATAACGGTCGGGAGGAAGTCGTCGGAAAATCCCATGGGTTTGGAATTCACGGCGGCGTGTCTAGTCATGGTGGCCATCTGGTTCATGTCTCCATGCAACAATCTGTATGGTGGCCCATTGAGACCTTGTTTCCTCAAACACTTTTCAATGGCTTTTGGTCTTATCCAAACCCACCGGATGACCACCCAAGCCCACCATGCACCGCCGATCAACACCAATGACGTCAGCAATGACAACATGGTGGTCATTAATGCAGTAAATGAACAGGAGTATGTGTGTGTGTTTCATTTGGGGAGGTAAGAACTTTATAAGCATGGAAATAGGGTAATGGGTATCCTTAAAGGAAGCTAAATGCTAAACTATTGGTTTGATTGATTATTTAATTTATTTTTATTTTTTTTATAACTAACTCAAGTTTCGAATCTAGGGTCCACCACTTTGATTTAATATAATTATTAAACAAATTAATATGCATGTTTTTTTAATAGAATTTTATAATGACATATCGTGAGTATGGTTTAGCTTCAATATAAACATTTCAGTTTAGTTAGTATAAGAATTCTATAAAAGTTGCATTTAAAGAATTTTAATAAATTTGAAATATTTTCATAACGTGGCATCATCGGCAAATTAGAGGAGATAAATATTGAATATATTTTTTTCGTATTTGAATATTTACTAAAATTAATATTCAACTATAAATGTATTTTAAAACATATAAATTATTACATAATTTTATAGTTCTTGCAATTTATATTAACACATTTTGCAGTCGGTTAATTTTAAAAATTTATCCTTTAGTGTATTTCATTTTACTATTCTTAGTGGGGAAAATACCATTTTTTTTGCTTCTAACTCATTTGGGTAGGTCGCATGCCTAACACTTGGAGAACCCGGGTTCTAATCTAGACAGAACCCGGTATCTAATTCAGTAAAATTAAATTATATTTTACTCCTTTAGACTTTAACCTTTTCTAAATTAATAACTTACTAGTTATTTTAATGTTTAATATCTAAATATTTTGAAAAATGATAGGTTATAACTTAAAATTTTTATGTTTTTATTAACTAAAAATAATGATTTTCTTTTAACTCTTATTATTATAATAAAATTTAAAAAATACGATATATATAATTAATGTTTTTTATTTTCAGTTAGTTTATTAGTATTATTATTAACAATTTTTCTTTAAAACATTTGTTTCAACGTGACCTAAATTTTCAAAAAAACGAATTATATACTATGTACTTTTGTTTTTACTATAAAGTTTCAGGATCAATATGCCATACATATAACCAGATGTTGTACAACTTTAACATTTATAATATAAACAATTCTTTTGTCGTCATATAAAAATCTCCTCAATATCTTACGGGTAAACTTTAATAGTTATATTACAAAAATAAAATTTTGGCAACAACATAACCTACACATTACAATATCACATACAAGAGAAATATTTAAATAAGTCCCTCTTTTTAGTTGGCCAAAAACCAAGCCATGCATTATATCTTTCAATAATAGTATAATTTTCACATAATTCTTAGCTTATCTAGACAAATCTACTATACATCTCATATTATAAGAGAAATATGTAAGTTTCTCAATATTTTTTAACAATTTCTAAATCTGTTCTAATTTGTTCGTAGTAGAATTACAATTGATGACTTCAACAAGCCTGATTATTTAAGTTTCTCATCTAGTTTGCTGAAAAGCAACTCATTATATTTACCACCCAATTTTAAAAACGAGTTTGAGTGGAATATATAGTGGGTGACACTGATTTAGGTCTATTGGTCAAACAGTCTCCTTATATCTTTTCAAATATATACGATAATGATAAAGGAACGTATTAAAGGGGGGAAAAGAGTGGCTCAAGATGTTTTGATGATTTTTAATTTTTATCGATATGAAAAACTTAGGCTAATACTATAAGGGAACATATAATACTACATAGGTTGCTTAGGAATTTGGGTTATCTCTTTTGGTATAATATGATAAAGTGGATGCTATGTTTTTATATTTTTATATATGTTACATACTTATATTTGAAAAAAAAAAATATAATAAAATTAAATATATGTAACAAAAACAAAATAAAGAATACAACAATAGATTATCTTTGATAAAATAACAATAGACCATCTTGTAAGATAGATTACGTTTTGGAATTAATATTTTTTTTCTTCAATATATCAAGTATAATAACCAAAGGTTATAAATGGCGTAAGGTGTAACGTCATGGTCAAACTTCATGATTTAGAAGCTTTGACGAAGCAATGACATTTTTAAAGGTGTGACTTATGAGCCTATGGCGGCAAATTAATATATATATATATATATATATATATATATATATATATATATATATATATATATATGTATGTAGGTAGGTATCCTACCCTATATATGAGGCCTAAATTTGAAGAGGGTTTGACACCATGGCAATTCCAAGCATTCCTATTCGTCCATAATGCCACTTGGAATTCCCTGATTGGTCCACGTCATTTGCACTAATACAAACGAATCTGGTACGGCTTACGGTCTACATTCATATTCATATGCTCCATATACGGCAAACGAATCTGGTACGACTTACGGTCTACATTCATATGCTCCATATACGGCAAACGAATCTGGTACGGCTTACGGTCTACATTCATATGCTCCATATACGGCTTCCTACATACAAGGAAACAAATAACTATTAAAAGATCGTACATACAAATAACTATTTAAAAGATCCTATATACAAGGAAACAAATAAATATTTAAAAGATCAATCAGCGAAGAAAACAAATAACTATATGTAACATTTATATGTAACATTTCTTCAAATCCGTTTTTTTTAACAAAATCATCATCACATCTATCGATTATTATGTCATCTAGAAGTATATAAAGTTTTTGGACATTTTTCTACATACTAAAATTTACAGCATACCCGCCCATCGGGCGGGTTTTGTAGCTAGTGTATGTATAACGGGCTTATAAAAAGTGTGATGCATAAGTAATAAAGTCAAGCAACAAAAATATTTTTTGTAAACTCGCAAAGCGCATGGTTGTTTTGCAAAACGGATGGTCGCTTTGAAATTAGTCGGCTTACAAAACGAATATGAATTCACGTTGCCAAAAAAGAAGTCAAGAAACTATCATTGTATGTAAAAAATTGCACCTTAGCGTGTCTTGTCACGCTTTATCGCGCATTGTCACGCATTATCTCACGTTACCTCTATAATCGACACATTAGGCTAGGCTATTTCATAATGTGGATGTCATGTGTCGCGTTGATAATAACTAATTATTCACTTGAATGATAACTGTACGTAAAATAGTTTTTATCTTGTATAACATGTTTTGGTCCTTTCCATTTTTTGTACCCATTAGATTTATATCAAGTAGTAGTTTCTCCATGTGAGGTTTTGTACCTTGATGTCGCTTCTCCAATTGAAAAATAAATTTATCTCACAAAAGTCAAAAGGTTTGACATTTTTTAGCATTATACACGAGTTGGTAATGAGTCATGTAATTTCATAAACTTTAGGCATTTTTACGACATTAATATCATTCAAGATATGCTTGACTTTGTTATAAGTATATATATTCTTGTATTACATAAACTTAGGACGTTAAAGTATAGAATGCATGATAAAGTTATAAAATTAAAAGATTATATTGATGTAGGAGTTGACCAAATACCCTCTTCCAAGTCTAGAGTCACATGCAAAATAGTAGGCTCAATTAGAGTGAAGAGTTAGATCTAAATTGATGAAATTCAACCTTTGGTAAGTATATATACCTATGTTTCGTTACAATTTTACAAAAAAATATAAATCATATTATATCATATGAAATATAAAATATTATATTGGTTGTTTTAAAAAGTTTGGAGATAAATTAAACATAATATTTAAACACTAATTTATAAAATTATAAAAAAAAACATTATTCATGTATAGTTGATAAATAATATTTTCCTAAAAATATCACTTTAAGTAATATGGTTCTCAGCTAATCATTTGGTATTCCATTGTACTTGTGCCTTTTTATTTCTGTTAACAATAGAATTAATTAGTGTGTAAATCTTATGCAATTAGTAAGAAATCTTATGTTTTAAGACAACACAAAGTGTACAAGGATCACTAAAAAATATTTGTCAATTAATTATATATAGCAAAACGAAAACTGAATTAAAAATTTAATGGTTAAAGAATAACTTTAGTTAAGCATCAATTTACATGTTAGGCCTAAGAATTTATAGACAGGGGACCATTTAATTTCTGACTTTTTATATATTTATTTTATATTTTTATTCATATAAGGGTTTTATTTAATATATCTTTTACGTTGTTTAATAAAAAATTCGTTTCTAACTACTATTTTATAGGATGATATATAACTTGCCGAGAAACTCTTTTTTTCGTGTATTAACGTTTATGCTAAAAGTTTTGAAGCGAATAATTGCTCCAATTAATATTCTTTAATAGTTATTTTGGCTGATTCCTTATTTTGTCCTCACTTTGCAACGGAGTCCGGCGAAAAACGATGTTTAATCGAATTTCATTTTCTTAAAATTTTCGAAGGCTAATATATTGTTTTTCTAATTCCCTGTACACTGTTCATAACACTGTTCTTTCACTTTTAACCATCATTAGAGAACACTGTAAAATCATCAGTTTGGTGACACCATTGGCACCAGCTCGTGAGTTGGAAGAGAGATAAGGAACTCATCAGGAAGCTGACGAGTTGAATAATTAGATTACTTTTAGAGAGAGGGAGAAATGAAGAGAGAGATAGAGGAGGTAGGTAGAGAGGGGGAAAAGCGAAGAGATAGGGAAAAAGGATATATTGTTAGCACGAATTTATCAGTAGAAAAGTGGGTGATGTGACACTAAAGTAACAAAATACACGACACGATAAAAATACACGAAACGAAACGATATTGGGAACATTTAGAAATTTATGTTATATTTTTGTTGTGTTTGTTAGTTTTCTTGCATGTATTAAGTAAGAAATCTGATGATTTTATTATTTATCCCGTGTTGTCGTATTTATCGTTTTTTAATTGGGTCGTGTTCGTGTTAGCTAAATAAAACACGACTTCGTGTTGTGTTGTTTTCGTGTTGAGAAAAACGAATTTGTGTCGTGTTGTTTTACCCTAAAACACGAAACAATAGCACGATTTGACAGCCGTATACGAGCTTGATGCAATTTACATCATAATGGAAGTGTCACTTCAAAGTATCATAGTTATAAGCAGAAATATTTAGTGTCGTATTATTAAGATTAATCGAGATAAAATTAAGGGTTTTGTTAATGACATAAAAAGCTTGTACATTGATTAAAAAAAGTAATATTCATAAAATTAAGGGGTTGTCTTTTGTTATTTTGTCTTCTTAATGATTATCATTTTCCTAAAATTAAATGTAATCTTCCGAAGATAAAAAGGATAACCAAGAAGAAGAACAGAGTATTTGTTCATCACTCCGACTAATGATCAAAGATTCTCAAGTAATTCTTATTATCATTTAATTCTTATTGGGTTTTAAGTTAAAAGTGACCTTATTTTTATCGGCCCATCTGATTTTTGTGGATTGCTTGAATTACGTAAAATACACCTAAATTCTAAGAAAGTAAACTGATTTATAAGAATTTTTAGATAAAAACAATTACGTGAACAATTAAAACAACTCAAAAATTATAATCACTCAAAACCAAATATCACTTCAATAAGGTCTTTCGTGACAAACTTACAACTTCCATTAAGGCATTAAGACATACTAAGAACACATAATTATATTTATAAAATTCATGTTTTATATACACGCAAATGCAATTAACAACTTAATACATACAAACAATTAATTCCAAACAAAAAAATAACGTTTCTTTCGGTCATCAAATTGAGCACATAGTAGAATGAATGCTCTCCAACATACCACGGGATTGCAGCAAAGAATAACCCGACAATGAACCTTAATAAATAGTGTCAATCAGATAAATGATAATCCAGTATATTTAAGAGTAGTTTAGAGGGTGTGTGTGTGTGTTTTGCTGTTAAAAAAAATATACCGTGTAACAAGATATCAACTTACAAGAACCATCAAATACCAATAATATATGCGTTCATCTCAATATATTGAAATTAAGCAAATGACGTGAGAATTCAATACCAAATTAGTGAGTCAAGTAGTAAATCGACCATTTTTGCAAGCTATGTTGAATAAATTGTTTTCAAAAAATATTCAATAATAGAATAGTTTCATAAAACAAATAAAGATGGAAGAAATGGCACTTCAATAAATTTAACACATATGATTTAACTCATAAAACTTTAATTGGTAGGTAAATTATTCATTTATAATCAAAAGGTTACAGTTGCAAATCTCGCAAACTATTTTTTTTAAAACCTCTTTTATATTACTTTATAAGCGATTAATTATCGTACATGATGCATATAACCTAATTCATGCAGCTTTTGAGTACTCCACATCTTGCAACCCACAAACCATATTTGCTGGCACTGCCACATCAATCATCTTTGGATATGATAGCTTCAAATCTGTTAAACAAATTTGGTTAATTAATATTTACTTATTATTATTATTATTATTATTATAAGTTAAGCTTTTGTATGAATATATTCATTTACTTACTTTCCATAATGTTTTTGAATGTTTCCTGGAAAAAAGAATGGATTAGTAACCAGAAAATGTAGAAATATCTTAAGAAATTAACTATGTTGACCTGACCCGTTTAAACCTGGTTTGACCTGTTGACCAACCCATTGACCCGCCCGTTTTAACACCTTTATTTAAATAAATAGCATGAGGGTACCTCATCTTTTGTAAGGCGAGGGTTATAAAGCATCTCCTCTCCCACAGTGCTAACCTGAAAACCAAACACTTCTATAAGCATCTACTTTCTGTACTTAAAATTTAATAAATAAATAAATAAATAATAAATAAAAAAAATAGACGAAATGATGTCTACTAACCGTAAACCCTTTGTAATCATGAGCAGGATAAATAAATGTGTCCTTTGGTAATGTAAAGATCTGGAAATATGACAACAAAATTATTAAATTTCATTTCACTGAATTAAAAACCAAGAACAAGAATTATAAATTTGTCTTTTAATTTCAATTTTTATTTTCTTAAAGGCTGATTTCAATTTATATATTCTTGCCTGTGAGTGAACCGATTCGTATAGCTGCTGTGAACTACCACCCTACAAAATGAAAGATTATCAATGATAATAATAAAATTAACAAGAAATATTATTAATTAATATTCACATTTATAAAATACCTGAAAATCTGTTCTCCCACAACCACGTATTAAAACAGCATCACCAGTAAATGCCATTCTTGGTTGAGGTTGATCAGGCCCATTTCCAGTAACATATGTAACACAACCTACTGTATGCCCTGGAGTTGCACGAACCTGCAAAAAAAAATTACAAAAAAAAAATGATAATTTAATTAACATAAAAAATGATGAAACAAATTCAAACTTTTTAAGGATATGTTTTTTACCTCTAAATAAAGACCACCAAATTGAATTTTATCACCAGCTTCAACAAGAATATCAGCTGACGCTTTGCTTGCTTTGGAAATAATAGATTTGACACCAGGAATTTTTGTCTGTATATATATATATATATATATATATATATATATATATATATATATATATACAAAGATTATGTCATATATGATGATTGTGCAGTACAGTTTCATGATGATAACAGATTGTTTTTGTACCTTGATCAGTCCACTTCCAGTCACGTGATCAGCATGCACATGAGTGTTGATTGCATATAAA
Source organism: Calendula officinalis (assembly GCA_963853835.1). NCBI lineage: Eukaryota > Viridiplantae > Streptophyta > Magnoliopsida > Asterales > Asteraceae > Calendula > Calendula officinalis. The sequence continues at coordinate 78,912,282 of OY970828.1, forward strand.
AGTTTCAATCCCAGATCTTTTACAAGAGAAATATCTCTGTCCACTGTCTTATCTACGGGGTCAACCAACTGCAATATCACACAACTTTGTCATCCAGAAGTAAATCAATAAAATAGCATAATTGAGCTAATTACATAATTATTCAGAGAAGATATTTCATTGCAGAAAGTTAACACATGGATGCAGAAACTGATATTAAAAATCACTACACAGCAAGGCCGCCAATAACTCCATTAATCAAATAATCGTAACTTCAAAAAGAAGATCAAATTGTGGACAAATTAATTAAACTGTTCGATGTACTCTAATTCTCTACATAAGTGAGGAATTCAACTCAATAGCTTCTAACAGGAAGCTTAGCAACATGAATTAGAAGCTTCAATTCCCAATACCAAACCCTAAACTATATCTACTAACGAACAATGACAATTAACTAAAATTTACAATCAAATTAACTCAAAATCGAAAACGTGAATTACGAACCAAAGCAGGTTTATCAGGATGAGAATCATCAGCTAGAAGGTATGTATAAGTAGACGATTCCTTCTCGAACAACTGACGAAACAACAACTTCTTCGACAAAGAAGACGATTGCGTTGAATACGACAATGTTTCCATCTTCGATCTAACTGAAAATGATGATGAACACGATAGAATCGGAGAAGGAAGAATTCGATGCTTAACAGGAAGAGAAGAACAACTAGTCAACCATAAACATCGTAATCGTAGCATATCTGTAAAATTCCTTTTCTATTCGTGACGATTATATCAACAGTTAAGCTATAACTGTAATTTGATCTTTGGAAGTTTCGCTGTAAATTGGTGAATAAACAAATGATGAAATGAAGGATATCTCGATACCATTGGCTTGCCATGGCGGTTACTCTTCTGTTCATTGGAGTGTTAATTTCTTGCTTTTATTGGTCCACGTGTTACGTGCTTTTCCGACTTTTACCCTTCGACTTTAACTTATACTCTATTTCTGTACCCATAAGTTCTATTATTAACACTTTAGCCCCCTCTTTTTCTAACAAAGAATGACATATTTCTAAATCTGAAATATTAATTTTTAATGAGTAATACTCCCTCCGTCCCACAAAAAACTTCCCATTTGGCTTTTGCACATGTTTTTAGGTAATAGTTAGTGGTGGGGTAATTGATAATACTTTTGATTAAAATATAAGGTTAGATTGGAGAGAGAAAGATAGTTAGTGGATATTAGTGGTGGGGTTTTTAATAATAATAGTTTTTTATTGGGTGGAGCCCACCAAATATGGGAAATGAGAAGTTTTTTGTGGGACAAAAGTTTAGAGTGAAATGGGAAGTTTTTTGTGGGACGGAGGGAGTAGTATTTAGGCCTAATATTTAAACCTAATCATAGGTCTACTTATTAGATGAATACACGTGTCAAAATCAAGGGATAATATTATGAGATAGAATTAGTGGAATACACATGTCATCCTATCAAATGGGTAGCCATATGAGTAGGTCTAAATAATAGGACTAAATATCATTTCTCATTTTAAAAATATTACTTCTTCCGTCCCTATTTTATTGTTCACATTTTCCTTTTTTATATGCTCTAAAATTGTCGTCCTCTTGAAAATTCAACCAATCAATAAAGTTAAGGAAAATGATAATGACAGTCCTTAGCGCTGTCAATAAGAAGCTAATATCAATGTAACCAACCCCTGCATTGTAGGAATTACTTGTTTATCAATGAATGTACAACCATTTTATGCATCTTAAAGATAACCCTTAGGATTGTAATTAACAAAACCCTTTTTTTAAACTATATGATTTTTGTTTATGGACAATAATTTTAGGGCGAATGTAATAATATATTTTATAGAAAACTTTAGTGTTTGTTAGGCTTATACCGGAAAGGCCTATATTAAGCTTCATTTGGCAAAGGCTAAATTAGTTGGGCTTGTACCATAAAGGCCTATATTAAGCTTCATTTGGCAAAGGTAAAATTAGTTGGGCTACTCTTTTCTAGTACCATTTAAATGAAGCTTGATATTTGATAAATGAATAAACCGTGTAATAGAGTTTCTTTAATTAATCAATTTTAAAAACCCATGTGACACTGATGCATGTGTAAGTGAATTCAAGAAAGAAAACGGGTCGAACAAACAAGCGGAAAAATCTCAAAAATCGGGAGCCGATAGATATGAGCCGATTGATGTCGCGGGTCAAAGAGAAACGGGCATATCAGTTCACCACCCGGGGCCCGAAGTAGCACAAATATGGGAGCCTAGAAAAGGGAATAATCGGGTTCATAAAGACGGCGAGTCGGTGACCAGTAGCATTCGGGCTGACCCGTGCCCGAATGCCGAATAACTCTAGTAGCACGGATGAAAGCCAAGATGGTAACAAACCGAAATCAAGAAACCCGGTTAAACACGGGTTTAGTAAATTAGGTTCCATGTTTCATAGAAGCCCGAAACCCAATAAAGAGAAATTTAGAAAAAAGCCGTTTCCAAAAAAAAAAAGAGAAATTTAGAAGTTTACCCACTAATAATTCATATGATTAGTTATAATTATTGCACTGACTACCAGTAATTGCTTCATTAAATGCACCCTAATGTACGTCATCATAGAAAATCACTGATCTTAAGATTAAAATCAACATGAATGTATTACACTGAACCAAACTCGCTCCATCTACACATGTGTGATAATACCTTTATCAACCGCCACCTTATCCACCGCCACCTCCGCCACCACCGCCACACCCACCACCGCCACCTCCGCCACATCCACCACTAACAACCACAGTGGTTGTAACCGGCAAAGCTGCAACTCCTGCAGTTCCTAGCGGTGGTGGGCGGTCAGTTGGCGGTCTTGTGGCGTTTGGAACTTTGGTTTTCTTTTTCATAACGAGCCACGTTAAAAGAAACGTCAAAAGAATCACTAATGCAGCAACAGAACCACAAATTATGTCAAAAATAACATATTTTTTCATCTTTTATTTAAAATAAATGAGAATTAAATGTTGGTTTTTTACCCTTTCTATAGCATTTAGCGGTCTATATAACTAATTTGAACCATATATCTTCATCAACTAAACTTATTTAACGAATACCATGCGTAAAGTGATGGCCAACAAATTTTATATATTTTTTATATTCTCAATAGTTTTCGGAGGTAGTTGATGACTCGTCATGATTTTGTAAAAGATGGGAGAGCGATTATTTTGTATTAATTTTCATTTTAACGATTTCATTTTAAGAATGGAATGATACAAAAGAAAGATAGGGAAATTACTCAAATTAGCAAGTCAAATTTTCTTTAATTAAGAATTTAAAAAATGTATAGATTGTGAAATTCGATTATGGGGGATTACTCTGTTAAAGTTAGGAAAAGGAAGGAGAAATGATAAGAAAAGAAAAAAATTATTTATTTCAACTTAAAGTAGGCTAACATTTAAACTCTTTAAATATTTTACATCTTAATTATATATCAGATTTTCTATTATCTGCCAAAGGAGCATAACATAGTAATGTTAAATGTCCTTTATACCTTTGCAATTAATTTATCAAAAACTTTCATTTTCAATTATAATAAGTAAAACCAGTAAAACACAAAAACATTAATGACTCATAAATATCATTTTACTCTAATTAAAGAAATATTTATTTATTAAAATTCATTAACGTATGCCCATAGGGCACATACATTACAGGTGAATGAGGAATACCTTCCAACACGTTAGCCCTTTTGTATTAAAAAATTTGATTTTTGATGGAGATTTGAATTTTTATAACTAAACTGCAAGTAATTAAACGGACTAATACTATTTATACCATAAAGCAAGCCAGCCATTTCGAATGCTGCAAGCAACCCTAGTTACTGTGTTCATAGATTTATGAATCCAATATTATTATACTTCGTATTAAATTATACAGTAATAACTAGTTTTTTGACAGAAGGAATCAGCAAGCAATTAATTTATAATCATTAGTAATATAACATTAAGAAGCTCGGCACAACTACAATGGCAGCTGCACCAGGAGAACATCTAAACTTTATAAAACCTCGTAAGTACCTGCTATATTTCATCATCTCCCATTCTGTCAAAATCTATATCGATTTATAATATTATATAAAATAAAAATTGTAGCTTGGAAAATAAACTTTTTAACTATTTTGAAGACTCAGATGAGTAAGGAAATATTAATATCACGAAATCAAGCCATAATAGTATTTAAAACCACCTGCAGCTGAAAAAAGCTGGGCAGTTATGAAACTATTAGGCACAAAATCAGTAACATTTGCATCCTCATGGTCAAAATTAACAGATCTTGAGTCTTCGCTTACTTAGGGTTACTATTCAAAATCAAAATTGAAAGCAAATCAAAGTTTATAACAATATAAATCCAATACTGTGACTGTTAATTTTAGCTGCAATTTATATATCGATTCACGAACTAGGTTAAAAATCTATACAAGCGTTGCAGATATTTCTACTCAAATTAAAGATGCGAGAACGAACAATGAGCAAATAGTTGCAGGATCCGATAGAGAAATGAAGAAAAAAGCTGTGTAATTTAGGGTTTAGTTAAGCAAATAGTTACAGATACCTGAAGCTTGACCGCCGACAGCCTCCACAACTCCATAATTTTTTGCTTTTTTCATGAGTTTATATATACTGTGTTATTTTCATAAACGGCCCTTCATCTTTAATTTTATGTCTTAATATATGCCCTTAACTATCCAGGATGCCTCTTTAGGACCTCCGGTTAGTAAAGACATAAAGGTGGTGTTTGTTTAAGACTTAATCGACTTAATAGATAAATTACTTAATGTATAAAGTCCGTTTGTTTATGACTTTATCCATAAAGCACGACTTAACCGGAAAAGTCATGAAGGTGATGTTCTCCCCATTAAGTCACAATTTTTTATTTTCTTATTTTTATATTTATCAAATTTATATTAACATAATTATAATTTTTATATATTTGCTACTGAAATAATATTTAATTTCTAATATTATATTTTTTAAATAAACAATTCGTATTTTAACTTTATTTATTTTTTAATATTTTCTAATATTATATTTTCTAATATTATATTTGTTTCATATTTTAACTTTATTTATTTTTTACATAAACAATTCGTATGCTAATTTGTATTTTTATTATTTAAAATTCCAATTCAAAAATATATATGAACAATTTATTGAAAATAATGAGGTATGAAAAAAAAAAGTAAAATTTTATTCAAACTATTCATTCAGTACAATAAACAAACAGCAACACTAATATATCTAGACAGACACGATTTATCCAGACAGACTTTACCCATACAGAACTTAATGGGTAAAAAAAACAAACAAGCCCAAAGTCATCCTACTTTAGTTCAACTTTTGAAATTCAACTTCATTTTTGTTTGGAAACGGTATTATATAACATTATCTAGAGGTAAGAACATTTTAAATAACATGTTACACGTCACGAGTTCAATCTCTTTCTTATATAAACATTTACCAGATGATCAGAGAAAAGTTTGAAAACCGACGATGGTCGCGTACGACATAATTTATTTGTATTAAAATAAGTGATACAATGTTGATTTTTTATTTTCTCAGATAAAAAATTAAGATGTTTGTTAAATTAAATTAAATTGGGTATTTGATTGAAAATAAATCCTAGACAATTAATTTGAAAAAAAAAAAACCCAAAAGCAATGAAATATGAGGATCACTAGACAATTAATTTGAAAAACCCCGAAAACATAAATTTAACATTTAAGAAACAAATTTGAAAAAATTAAAAAACATAAGACAATGAATTTACTTTATATACTTATTATTTGCATGCAAGCATCATAAATTCATAATCACACAATCTCCCATAATCCAAAACTTGAAGATTTAGAAGAAAGAATGGTTCTAGCCATATACCAACTTTAATCCACAACCAAAACAACTAAATTCAAGTGCCTCATTTACATAACAATTGGAAAACTTTGAGGCACAAATTCCTAACCCTAATTCTAAAATCATTCATCAAATTAAGCCACCATTTAATCTATAAGGCGGATTACCCGTTTCATAAGATTTCAAAACGGATCGTTTCTCATAATCTTCCTCCATAAATCTAGTGTGGGCCCTACTTTTCAAAACCCTACTACACGAAACCGTATTACGCGAAAGATAATCATAATTAGTGTTGAAAATTGAAGAAATTGGGTCAATATTGTTGTTGCTATTGTTGTCGGTATAATCAACGGTGCTGATTGAATCACGGGTGCTTTCAGTCGTGAAAGATGCGTCATCTGAGCTTGTGAATATTGACCAATCGCTTGATGTGGTGTCTGAAAAGTCAACGTTTGATGGTTTTGTGTAACTATGATGGGTTTTAGTCAAACCGGTTTGAAAATTAACCGATTCTTGTTGGTGGTCAAAGGTTGACTTTGGTGGCTTTGACTTTGAAAGTTGGTGTTTGGAGGGTTTTCCGGTGTAACTTCTTGCAGGACGAGGGGATGATCTACAAAAAATAATAAAGATTTGAGTAAATTACATTAAAGTTTTACCCTGTAGTCTTCCAAATTCTAAAATTTGGTCCCTATACTTTTAATTTTGTTCTTTTTGACCATGTACTTCTTAATTTCGTGATTTTTGTCCCTAAGGTCTTCAAATTTCATTTTTTTCATCCATTTTTTTTTACTTAAAATGACCAAAATACCCTTATACATATTTTTTCTCTGAAGATTTTTAAGCGTTTTTAAGGGTATTTTGAATTTTGATCATTTTGGGCCAAATGAAATGGACGAAACAAATGAAATTTGAAGATAATAAATTTCGTTTCTTTTAGTCCATGTACTTCTTAATTTCATGATTTTTGTCCCTAAGGTCTTCAAATTTCATTTTTTTCATCCATTTTTTTTACTTAAAATGACCAAAATACCCTTATAAATATTTTTTCTCTGAAGACTTTTAATTGTTTTTAAGGGTATTTTGAATTTTGATCATTTTGGGCCAAATGAAATGGACAAAAAAAACGAAATTTGAAGATTATAAGGACAAAAATAACGAAAAAAAAAGCTCAGGGACAAAATCATAGAATTTGAAATACCACAGGGACAATTTCTGTAATTTTACTCCAAAGATTTTTAAGAAAGGTGGTAAAAAATGGTTACCTCATGTAGAACAATATATATGCACCTTCTGACATCACTTGGCTCAAAGGCACTCGGTGAACCTACAAGATTATTGCAACTTTCATAATTATAATTCAACCTAGGGGTAGTTACGTAATTTCACAAAAATTACCTGAGCATCATCTATTTGGGACCAATTTCCTTGAAGATCTTTGACATATGATATATAATGACCCGAAAACGATGCATTCATTGTGTCTAAATGTACCACAACACCATAAAGCATGTATAACGGTGGTATATCGTGTTTTCCAGTCATAAATGGGATCATATCCAACATTTCTGGATATGTGATGCATTTATTTAACTTTCCATAATTACCCTCCTGACACGAAAATAAACAGGTTAGTGTTGTAAACAGGTCAAAAGTCGGTTAATTAGTCGATACCTGAAATCTCTTCAAAACAATGGTTAATATATTTGGAGCCTCGTGTATAGCCAATTGCTTTCGTGCACGAACATATGCAGCACACCTTCAAAATTAAACATTTTTACTAGATCAAATATATGTATAGAGTAAATTACACAAATCGTCCTTATAGTTTATATGAAATTTCACGATTAGTCCTTAAGTTTCAAAAGTTACACCGGTAGTCCTTATTTCTGAAACATTTGTCAGCGATGGTCCTTTTGGCTAACGGGTGTTAAACATGTATGTTAGATAGAGGCATGTGCGAGGCATGTGAGGGTAATTTTGTCATTTTAGGCATGTTGTTTGAGAGAGAGAGAGAGAGTGTATAGAGAGGACAAAAATGGATAAAAGGACAAAATTACCCTCACATGCTTCGCACATGCCTATATCTAACGGAAATTTTCATTTTTCAACACCCGTTAGCCAAAAGGACCATTAGTGAAGAAGGTTTCAGAAATAAGGACTACTAGTGTAATTTTTGAAATTAATGGACTATTTATGAAATTTGGTATAAATTATAAGGACGATTGGTTTAATTTACTCTACATATAATAATATATAAATTAATTAATTAATAAACATGATGAACAAACCTTCCACATCTATACATATTTTCTCCATCCAAATCTTCTATACTTGTGAATTGAGTTAATGCATCTTCTAACGATTCGACCCGCCCGTATATCTCTAGGGTTAGATCCATAAAATTTTCATATCTATCCGATTCATGATGACATTTTAGACATTTGACCTTTGACCGGAGTTGACCACCAAAAGTATGTTGAATAAAAGTTGTTTCTTGTAATTTAGGATCAACTACTTCTTCCCCACCCAAAGCTTCCAAACATATAGATTGCATCGAAGTGATCAAAAGCCTAAAAAAAGGTTTTAAAAAAACAAAAAGATTACATAAAAGTTAAAAAAATGTAATCTTGAAATGAAAAGTCAACATTGACCATTGACCAACCTTAGAAATTCATGAGCATCTTCTTGACTCCCGTCACCAATTTGACAATTAACACTTCGCATATTTAAAAGAATTGTGCTGAGAGACAACGGTTCGCCATTTTCACATAACATTGTTACATAGTGTTCAAGTTCACACATTAGGCACCAATTTTTTGCACAACCTATATTTAAAATAAATAAATAATGAAATAGTAATCCAAAAGTAATTTGAATTATAGAATCAAAATGTGTTAATTACAAGTTCTTGAATGTGATCTATGGAGCAAATAGATAGTCAAAGGCTTTGTAGAAGTCAAGCATTGCAACACGGCATTTGCATAGCAGCTGCAATAAAAATTAAAAAATTAAAACAATGAAGAAAAAAAAATTGCAATAAAATTGATAAGTGGCATAAACGTAAAATTACGTAATTACCCCCCCTAAAACTACCTATTTCCACAATTTACAAGTCCCCTTGGTGAAAAGTCAAATACTTCATACTGAAAGTACTTCAAAAATTCTTCATACGGGAATAACATCTGCATTTATAAAAATAAAAAAAAAGATAATAGCTTTAGAATTAAAAAAGAAATTAAATTAATTTGATCTTATTAGTTTTTTAATGTATTGATGCTAATAATTACTTTTATTTTCTTATGCTTGTCAGCGTTGACTTCTGAAGTTTCAGCTCTGTCATGCTTTGTTGACTTTTTTAATCCAATCATCTTCATAAATCCCTTGTTAATTATGCCACTGTTTTTAACATCCTTCATTCGACAAACATCTGCATAAATTCATATGACCGAACAGGCGAACTAATTGTAAGAAGTAAATTATTCCTTTAAATAAATAAAATTTAAATTTACAATAAATAAATAAATATAAATAAAATAATATATTACTGACCAAAATCATCAGCAATTTGACCTGTACTTTCTGTTCCTGAAAATATTTGATCTTTTGCAACATCTACTGTTGATTTTGCTAATCTATGTGTTTTGCTTCCGGAAGAATGTGATCTTGATTTTTGCATATTACTTTTTTTTGGTGGGCATTTATCTGATTCAATATCTGATAATTTTGCAATGTTTTGTGCTGATGTCATCGAGTCAGCGGGCCCACGAACGGTTACAGAATTATTTTTCTCTGGAATTACTTCTTTCGAAATCGCAAAATGACTTCTTTTGGGCTGCAATTTAAAAAAAAAATAATAAGTTAGTATTTAATATTTAAATATCAATTAAAAAGATATTATATTTTCAAAAATGTTCTTTTAGGGGGTTGTACTTTTTTTGGTTAATTAACTTACTTAACCAGAAACTTAAATTTCCGGTTAAGGAATGATGTAATTAACTGATGTTGTGAGTATCATTGACTTATATGACTAAAAAATTACAAAACCTGAAAGTAATATTTTTAGAAAGTAAGTTACACTTTTAATGACTTAAACCCTAGAAAAAACATGAAAATTAGGAAAATAAAAAATAAAAATAATAAAAAGGTAGTGAGAACCGAACCTTATGTCGAATGAAAGTTTCTTTTGATGGAATATTAATATTATTATTATCATATGAGGTTGAACAGGTGTCAACTTCTTCTATTCTAGAAGCTTCCATGTTGAATTTGCAACGATTACGTTTATCTAATGAATTTTTTTCTGAAATATTTCGAGATAATAAATCACTTGTAACAGATTTTTCAGTCGGTTGTTGCTCGATATTAGGTTCAAAACACTGTGAATCAAAGTTTTCATTAAATTCTTCATTTGATGCAGATTTAGGAGATGAACAGCTGCTGTTGAAATCTAATTGCTGGCATTCGTGTTTATGAATTTGTCTCCAGTGAAGTATTTGACATTTTCCAGAACTGCACAAAATGTTGTTGTCAGTTAGTTATTAAACTGAAATAATCACTTTTTACCAAAAACACAAAAATAAGAGTATATTACACGGATGGTTCCTGAGGTTTACCCCAAATTTCACATATCGTCAGTTTCTTTGAAAAATTTACAGTGGTAGTCCTTTTTCTGTTAAAATATATAACGGGCGTTAGGATGAAGGACCGTAGGTGTAAAATGTTTCCAAAGTAAGGACTACCAGTGCAATTATTAAGTACAGGATTGTATGTGCAATATGAGGTAAACCTGAAGGATTATCCTTGTAAGTTGTAATCTACTCCAAAACTAATTATCACAAATTTTTATTGCAAAATTCAATTGAATTAATATCGATGAAAACATTAATATAAAAGATTAAAATCAAACCACCAAACTAAACATACCAATATCTCACAGTTTTGCAACGTGAACATCGAGTAGTGGCAGGACTAAAACATCTAGCACACTCATGAAATCCAACGTTGACTTTTGATGCGTTGACTTTTGAAACATTGACTTTTGAAATGTTGACATTTGGTAAAGGTGCAAGAGGTACAACAACATTAGCTGCAGCAACCATAGCCTCAGCTCTAAACGATTCTTGTGCAGCAATTTCAGCAAGAACCCTAATTTTGTCTTTTTTCTTTGAAATTTCACTCCATTTTCCTAAGAAAATATATAAAATAATCGGCAGTACAACGAACACCATAAATAGACCAAGTAAATCGGTTTCCTTTGGATTGAGCATGTCAGTATGAGCATACTCATATCAAATTAATCCCTAAATTAAACTCCACCACAAATTATGCTCGGTTTATTCATAATCTGCATAATAATATCACTGCAAATGAAGAAAAAAAAATTATAAATTTATTTGATTTATTTAATTAATAAATAAATATGAACAAACCGAACAGATAATCGATTTTGTATGAAAATTAAAACCTACAACCAGATCAGTATACAAACATACTAATTAAAAATGAGAAACGAACAGACACAAGTGAAAAAAAGCCCTAATTTCTGCAATACAACAATGGCATACATGAATATTTAACGGTTTAACCAACTTTTTTTTTATATTTGAGTTGCCCTTTTGAGGGAAACCAGAAGACAAATAGATTACTTCACTGTTAAGGAAAACTAAACCCTAAAAACAGTACTTAACTGAAATTAACTACAAATAGACCCCAGATTAGAAACAATGGCATTTGGTGTCACTTATAATTTGGGGGAAACAAACATAAAATTAGTAATTTCAGCCCAAATTGAACCAAAAAACACAAAACCCAATATCAAGATTCGATTTTTTTCAAAAACCCAGATGAAATCAAGCAAAAAGTACCAATTTTTAACACTAATTAACAAAAAAGGGTTCAGATTTACAACATAACATACCTATTTTGCTCAAGAACAATTATCTCCTTCTTCAGAAGAACTCACAAATAATGGAAAAAAGATTCGCCTAAAGAATACTGTTTACACTAACACACACAGTCACACACTCACCCTTATCTTTCTCTCTCACCTATTTTGAGTGAATAGATACAAATTTTGTTACACACACTCACACACACACACATATATTTCTTTTTTGAATACATACAAATGTTGGTGCTTCTCGTATTCGGTATTCTCTTTTTGGTGTTCAGGAATCGAGACGTATATTTGTATTCTGTAAGAACTATTTGTTGGAATATTTAGGTGGTTTGCTGACGTGGCGCACAATTAGTGGATGATGTTTTTGACATGTTGGTGGGATGTATAAAGATGGTAAATGATTTTTTGGGTGACAATAATTTGTGCATCATTTTCTTATAATTGGACATATTTTTTACATGTCTAGCAAGTGGTAATAATTACGTGAGTGTGGATATGACTTGTGAGTATTCATCTTTTTTGGATGAGAGAAGTGATTGTTAAATCATAAAAAAAATTATTAATATTTTAATACAATTTATTTTAAAATTTGTAAAATGTCATCTTCTTTTACATAAAATAAGATTTTATTTTCTCAAGAAAATAATTTTAGTGTAGTGTTGTTTATGTAATTCCTTTAAAAATGACCCAATTTTATATTTGTATTTTTGTATGAGTTTATGTTTAAGTTGTTATTAAATCATAGTTTTGTTAATCTGACAATTGACATGCCATTGTGTGTTTTCTCTTTTAAGTCATTAAAAGATGATTTATTGTCGAATGTATGTCGTTCGGTTACCTCATCTCATTACTTGATCATGTAATCGGGTTGTTGAATAGTGATAAAATTATTTTTAAATGATTAAATATGATTAAATGTGGACAAAGTTACAAAAATATATTGTTACTTTTTTTGTAAAACGGTTTAAGCAGTTTTAAAATTTTATTTTGCAACCTAAAATCATTAACAAGTAACAAATTGTCCACTTTCGAATACGAGAATCCTATGTAATGATTTTTGTTGCATAAAATTAAATATAATGGTCCTTTGATAACTTTTTTACTAACAAAAACTTATGTAACTTGCACGTTTATTTGATATGATATCACACATCCATCTCATGGCATGTCATGTGATATCTTATCTTTTGGAATAATTGTTATAGCAAATTGTCTATTCTTTTAATCTTTTTTTTTTTTGGTAAAATAGTTAAGAAGAATAATATAAATTACTAAATTGACAATGTATGGTATACATATTTTATCGACCATTAAAGGATCGGAAACTAAATTTCAGAAAGCCATCTCCACTTAGCAATCTTCCCAAGCATTCTCAAATCTAGGACTATACATGGTTTAAGAACTGAATCGAATTATTTGGAACCAAATCGAGAACCGAGAAAATGATTTCAGCTGGACTGAGCACTGAACCGATGACGCTCGAAAACCGAATCGTACAGAGAACCGACGGGAACCGAACCGGACAGAGAACCGATGGGCACTGAACCGAGAAAGTTCCTTCAAATTATTTTCGTTTTTTTCTCGTTTTTGGAGCAAACCGAGCTGCCTGGAACCAAACTTCTTGGAACCGAGAACCGATTATGCATGGAAATTATAACCGAGAACCGAACTGATATAGCTCAGTTTGGATCTGTTCTGACCGATTCGGTTTTGCGGTTCCAGACGATTCTCGGTGCAGTTTGAATTAATTCTTGTTAAATAAATTCACACTCTAAATATGTTTAATCTTCACACGCTTTTACATTGTGAAGATTAAAAAAACCAACATTTTCACTATGTATATACAAAAAGCTAACATTCACATTTTGAATGTTCAAAAAATTGAGTAAATTGCATAAATAATTATTGTGTTCTTTTGAATTTTAAATTTTTGGACTTTAAGTACGATTTTTCGAAGTTCACAAAAATTACAAAAATCCTACTGAATGGGTTTGATTAATTTTGAGTTTATGACTACTTCAGTTTGAATTTTGTTAGTTTCACAAAAAGAATAAAATTATATAACCGCAATACTAAAAAGACATCATCTCTAATAAGAAAATGTTTTATTGTGGAATTTAGTCATCACTCATAACTATATAAAGCTTGACTAATGTTGGAGCATTATTTTAAGGCATTCCATCCTTTTCTACCTTAAATAATTCAGCATGTTCCTTCATCATAAAAATTAAATATAATATTAATTAGCATATTTTATAATCTAATATCTGTGCGTACATGTGTGTCGAGATTCATGCAGTCTATCTATACATACATACATATACACAGCAGTATAATCACATAATAGGTCTTTAGAGATTAATAAATATAATATAATACATAAATTAATTTTAGTAAAATAATCCTCAGATGCCTTGGTGAGTCAGTTTATTAGTACTCTTTGCTAATAATATAAGGCCACATGTTCGATTCATGTGGTTGTCAATTTTTAAAGCACGCAAATACTTTCCGAAATTAGCTTTTTTTCTTCCTGAAAATTAAATGTTTTTAATTTGAGAAGATATGTTCCATTATTTAAACATCATGTTTAGTTGTCATAGACATCCTTGCAGTCTCCTAATATTTTATATTTCCAAATTTATAGTATGATCAACTTGATTCAGTTGAAAATGATAGGATCTTTCTTCCAAGAAACAATATAATTTAATTAGAATTTTATTTTCTTTAGGTAGAAACATCCTTTATTCATCTAATGATGTTAAAACCAATTCTTAAAGTGGTTTGTGGTTTTTTGGTTTAGATCGACATTCCTAACATTGGACTGGTTTTAGGTTCTCATTACGTTTTTGTTAAATAAATTAATTTATTCAAATGTAATACTTCTCCGTATCACAATAAATGATACACTTTCCATTTATGGGTGTTTCATAATAAGTGATACACTTCAAAAGTTACCATAAATGATAAAATTATGGGACTCAATCTCTACTAACTATCCACTTTAATAAAGTGAAATTAATATCACTTTATTTAAGAAAAGTGAGACCCCTCATCCATTAACTATCTATTTTAATATATTTTAACCTTATTTTAATATTTTATCTCAAACTCCGTGATCTTCCAAATGTATCACTTGTTGTGATACGGAGGAAGTATTTCTTTTATACCTGAAAGTAGATGACTTTTTTAACAGTAACGTTTTAATCAGTTTCTACGTGTGTATATCATTTGTTTTAATATTATATTTACTTTCGTCAAAGAAGGCCGAACTTTACTCATGATGTACACTATCTTACTGTTGATGACTTGATGTGGTCCTTTCTTTACATTTGCTGGCTATTTAATAAATGTTTACCTAGGAATAAATTGAAATCGTAATCATTAGAAGATCATTTCAAACACTCTTACTACTATGTCATAGTACCGTTACATCCGATTGTCTTAAAAAATTAAGATTATATTGACCATAAGTGTATAATATACAAGTTCAAATTGTGAAAATGGCAAGCAAATTGCCATGCCACCTATATCAATTATAAAAGCCCAACAATAGTTATTGCATATTAAACAACACCCAACTCAAATGGGGTAGCCCAGTATAAACTTTATTTAATCTAATAACGTGTGCCAACGGAAGACCGGTTGGCCACCGCCGGTTCCGACGCCGTTGGCACGGACCGCCGGTTGGTCCGCCGGTCGGCCGCCGGTCGGTTAAGCGGCGAGAGAAGAGGCGGAGCGTGTTTGATTTTTCTTTTTTTTCTAACGGTAATATGACCGTTTATATATATATATATATATATATATATATATATATATATATATATATATATATATATATAATATATATATATATATATATATATATATATATATATATATATATATATTCCCTTTTAAATCCCTATAAATACCTCACTCTTATTCTAAAATTTTCACAAAAAAAAAATTCTCTCTTCTCCCACCCAACCATACTTACAAAATGTCAAATGCTTCTGATTCCTCTGCCGAATATGATTCCGATTTGGAAGCTATTTTGGCGTGTGCCAATTCTTACAATGCCGAAATGGAAGCCGTTGTTAATGCTCTTTCATCTGATACAGAGGACGATGAAGAGATCGAGCCGATCCCCAGAGCGCCGAGAAGGTATGTGCCACGAGATCGTGAAGGTGCCGGTGAGCGTTTGTAGGCAGACTACTTTGCTGAAAATCCCACGTTCCCGCTGGATTATTTCTTTTTCTTTTATTTTTTTAAATTATTGTAATGTGTTTTTTATTTTAATAAAAGTATTATGTTTTAGTTATATTTTTGTTTTAATTAAAAAGAAAGTAAATTAATTAAAGTTGGTGAAGTGACGGAGTGCTGTTGGCACGAGTACGTCAGTTTAGTGTTAGTTAGTTTGTCTGCTGACGTGGCGCTGAGTTGGCAGAAACTGACGGCGTCAGTTTCCGTCACCATTGGCACCAGTCTAATGGCCCAGTAATAGCAATGATTTATATGGCACTGTAGCTTGCCTAGCCCAGTTGGCATCAGGGTCTTTTGGTTTTGGCACCAATATGAAAGTCTAAAATAAACATTAAATTAAACAAAAGCTTATGAAATCATATTTAATAATCCATAAATGCTTATAAAACCTAAGCTATAAACTAAAACAAACATGTTATGCAACTCTTAAAATTATTTAGTAAAAATTTACATAACTTTAATAAAACAACTTGTATATAATTATCTTGCACTTAATTGTTAGTTAATAGATGGTGAAAGCCAAATTATAAAAGGCGTGACTAGACTAGCGGTTGACAATAAGCCTAGTAAATCTACCAGGATTGATAGAATCGCCAACATACTATAAATAGAATGTATTCTGTTCTCATTGTTTCTTGCATTCGACAAAAACAGATAATTAAATTAATGAACTTTAAATTCGTAAAATTATAAGAATGCATAAATTTGGAAGGAACTCACGAAGAATTAAAATAACCACATATAACTTTTGCATATGCACATTATAGGAACCTGCATGTATCAAATTAGATATTATTTTGCAAAATAAAATATAGTTAATAAAATTTGATGCAGAGATTTTTAGACCACTTGTATGTTTTGTCGTGAAGATGAAAGCTAAGGTGCTGTTTGTTTTTTTAGACTAAAAAGATCTGCTGTCTGCGGATCACATCTACCAACTGCTGCAGCTTCTGGATGGTCCAAAGGTCTGCAGTCTGCAAGAAAATTGTTGTTTGTTTTTTAACATCTTTATACTTGCTTAAATATATCAAAATTTAGTATATCCAACGTCTAACAACATTAAAATAATCAAAACACCAATATGGTATGTTGTTTGGAGGAGATGTGTTTTTTTAGGTTTGGAAGACCCAAGAAGCTAATGCCCAAAGTTTCTTGGAGAAGACATTTTGCAGACATAAAAAGATCTGCGAGCTTCCAAAAAACAAACATCTGCAGGAGGTTTTTTCTGCACGTGGTCTGCGCCGTGAAGACAAAAGACATCAGGAAGACTTTTTGTCAAAAAACAAACAGCACCTAAGTGATTTTGGGCACAACTGCATAAAATTACCATTACTACTAGTTTATACTTTATACAATGCAAGGCTACTTGTCAACCAAATTTAATTATTTGAACGAATATAAGGATGATGTGACAATGCATTGAATAATTTGAGATATAAAAAGTTTCACGAATAAGATATGCGTGTGATTCCTTGATATGATGTTAAATCTAGAGACGACTCTATTAAATATTAGTAAATCAATGGGTTAACTTTTTCGAGATTTGGATATATGGTTATACTTTGTATTAATATCATATACCAATAAAATCATGACTAGCAAGGTACCCGCGCAATGCGGCGGCGGGTACCCGTAACTATATTTCAAAGTGACGATAGTAATGGTGGTGGTGGCAATAGCGATGGTGATGAGTGGTGGTGCGTAGTGATGGTAGGTGCCGACATTAGTTATGGTCAAATGTAGTGATGGTAGGTGCCGACATTGGTAAGAGTTGATGATTTACACCGTCGTATATTTAATGTTATTGGGATAAATGGTTATAATAACAGCCTAATGTATTAAGTGTGAGTGGTTTGAAATAAAGTGTAATGTATAGCAAGTGGTTAACACATAGTGATAACTTAGGAGAGGTCCTGGGTTCGAATCTTATAAGCCGCGATTTATTTTTTTTAAGGTAAAGAACTAACTAACAAAAGTGGAAAGGTCCTTAAAATTAAGTTTAAGGAACTCCTTAAACTTTCTTAATGTGGTAGGCCTAAATACTATATATAGTAGTAAGATTAGAGTTTGGATAACGAACGTATCAAGATTCAATTCAAAGTCATTTTCTCTGCGGGTTCCTTTTTCCTTACCACCATTAAAAAAGTTGTTTAATAAACATGTGTAACAAGATATTTATTCTAGATTAGACTGGTAAATGATTACTTGATATATTATCACCGGATATTCATCAAGATATTATGATCAAATAATATCTTAATGATTTGAGTGACCAAGACATGCCTACTATATATTCTCATAAAAACAATCTAAAAGATTTAAAGGTTTTAATTTAAATTAAAACATCA
Organism: Calendula officinalis; assembly: GCA_963853835.1. Lineage (NCBI taxonomy): Eukaryota > Viridiplantae > Streptophyta > Magnoliopsida > Asterales > Asteraceae > Calendula > Calendula officinalis. The sequence goes on from OY970828.1 coordinate 78,930,655, forward strand.
TTACGTTGAGGAGATCAATGCATTCGATTTAATGTTAACTTGCAAAACTCAAAGAAATGTATATTATTTTGTGGGATAAATTTTGAGGTTATGACTGGAATTCCAAACAAGATATTATATTTTGCTTAATTAGGAAAATGATAATGACACAGGTGAACATAATTTAAAAGAGTCAGGCCACAGGTGAACATAATTTAAGGCATATGATTGGTTGAGTGGTGACCCAAAGTTCTGATAAACATTAAATAAATAGTATACAATAATATTTTTATAGGATTTTGTTAATGATAACCTTTAGGGCTGTTACTAACATTAGGGGTGGCAATAAGGTCGGGTTGGGTCATAAACGGGTTGAACTATTTGGATTCGCGGGTTGAAGATCTCAACCCAACCCAACCTTTTTATCTAAACGGGTTGAGATCTTCAACCCAACATGTTTACTAAGCGGGTTGGGTCATAAACGGGCTGACCCAATAAAACATCATTTTATAAAAGAAAATAGAAATAAACATCACACAATTAAAGACCAAATAACAAAATAAGTTGATGAATTGCAAAATATAAACAAAAGTTATCAACTAATAAAATTTGTTCAAAATACAAAACGAAAGCTGAAAAAATAAGCAGCCCGACCATCGTCTTCCATAACTCAACCTTAACTTACAGAGAAATTGATATACGTGACTCATGTATGTGTATGCTAGATTTTACATTATAATAATACATTATATTATGTTTTTAAGATACATAAATAAATAGTGATATGTTATATTATATCATGTAATTATAGTATATATAATATTTAAACGGGTTGACGGGTCGTAAGTGGGTTGTAAATCTAAACCCAACCCGACTTGTTTATATGCGGGTTGTAACCGGGTTGACCCGTTTATGACCCACGGGTTGAAAGTTATAACCCAACCCGTTAATTTTGGGTTTTAAACGGGTTGGGTTGACAGGTCGGGTTTGATTTTGCCTGCCCTAACTAACATGCATAAAAAACTTGTACATTGATTAAAAAAGTAATATTCTTAAAATTCAGGGGTTATCTTTTATTATTTATCTTCTTAATCACAGCCTTTATCATTTTCCATTTTTATAATATGATAAACCTTTCTCTTTCCTTTACACAAAAACCTCTTTCTCCTCCCTATAAATATCCAAGCAACTAACCATTCTTATGTATTCTTTATGCCTTCTTTCTCAATTCTACTTTCTTTTTTTTTTCAGATTATTAAAAAAAAAATAGTATTAATTATCTGTCTATTTTCCAAGAGCAATCAACAATGGTTGCTCTTCCAAATCCCATGATTGAACAATTCTTTGTGAAAACATGCAAACCAGTCAACACTTTGACTTTTCATGAAATTCCTCTAATTGACCTTTCTAAACCTGATTCAAAACACCTCATCGTCAAAGCATGTCAGGATTTTGGATTCTTTAAAGTCGTTAATCATGGAATTCCAACACATTTCATCAATAAACTTGAATCAGAAGCCACTAAATTCTTCACCTCTCCACAATCAATCAAAGAAAAAGCTGGCCCACCTGACCCATTTGGTTACGGTAACAAGAACATCGGGCGAAATGGTGACGTGGGTTGGGTCGAATACCTTCTTCTTAACTCGAAACCCGAATCCGATAAAATATTCTCCATTTTTGAAGAACACCCAGAAAAATTCAAGTATGTATCTTGAATAAAGTTCAAATTTTTATGACATTTTATGCTCTGTTTTTGGTAAAATTGGTTTCTTTGGTTTTATAGGTCTGTAGTAGATGATTATGTGACAGCAGTAAAGAAAATGACATGTGATATACTTGAATTAATGGCGGATGGATTGAGATTAGAGTCGAAAAATGTTTTTAGTAAGTTGTTAATAGATGAAAATAGTGACTCTGTTTTCAGGTTAAACTACTATCCGCCATGTCCAGAGCTTCAAGAACATGAAATTAATGGTGGAAATTTGATTGGGTTTGGTGAACACACAGACCCACAAATCATCTCGGTTTTACGATCTAATAATACTTCTGGACTCGAAATTGCATTGAAAGATGGCAGTTGGGTTTCTGTTCCTGCAGATTCTGAATCTTTCTTTATTAATGTTGGTGACTCTTTACAGGTACACATGCAAAATATATAAATGTATGCATAATGCATTTTAACAATCATATATAAAACATTTTAACAACCAAAATCAGGAAAAAATATATATTACAGGATTACTACTAAAGTTGGTATGCATTTTTCTTTTTGGTGAAGTTAATGGATAATTTTTTTTAACGGTATTTCTGTTTATGACGGGCTCTCCGAGTGATTGACTTTTGTCCATGATGTGTACAAAATAATTATTTTCGTATGAATTTTCTCATGACCATCTGATAAATGTTAACTAGTAAAGGAATGAACCGTGAAGTATTTATTTTCTACTAATTCAAGAGCATACAATTTAAATTTTTTTGGAAACAACAAATATATAAAAAAGACCGAGCTTAGCAAGGAAGTAAGACGGGAAAACAATTACAAACATTTATTGTATGTTTTCAAAACTTAGCATACAATTTAAATTAATGTACGTTTTAAAAACTTATAGTAGTATTAAACAAAACTTTTGTAATTATGGTTGTGTTTTTAAAACATAAATTGGTTACCATTATTGTAACGAGTACTCAAAGCTTAATTAAACATCACTTGAAAATTGAGAAGAGGTCAAATTACTCCTATATGTGGATTCACCATCAATAAAGCATATTTGCTTTCCAAGTCTTAATCAATCTTTTTCCCAACTTCTACAAGTCACTTTCTAGTTTTACCTACATTCTTAAACAAAATAATAATCTAATCATTGGACTATTATTGTTCATTAATCTTTATATAAAAAATAAAAAAATTTATCAATTGTATATTTCAAATATTTGCTAAACATCAAACTGTTCTTGTTATTACAATGTAATTTTCCTCCAATTTTTGTAAAACTCCATCAATTTAAAGACCCTACAAGGCTACAATTGATGTGTTGTAACAATGATGTTGAACCTGACATCATGATTTATTGACTATGCACATAAATCCTTTCAACTAACATATTACGAAACAATTAGTAATAAAAATCGATTGAATCTAATTACGAACTATATTTGTTTGTTATAGGTAATGACAAATGGAAGATTCAAGAGCATAAAGCATAGAGTGGTTGCAAATAGTAAAAAAAGCAGGATGTCAATGATATATTTTGGTGGACCACCATTGAATGAGAAGATAGCTCCATTGGCATCACTTATTGAAAGAGAGGAAGACAGGTTGTATAAGGAGTTCACTTGGGTTGAGTACAAAAATTTTGCTATCAACTCATCATTGTCCAATAATAGGTTGAGTCTATTTGAAAAAATATCGTCTAAAATATAGTTATTTGCTTTCTATTTTTGTTGATTTAGAATACATACAATATTGTTTTACTATTTGTAGAAAATAAACCGAGTTGTTGATGTATTTGTTTGCAATACGTACTATTCTGCCATCATTAGCATGAGATATCCGACCAGTATACACTATTTTTAACCATATGTTATTCATAAAATAATGTAAAATGGTATGACAACAGTAGGGGTGTCTCTGAGATTTTAAAGGCATGTGCGAATAGATGAAAATGAGCCCCCTAAATACAAGATTTATACTACCTCCGTATCAAAATAAGTGATACACTTTCTATTTAGGGGTTGAACAAAATAAGTGATACACTTCCAAAATTACCTTATTTAGGAAAAAAGTGGGACCCTTTCTCCACTAACTATCAACTTTAATATATTTTAAACTACTTTTTAATCTATTGCCTCAAAAACCGTGTTTCAGTAAGTGTATCACTTATTTTGATACGGAGGTAGTATAAAAAGTTGGTCTTTCTAATTTTTTTCTATTAAATTATTAAGTAAACTTAAATTTTTAAGATTATATTTATAAGATATATATAAAAATTGAATCCCTACAAAACGTGGGTTTTTTATGACCGCACCTCTTGCACCTCCTTAAAAAAGCCCCTAGACAACGGGCTATACAATGAGACATGACATGCCAAAAAACATTGCAAATTTGCAATAATGTAAATAGTTGCTTTCAAATAAATCGGCCCACCTAGTACATTTTGGACCACCAAATAGATACAAAATAACTGGTGATTGGTTATATCATCTAAATAATATGGCCCATTATTTAAGCATCAGGGCCCTAAAAGTTGTCTTTAAAGATTTTCATGCTAGAAGTACAGTACCTCAATCATCAATCATTTAACAACCAACTCATTCAACAATAAAATATCATTATTATATAAGAGGTAAGTTCAGAAAATAGTTATGCAATAACTCTTTGGTCTAAGAAAAATATAAAAACTCAATACAATAACTAGAGATGCACATAAAAACTGGATTCCAATCTAGACCGATTTCAAAACAGGTTTAGAACCGGATTGGAGCATATTAGATCATATCAGATTAAAAATTGCCAAAGAGGGACCAATTTTAGTATCCTTGGGCAAACTGGTTTAAAACCGGATTTAAGTAGTTATAATTGATTTGGAGCGGAAAATGTATAAAAAACAGACGCATCCGGTTTCAATCTCATCCCGTTTATATAAATTTCCTAGATTTCAAACTGAATCCGGTTACAATCCGATCTGATATTAACCACCATTGATCGGAAATCCGATTTTAAAACCGATTTGTATTTTTTTAATTTAGTTTGTGCATATATAACAACAAATATCAAAGAAATGAGTTCCTAACAAAACAACCAAATGGGCCGTTTGCCACTTACTAAATTATTAACCCCAATTCAGTGGCCCATAAAACAATTCATATTTCAAAAGTTGCTATTTGCAGCTTGCTGCTTAAGATCATAACCCTAAATTTTCGTTTCTTCACCTACCGGAATCTGATCCAACGAAGAGAAATTGAAATTTGAATGGAGAATCCCCCAGAGAAAGAAGTAGAATCACTGTCACTGACTTCAAATGATGAATCCTCCACTTTGAATACGTCGAATTCTACTACAGAGTAAGTCATATCTATAATTCACACAGACGATGATGTTTGCTTACTTGCTAAATGCCTACAGCTCTTCGAACTTTTAAAACATGTTTTCTACCAATTCGAATGAATCGTAACTTAAGTAGACCTAATCGAATGCAATCAACAGTAGCTTGTACTGGATTCTACGTTTTATATGAATTGTGATCTGCATCATAGTAATGTTATCATTTGAGGTGTTATACTACGTTTCATCTCTTCATACATTATGCGATTTGGAATTGGAGTTAGCTATTTCAATTATCGCTATAATTGATTTGTTTTGGATGAACCGATCAGTTATACGTTATCATAGTAATCTATCTCAATACATCAATCAAGTGTTTACATCTGCAGCAATTTGAGGCTCTTAAATTAACCTTAGTGTTACGTGTTCAGGATGAGTGTGGATGAAAAATTTAGGATCGTGAGGAGTATTGGGGAAGAATGCATTCAGGAGGAAGAACTATTGAAGCTTCTTACCAACAAGCCACAGCCTATTTGCTATGATGGATTTGAACCTTCTGGAAGAATGCATATAGCTCAGGTATTCTAACAGAAATCTCAATTATGTTTTCATTTTGCCTTAATCTTCTGAGATTTTCATTCATTAATTGAGCTCAATTTGCTAAACAGGGTGTTATGAAGACAATTAATGTTAACAAGCTGACTTCTGCTGGCTGCAAAGTAAAAATCTGGATAGCAGATTGGTTCGCTCAATTGAACAACAAAATGGGTGGAGATTTGAATAAAATCCAAACAGTTGGACGTTACTTGATTGAAATCTGGAAAGCTGCAGGGATGAATTTAGAAAATGTAGAATTTATTTGGTCTTCTGAGGAAATTAATTCGAGAGCACATGAATACTGGCCTCTAGTTATGGATATTGCTAGAAGAAACAAGCTTCCCAGAATAATGAGGTATTAAAATTATTTTCCGTTCTTTTTTAATTAACTTTTTAATTATTATAATTATTTTCATTGCATTATTATTGGTTTTAGGTGTTGTCAAATTATGGGCCGGAGTGAGCAGGATGAATTGACTGCTGCCCAGATTTTCTACCCTTGCATGCAATGTGCAGATGTTTTTTTTCTTAAGGTTTTTATTTATTTATTATTTTAATATTTTGTAGTTTTGTTGGGTTGATAAATGTATTTTTAATTGGAATAGGCTGATATTTGTCAATTAGGCATGGATCAAAGAAAAGTGAATGTTCTTGCACGAGAATACTGTGATGATATCAAGAGGAAAAACAAGCCAATCATATTATCTCACCGTATGATTCTTAATATTTATTTTAGAGTAAATTACATAAATTGTCCCTGTGGTCTTTCAAAATCTACGATTTGGTCCCTATATTTTCTTTTTCTTCGTTTTTTTTGTCTCAGTACTTTTTCGTGTTTTTGTCCCTATGGTTTTCAAATTTCTTTTTTTTTTCCATTTTTAACCTAAAATGACCATAATACCCTTATTTGTAATTTTATTTAATATCCTGATTTTTTGTTCTGCAGACATGCTTCCTGGTTTATTACAAGGGCAAGAAAAAATGTCGAAATCAGATTCTTCTTCTGCTGTCTTTATGGAGGACGAAGAGGTTTTTTTTTAATCCTGTCAAAATGGGCAGGGCGGGAAACGGGTCAAAACGGATTCGGGTCAACCCACTTACATTTTTTTAATTAATTTAACAGGCTGAAGTTAATTTAAAGATTAAGAAAGCATACTGTCCACCTAATATAGTTGAAGGAAACCCGTGTCTTGAGTACATTAAATACATCGTGTTACCTTGGTTTAACGAGTTTAAGATTGAACGGAAAGACGAAAATGGCGGTGAAAAGTGAGTTTTTATATAAACTTTAATTTGCATATTTGTTAGTAATTTATTTATTGTTTATGATTAATGACATTTTTATTAATTAATTACTTGTTTTATTTTATGTTTTTAAAATTAGGTTGTTTACTAGTTACGAAGAACTTACTGCCGATTATGAAAAAGGGAACGTGCATCCAGCTGACTTAAAACCTGCACTATCGAAAGCCTTAAATAGAATTTTGCAGGTATATATATTATATTATTATAACACACACACACACACACACACACACATCTATATATATTATAGAATATATTTTCTTGTGTGATAACATGAGCTGTCTGTTTGTTGCAGCCGGTTCGTGATCATTTTAAAAATGATGAGAATGCAAAAGCTTTATTGAAGAGGGTCAAGGTAAGAAAATATCAAAACATCGGTCAAAGTTGGTCAACATTGCTAATATTTATTTTTTAGAATAAAATTCCTATATAATTTAACTGATTAGTCGCCGCCAAGACCGACTAATCACTTGAAAGTGGTAGATCGACTAGATAGTAGATACCACCGAATGATTTTTACAATCTTGACTTTTGCCCATTATTTATTTTCTAAATACATATTTTTTAATAATTATTTAGTGTGTTAAAGTTTGTATTTACTCAACTTTATGGTTGCTGCAGGGTTACAAAGTTACAAGATGATGAAAGTATATTAAAATATGCATTTTGGTTAAGTTCTTACCAAAAATTTGGCAAAAAACATGATACATATTTGATAGATTTAATATTTTACATTTTACATTTTATATAAAGTTATTTGGTTGAGACATATGGTATGTTTGCCTACTAACTTTTTTAAGTTTGTCGGAGTTTAAGTTTTTTATTTAATAAATTAAGTTTGTATTAATTAAAATGGTATGTTTGTATGTGATAGCTATATCCTTTTTGTGTAAGAAAATCTTAGAAGCTAATATTGACGGAATAGTTTTGAATAGTTACATTTAGCCATCTTATGTGTGGTTTTTATGCTGTTTTACATGTTCAACTTAAACTACTTTGCTTTCAACAAGTTATGGAGTTTGTTTTTCTTGTTAAACTGACATCCTTTCTAGTTTTGCTCTTTTAAAATGATAACATCACCTCTTTGTTCCTTAATTATTTTCGCAAACTATAATGTATGTTGCAAAATATACAATTTCCACCCCAAATTTTTGATGTCTCATCAATCTATTCGGTTAAACGATGAGGAAGATGTGATGAAGTCATGCTAACAGCGTCTTCAAACCAATGAAGCAAACTGACAAACCATTTACACGTGTAACAGCACTCTTTATATCCATCTTTGTTTTTTGGGAGGTGATATTACTATCACAAAAATTACTTCTCACATCACAACTTATGTTTTATTATAGTGATACAGTATGCTTTAAAACTTGTACAATATAGTAAGAGAAGTATTTTATGTGATGTAAATATCATTTTCCTTTTTCTTGCGTATTTATCGTATGTTAAACAGAATCATATTGTTACACAAAACACATTCCGTTGTAGTCTAGTTGGTTAGGATACTCGGCTCTCACCCGAGAGACCCGGGTTCAAGTCCCGGCAACGGAATATTTTTATTTCTTATGCGTTCTTCAATTATAAAGGGAATTCATTTTGGTACCACACTTTTTAATGTCTACACCGCAAAATACAAATTTTATAGCTAATAATACAACCACCTAAAGCAATAATTGTGGTGTAAGTGTGTAACCATTAAAAGTTGTTGTGCATTTATCACCACCCATTATAAATAGACAAATGCTACAAGTGTTTTTTATTTAACAAAACAAACATTCAAAACAACACCGGAACACCAATTCTTGTCTCAATATCAAGAAAATATCGAACATAAATGCAACATACAAACATAGTTAAAATAGATCATTCAAATTGCAATAACAATAAAAACACAAACTCCCTAACCATAATCCTTACTTCTGTCCCTTCTTTTTCCACAAATCACCAAACACCCTCATTCCCGACCCCTTTCTTTTCCCATTCCCAAACACATCATCCGATTCATCTCCCATTCCCACAAACCCATCAAACACACCGCCATAATGTTTATCCATCTCCACCTCGCCTGATAAAATTGCCGCCCCTGCATCCGCCGCCTTCCGCCACTGCTCCGTTTGCACTCTTAATCTCTTCATTTCGGTCTCCAGTGCGTCTTTTGCATCTTGAATTTCTTTCATCTTTTCCCTCAACCGAATCCCGTCGGTTTTACTCTTGGTCAACTCTTCTTCTAAATGAGTCAACTTTTGACTCATTTTCTCTTCTTTGACTTTTAACCCCTCGTTTTCTACCTGTAATTAGGGCTGTCAAAACCTGACACCTGACACGACAAAAATACACAAAACGAAACGAATTTGGCACGGAATTGAAATTTGAATTCATGTTCGTGTCGTGTTGTATAAAACAAACACGAAGTCTTGTCGTGTCGTGTTCGTTTTCAGAGATTAACACGAAATTGACACGATAGTTATGATTTTGTCGTGTTTTTCGTGTTAGTCGTGTTTTTAGCATGTAATAAGTAAGAAATTTGTTATTTATTTTGTGTTGTCGTGTTTATCGTTTTTTAATCGTGTCGTGTTCGTGTTACCAAAATAAAACACGACTTCGTGTCGTGTTGAACGAATTCGCGTCGTGTCGTGTTATCCTGAATCACGAAACGATAGCACGATTTGACAGCCCTACCTGTAATGCTCGTAATTCGGTTTTGTTCTCTTCGATCGTTGCTTTTAACGAACTTATTTCTTCGTCTGATTTGGGTGAAATGTTGACTTTGACTTTGACTTCATCTTGATCACGAGGTTGACTAACGTTGACTACTTCAATTGGGACTTCGAAAACATCGGTTTCCTTCTGATTTTCATCTGGGGTTTCGTTTTCTTGACCAATTTCACTCGGCGAAGAACGTGAGTGAACCGGAACCACAACAGCCGGTTCAAAAACCACCGGTTCAGAAACAAGCGGTTTATTGGTTCTGTTTTCAAGTTCTTTTTGAGCTTCTTTTTTGGCAGCTTCAGCTGAAGCTAACTGATCTTTAAGAATCTTGAGCTCACCTTGAGCTTGTTCGAGTTGAGTTTCCAACTCAGCGATTCTAGTACCGAGTTTCTTCTGGTTCAGTGGCTCGGAATGCGTGCTGCGGTCACCTAATTTTGGGCTCCGGTCAGTCATCGGACGGTGATGTAACGGGTCGGATTCGGAGCTTGAAACCCTTTGAGCCATTTATGAACCTCTGTTTAAACAAATAATTACTATTTTTTTATTTTTTTAAACTAAATTAGAATTTCAAGAAATCCACATGACGAATGTAGCTTCAAACCTTGATCTTGGCATTTAAAGACAGGATTTTGTTACAGATCTTGGTCTTGTAATCTTTAATACTGAAATATTAGTTAAAACAGAGTTAGCATCAAGAAAGTTGAATTTTTCAATTATTTTTCCTTAATTACATGAGCAAATTGTAGACACATGCAATTAAACACATAAAAAGGTGAACTTTTTGAGTCTTTTTTACAAAAAAGTGACACCCATTAATCTAAAGCATAATATACACAAGACCCATATTCTAAAGTAGAGAGAGAAAAAGAAAATGTTGTAACCTTGCACATGTGATTTCTAATTGTATTTGAGAGATCTGGATAAAGAGGTGATGATTTATTAGCTTTGAAAATGAGAAAGATGGATGGATTGTGTTTACCTTGGAAGAACAATGAAACAACACTGCCAACAGTTTGAAGTTTGGATTAAAGTGGAATATGTGTGTGCGTGTGTCTGTGTGTGTGTGAGAGAGAGAGGATGGTGATTTTAGAGAGTGGAAAGAAGAATCTGAGTGAGGAAAATGACAAGAGAGTAATTTTTGAATTATGGAAAGAGACAGTTATTTCTTCTCTTTTTAATAAAGGGGCTGATTTTTGTATCACATCTTTTACTGTTCATATCACAATAAATATTTCATATACTTGTACAATCTATAGTATTATTTGTATATTATGATGTAGACATAAAAAAAATGTAGTATCAAAGTTAATTTCCAATTAATAAAATCATTTTAGATTTTGTACTGTTCTAAAAACTTCACAAAAGATATGTTGGCAAATCTTTAATCTAATTCTAATCTTGTTTTCTAGTAGTCGGTATTTTAGAAATATAGTTAATTATCAAAGCAAAATACTTGAAAGCTCCGACTAAAGGGGCATGCCAATAATTTCCCCAACCAAAGTAGCAGTGTTAGGCCTCTCCCAACCGTGACGTGTCACTAAACCCATCACTAAACACATCCTTACTGACACGCTAGTGACACGGTCGTGCCAACAGGAACACATCACTAACCCATCACTAATCCATTCCTCTTAAAAAAAATAATAAAATATTACCCCCAAACCCCCCCCCCCCCTCCCACACGGTCCCCCACGACGGAAATACTAAACCCGTCCTCACAAGGATGAGTTTCTACTGACGCGCACGAGGATGAGTTGGTGCCAAAGACATCGTGCAAGGACGTGCCAAAATTGGCTGGTGACGTGAGTGAGGACGTGCCGTTGGCACTCCTCTTATAAAACTTTCTATAAATGTATAATGAACTTATGCGTTAACTTATAACATGGATCTATCTTAGAAAACGGAAATTAGGTTAACATTATTGATTTAATCGTAACTTTCTTAAACTCGACAAATAGGAGGTGAGTTTTTTTATAACTTGTCTTCAGGGGTGTCTTTAAGGAGGTGCAGGAGGTGCAGCCGCACAAGGCCCATATTTTTACAGGGGCCCAATTTTGATATATATATATATATTTTTTATATATAATATTAAAATTCAAGTCAACTTAATAATTTAATAGAAAATAATTAGAAAATCCAAATTTTTAAAAAAATCTTGTATTAAGGGGGCCCATTTTCATGTTTTCGCACAGAGCCTTCAAAAAATCGGAGATGCCCTGCTTGTCTTGTAGCCTCACGTATACGTGGAGAGATTTTAGTCATTGAGATTTATGATAGAAAGTATTTATAAAATAAGTGAGGATAGTGTGGCTCGTATGCTTGAAGCATAATCGCTTTTTCATAAGTCACTAGTTTCAGATGATCTCCAACTACTATTTCAAACAAGTAGATGAGGTTTATTTTAACATATGAAGATTGCATGTGAATTTTAATGTCTCTCCAACTACTCTTTCTTTTCTTTGTTATCACATTAATCTTTAATAAACTCTAAACAAACTTATAAATAACAAATTAACATACAGTAATAATCTTTAACATGATACATGGATGTCATTAATCATTGTTTGAACAATAACACAATAGTGCATTTATGTAGTTAGGTAGGTTCAAACTAGATAATCAGCGGACCGAACCGAATCGCACCGAGCTATATCAGTGCGGTTCTCGGTTTAAATTTTCATGTAAATTGATTCTCTGTCTGGTTCAGTCTGGTCCAAAACCAAAAATGTCAAACAAAAAAAAAAATTGTCGGAAGAAAGCCAGTTGTCAGTTCGGTCAGTTCGGTCTGGTCCAAGACATCATTGGTTCGACCTTCAGTCCGGTTAAAATCATTTTCCCGATTTTCAGTCCGGAAGGATTCCAAACACTTTGGTTCCTGGATCGTATGCGTATATATATTTGATTTTTAAATTTTAGATTTAGCATGGTCTGTATTGATTGAGACCCTACTTACATTCATGATTCATGTCTTTTTCTTCCTTTTACATGTTACTTTTTATTAAAAAATATCAAATAAATAAAATAAAATAATCCGAGCTCAAGAAAATGAAAAAAGATCCCGTACTTCTATTGATGTATGCGTATAAAGCAATTCATTACAAAAACCTCATAAGATTACATATTATGTATGTATCATATAATTCAACTGCATATTCTGTTCATTTCGGATTTAAATTTGGGCCTAATTTGAAGATATTATCAAGGATTCCCTTGAAGCACCTTAACCATTTCTTCTGTTCTTGATTGAATGCCTCTTAAGAACTCGATAAGAACACGTTGTTGATAAGAACCTCCCTCCTGTGTGAATTAATTTAGGAATTTAAAAAAAAAAATATTTTTTTTAATTTTTAATTAATTTAAATTGATATCGGAAAGTATGCAAACCGTTCGAATTAACGTTCTTTCTATTCGTTTCTTTATGACTGCATAAAATTCATCTGATGAAATATCCCCTTTACCAATATTCAGATTATTTATCAACAAATTGTTCCATTCTGATTCTGAAGCTGTATTTAAATAAAAGTCAGTTAGTTGACCAAAATGACACGTCACTTGCCACGTCATCGATTTATGAGGCTTTCGGGAGGTGAAGCCATATTTTGATGACCTAATTGGACGGAAACTTGTACAATGGCTAAAAAGAAACAAATGTAATATAATGATAATTTTTTGTACTTAGGTTAAAAAAACATTTTTGGTAATTAACCCTACATAATTAAGGAAGGTAATTAGCACCTTTGATAATTTCCTCAAGACACTGCTCGGCTTTTAAAACTTGATTCCCTACACCAAATAACTAACACGATTAATAATTAGTTCAATAGGTTAATTTTTTTTTTTTTTAATAATGGGATATTTCAGTGACAAAATCTCAATAGTAGATAAAATGTTAATTTTTCATAATAAATAATTATAATTATATTAATAGCACCTTTTTTAGCATAACTACGTTTTGAGAGGATGCTTGAAGCATAAAGTTGCAGAACTTTTTGCAGCATTGCTTCAAGACCTGGTTTATCTCCATCTTCTTTTGCCTGAAATTTGTTTTAATTTATAAATATTAAAAGTAAATAATAAAAGAATAAAAAGCATAATTACAATTTACAAACGGATTAACCTGTCGTAGTTGTGCATTAACTTCTGATAGAAATCCCTCATCCAGCTGCCCTTCTTGTGCCCTTAATTTTACTTCCTGCAAAATATCATCATAATTCACCATAATATTATTCTTGAAAAATAAAAATATATCCTTCTAGAATTTATAAAAAAGATTATTATTCCACATTTTATAAGTAAATTACATGAATCATTCATGTGGTTTGTGTGAAATAATGAATTTTTTCACTCCTGACTTTTTTTTTTATTTCATGACTAGTCCACTTGTCACATCAACAATCCCTAAAAATTTAACTTTATTTTTATTTTCTTATTTAGGGACACAAGTTTCAAAACTAGGGACTATATCCGGGTAATAAAAAATCGAGGGGCCATTTATGTAATAAAAAATTAATAATTTGTAGTAAATCATACTTTTTCCATGAGATTAAGGGAATTAGGATCCCTAGGAGGCCAACAAATTTCTTCATTTTCAGTAACTACAGGGCTTAAAATTCCTTTAAGAACATCGGTTGCTGATTCTATTTTCTCCTGTAAAAGGAAAAAAACTGCAAAATGTGTATAAAAATATGTAGAGGGAAAAAAATTAAAAATTAATGATATAAATGCAGTTAGGATAAAAAACAGTTAAATATGCTAGAAAAATGGTTAAAGAATAGTACCTTGGTTTTGTTTACGACACGGTCAACTGTGGTCATAACGCACGTGGCCAATTCTTCCAAGTCTTGCTGCAATTTTTATTTTATTTTTTAACAAGTTAATATTTTTACATATTAGAAAGAAAAAAAAAATACAAAATCGAAAATTGAAATTTGTTACTTTATCGTCTTCTGATTTGCATGTGTCTGTTCTTGCTGCGAGTCGTATCCAAAAACCCTCATTGAAAGCAAGAATATTTTCCACTACAAGCTTTTGAAGCTGTTTTTAAGGAATATTAAATATGTAAGAAATTATAAAATCAATGTGAAATTCGTAACTAATTTGTAATAAAAATAAAAAATTAGTAAAAAGTGTGTGATTACTTCTTTGTCACTTGCATTCTTTAACATGTCTATAAGTCTATCAACTGCAACTGTCTGCTTAAAAGCTTCCTCAGCATCTTGATTGACTGCAAATACCAAATTTCTCCTGTTTATTATATCCAAAATAACTGATTTAAAAAACTGATTCAATTAAGAATCAAATTCAAGTCAAATAATCAAATAATTGAGTTCATACAGTTAAGATAATTAGGTAATTTTACAGCAATTTGATCATTCTAACCTAAAATATCAAAAATTCAAAATCATAATTAATTTTAAGCTCGCATTCAAACATATAATTCATTGAACGTATGATAATGCCTATAGTACCTGAGATAACGAATGTATATATCATATAATTCAACAAGTAGCATTGGGGAAGACTCACGAAACCCTAAAATATACAAAAAGGGGGGAAATTTAAATTGAAATTTAAATTAAAATCAAAATACCTTCTCTTGGTTTCGGTTAGACTAGTAACAGGAAATGAATTACTGTTCCCGATTCGGATATGCAATGTTGGTGACGACGAAGACTGTATACAGAAAAACGATAGTAATGATATGAAATTAGAAACAGATGGAGCGAATATTCGTAAGAAATTACAGAATTAAACAAAATTCACTGAAGAAGAATGTGGTAATTGAAGTTTTAGGACTGTAATTAGATACCAGAAAGGTTGTGGAAGGAGAATTTGAGCGTATGAAATTTGGGGATGAAGAAGAAAGAAGAGCAGTCGCCATTTTTGTATAGATAGCTTTCATTCAACACCAGCCAAACAAGCAGGTATGATATATCCTTCTAAAACGAGTCTATTAAACACCACATAAATGACAATAAAATTTGTATTTGATTCCTAAAAAAATTATTTTGATTTTTCAATCTATAAAATTATTAACATAAATTCCATAAATTATATTTTATAAGTTATTCCTTTAATTTGTATACTTCTATTGATATTGATATTGGTCAAATAAGTAAAAAACAACATCATATATTCTCAGTTGACAATTATTAGACTCAAACTTTGTATATTTGAACTTTTAAAAATTAAAATTGCTAACATTTTCTAAATGAGCTTTTCAAAGGCGGTTAAGTTTTACCTTTATATATTTTCTTTAAGGAAAATGATAATGACAGTTCTTAAGGTTGTAATTAAGAAGACAAAATAACAAAAGATAAACCCTGAATTTTAGAAATATTACCTTTTTAATCAATGTACAAGCTTTTTATGCATATTAGTGACAGTCCTAAGAACTGTCATTAACAAACCATTTTCTTAATCACCTGATAAATGTTCATTTAAAGAATGGATGTAAACTTTATTGAGGCATAAATTGGGGTGAATTTAAACTTTATTGAAAGGCTGAAGCCCAATATTTGAAGTCCATATATAAGCATTTCTTTAGAAAAGTTTGAAGATACAAGAACAAGTCCATCAAATTTGGGCCTTGTGTTTTGAATTTGGTGAAATGACATCAAGTCATCAATAATGATATTGTAAAGGTTGACACGACCTTGAAGCTTAAATTTGGAAACATGAATTTCAGACATATTTCAAGCTTAATCAAGAAAGTATAACCTTAAACTTGGAACCTTTAAACACTAGATTAAGAGAAAGACTTGTATGATATTAAAATTTAAAAGGAAATCGGAAAAGGTGATTATACTGATAAAATGATTCATATTTTTTTTTAAATGTACAAATACCAGACAAACCATGTTCAAATCAAGAGAAATGCTGAAACATTAAGTAAATTAAAATGGAAATGGAATCAAAGTTTGAAGATTAAACTATTACTAAACGTTAAATCATTAATTATTTTTTTTGACACATCATTCAAAATTAACAATTTTAAACTGATAGTAGATAAAAAAAAAGTTGTAAAACTATTACATAAAATGTTTGAAGACTAAAACATATATTAGTATGTAACAAATACATGTTAAAATAATAAGAAATTAAATTCAAATCAAAATTTTAAGAATTAAATACAATTAATTATGTGATCTTCTGTTCCAAAGATCATCAAAATCTCCATGTGAATCGCCAAAAAGGTGGTTTTTGTCGTTATGCATGTACATGACCTACTTTCCTGCCAATCAATACTTCAAGAAAATAACTTTATAAAGAAAATAATATTTTATATGAAATTATTGAGCTTAAAGACATGAAGCTACACAAAGTTGACTTGAGAAAATGTAGTGGCAAAGCTGTCATCTTCGACCTTGTAAACGTAGGTTTTCCGTGTGATGTCAAATTACCATCTACATTCTCACGTTTATTACCAATGTTATGGTTTAAAAGAATGTACTTCTTCCGTTCAAAATAAGTGATGTAAATTAATTTTCATGTTTTTTGAGACAAAATATTGTAAGGAAGGTTAAATTAGATTAAATTGGATAGTTAGTGAGTGATGAATCATACATATTATGATTAAAGTGAGTTTAATGATGTTTAAAAGTAAAAGTAAGGGTAAATGAGACATTTTACTTTATTAAAGGAGATAGTTAGTAGGCATAGGTCCCACCATTTTTTTTACCAAATAAAGAAAGTTTCAAAGTGTATCACTTATTTTGAAACATCCCAAAATGGAAAGTGTATCACTTATTTTGAAACGGATGAAGTATTTCATTTCATATATTGATATTGTTAGATATAGGGGCAGACCAACTATATATAATAGGGTATCCGTGCAAATTTTCAAAACTTTTGAATAATGTTAAAAATATTTTGTGTTATAATTATTTTTAGTGTATATGATATCCTTAAGCAAAAAGATTCTGACTGGTTTAATAGAAACCTAAATACTTATAGCAAGTAGCCATATCATTACTATGGGCCACCAAATATGACCCATACCTAGTAGAATAAGAATTGTTAAGATCCATTTAGTGTTTTAAATACTTATGGCGTACCCCACGACCTTAAAAAGGTGGTATTTGTCACTTTATGTTATTGGGAACCCATCTCTCCTACTTTATTGGTTGCCCATCCTTTTAACATGCATTTGGTCAACTTTGTGAATGAAGGTCCAATCAACCACATCTCTTTTCATTATTTAATTGTGAATGTGCAATAAACAAATGTGCCCATTTGCACAAAAGATTTATTATGATCCGGGTCCATTTCACCTTTATGGTGCCAAAAAGTACATATATAATACTACTATATAACACCGATTGCATTTATTTATTTAAAAGTACATATATAGTTCAAATTATTAAATAATAGACGAATAAAACAATTAAACTTAAAAGCCATGGGTTTTTGAGAGGTTCTAACCATTTAAACATATCAAATTTACTAAATTACGATCAAGAAAACTGTAATGTATCGCATCATGCTTATGTATTTAACGTAGAGAGTTGATTTGTAAATAACATTTTTTATCAATATAAAATAATTTTATATCAATCACAACTATGTCCTTAGTAGGGTGGATAAATTGCAAAATGTGCTATAAGAAAATGAATTTATAATTACCCTTTAGCATAAACTTACTTTTTATAGATAAAATTATTTTATACAAATCATCTCATGTAATTGTATGAAACTTATAATGTAGTTTCGATTCTTATTTTGGGTAAAATTCAACAACAAAAACAATAAAACACCATACAGTGGTGGTAAAACTGGTAATTGTTGGAAAATTTTCATAAGTTTGACCAATTGCGGTTCAAAAAGTTGACTTTTTAACAGAAGGGAAAAATGACTGATGAAAGCAACATCTGAACAGCCCATAAAGTCCTGTTAGAAAGCCCATCACCTCTTCTCTTTTTGTCCGTCTCCGTTACAACTTTACAAGTTAATGCAATAACACCCTCCAAGTTTTGGATAATAGACATGAGATACCCTATAGTTTTAAACTTTTGATATTGTATACATTGTGAAAATATAGAAGGTTTTGGTTAAATGTACGACTACATTTTGAACTTAGATTGTCAAGACCAACATCCTAGTTAGAATAAATTCGTTTCCATAATATCGGGATCTCAATAATAGACTACTTTCATTTTTTGGTCCTGTAACAATAGGCGTTACCAAGGGTGAGCAGCGTAGGCCGGTAGATATCTGTCCACCTTGAATTCTTTTTATTTATATAACATTTCATGGGTTATTATATCCTTTCTATTTTTGTCCACCTAACAATATATAATACTTGAATGATAAATGGAAGTTGCATATTAACGTATTGGGTAAAAAAGAAATCTTACTTGATTACCTGACTTACACCCCAAAATTTTCCCCGCATTTTAGAAATTTGCTGCTATCGCCCATGATTGTAACTTATAATGATCATATATCGTTCCTACAATGCTTACGCTAGATCTTGTGTTTAAGTAGTAAAATACCGATCCGAAAATGTTTTATAATTAGGATCACAATTTTGATAACCATGATTATTTTGAGCAACTATCCTTATCGGGATTAGGGTTTTGAGTAGCCAATTGAATCGAATGATAAAAATACGCTTTCCGCGCCTTTGTGTGCTATGATTCTTGTATTAATTGTTACCGGTACAAATACTTGTATAAACGAAAAGTGAAATGATTTTTACCAACTTAAAAAACATATAACCACACTTGAAGATAAGGGGCCCATTAGTATTTGTCAAAACTACAAGGGCTTTTCATCTTCTTCATCAATAATGAAGGACTAATTATGAAACTCCACCATTAAAATACTAGTTTCACACTCTCATGGCAGGAATAAATCCACCATAAAAGCCCCAATTTCTCTGTCTCCTCACCCATAAAACACCTATCAACTTCACCTTATTTTTCACACACTAAATCTACACACAAAGAATTAACAAAATGAAGATTCAATGCGACATGTGTGAGAAAAAAGAAGCCGCCGTTTACTGCACCGCCGATGAAGCCTCCCTCTGTCACGGCTGCGACCGCCGTGTCCACCATGCCAACAAACTCGCCAACAAACACCACCGTTTTTCCCTCCAAAATTCCTCCGATCAACCGCCTCGTTGTGATATATGTCAGGTAACATAACCAACTTCAATTACTTTTGTTTATTCGAAAATTATCATTTTTTGAAAAACGAAATGATAAATAAACATTAACATTAGTGGATCATTAATTTGGAAAACTACAATATTTTTTGCTAATATTCTTCTAAATGTAAAAAAAAAAACTTGATTTATGTTACATTCCCCTTGTCATGAAAATTGATATACGACCAAAATGCATTTTAGTTACTAGACTTGATTGATTGGATTCTCTATTATCCGAATTATAAAAAATAGAACACTATATTTTTGAACTTGGAAAAAAATAGTAAATAGTTAATTCAGTATTCCGAGTCACTAATTTGATCTTAAATTCTTAAGTGATTTACTTCTAGTTTTAATATATTTAAATGAATTTTTTTTTCAAATCATTAAAAGATACAAGTGAAGTAAATTATATAAAAAAAGTGATTAAATTAGTGAATTATGGTACTAAATTGATAAAAGTTGTGGTGCAGAAATGAATTCTCTTTCAGTTACTATGAGCTAGATCGTTGTTCATGATTGAAATTGATAAATTTATATTATTGTAAGCAGGATAAAAAAGCATTTCTATTTTGCAAAGAAGATAGAGCGATTCTCTGCAGACAATGTGACATCTCAATTCACGGAGCAAACGAACACACAAAATACCACAACCGGTTTCTTCTCGCGGGTGTTAAGCTATCGAATTCATCAACTTGTTACGATAATTCATCGGATCAAACACTTTGTTCTTCAAATTCAAATGAATTTAACGAAACCGAAAGTATAAAAAGCTCGATTGTTTCCAAAAATCAAAACATTTCAACTAATTACCCGAAAAAATCATGGGAAAATTATTCTGATGGTGTGAGCCAAGAAAAAGAGGTTTCGATCCCAACAAGCAGCATATCGGAGTACTTGATGGAAACGTTACCCGGATGGCATGTTGATGAATTTCTAGATTCTTTCGCTACAGATCCGTGCGAATTATACGAGGTTTGTAACCATAAAAATTTAGGGTTTTGCTAATGACAGCCCTTAGGGCTGTCACTAACATGCATAAAAAGCTTGTACATTGATTAAAAATATAATATTCCTAAAATTCAGGGTGGTTGTCTTTTGTGTATTTTGCCTTCCAAAAATTTTGTACTATCATAAACTATTCAATTACGAACTCGTTTATAATTCAATATTTTTTTAAGTGAACTAATTTACTATCGAAAAGCTTGTTTATGAAATCTTAGGTTTTATCCCGTTACCGACATATATTGCAAGTTTTAGAATACAAATATTTTATATGAACTACGCTTACTCGGATCGTTCGTCTCGCTAAGCTTGATTAGCTCGTTCAATTCGAATAGTTAAATGAGTTTTCGAGTGAGTCGAGACAAATATTATTTTTTTAATCGTGAAATTAATCGAAGACTAATTTTGTTTGAAGTCGACTCGAGCTCATATATTATAAAACTCGAACTTGAGTTAAACGATCTTAAAATTAAGTAGCTTGTTAATTACTTGACTCATTAAATATTATGTTAGTTTGAATAGTTTAGGGTATGATTATTTTGATATATTATATGTTACAATAAAATACGATTTAAAAGGCAATCTCATGACACAATTTAATGAATAAAATCTAAGATAAAAGATTCTAAAGGGAATGAGTGATGTGATGACAGGGTTACGACAATGGTGCCGGTGCATGTACATTGCCATTTATGTCACATGATACTGACAACAATGGAGATATGGGTACTTTATGGTCAGAAGATTTGGGTATTTTGGTAAATTCATCATCATCATCATCAATGGATCATCAGAAGTCAAGAACAAGCAGCTATTCGAAAAGATTCTTGTTCAATGAAGATCAATTTACATTCAATTCTTCATCTATCAAGAGACCAAGACAATTGTTGTAGAAATAATGGAAATAATGGGTTTTTTTTTGGCAAGAAATAAAATTCATTAGGCTCCAAAATCACAAATGCGTATAAAACCATAGATTTTTTTGGTTGATTTCTTATGTGTTTGTTTCATATTGATTGTTTTTTTTCAAATAATTTGAGTTAATCACAAACAAATACCATTGGACATAACATATATTCGTTTATTATTTATATATTACCTTGATTCAAATACTATGAAAATTGAAAGTTTCCTATGACTCGGTCAAAAAGAGTGAAAAAAAGAAAATCTAAAATTAGTTAAAGCAGTTTTTTTATTTTGATTTTTTAATAATAGTTAAAAAAAGAATATTTTTTTAACCACTTTAATGACCCTTAACTATTGCTCTAAGGACATTGGTTAGCAAAATCCTAAAAAAAATAATGTAAGTTTAGAATTTAGTAGTTTATTTTAATTTTTCTACAACAAATATAATTGGTACCTAGATTAATGAATGATATCATAACATATTCCCCTAAGTTTTATATAATTCAGCTTTGAAATTTCAAAACAGAAACCTCTTTGAAAAGAAGTAGCATCAAGTCCACAAAATCTTACTATAAACTAACCATTATACATGTAAAACATTTCAACCAACTCTATATTTTATAACAACTACACATATTACCACACAACTTTCCATTATCACTAAAGTGACCCACTATGTTCATCCGAATCCCTTGTAACATGATTATTATTATTATCCTTATTTCTTCTAAGCATTTCCTTAATCTCGGCCTCTTTTCTATCATAAAAATCAATCAAATCCTTAAAACTTATGCTTCGAAGTGGTCGTCTCGTGTTCCGTGTTGCGGATTCGGGTTCAACGATCTCGTGCGGTTCTTCTTCATCGGGATTAAATCGGCGGTATTGACATAACATTCTACAAAAGAAAATACTTAGAGAAATGAAGCACGCGATCCCACAAATGAGGAATAAACCCCAGAAATTACTGAGTGAGAGACTGTTTTCTGAAACATCATCGGTTGTTTGAGATGAACATGAAGCGGCTGATAACCATTTGTCGTGAATTCGTTGTAGGTCGCCGTTTTCTGACAGTTGGAGTATGGCGGTTGATAGGTCAACCGCTAGTGGTGAGTCTCGTTGGAATGCCTGAAATGGAAGTTAACTTTTTTAGTCAAACGTTCATGAAGAATATTAAGTATGGGGAAAAAAAGGCAGTGCATGAAGGATGCAAATCCGAATCGAAGTTATATTTGGAACATACAATGTTTGACCTCAAAAGTAAAACTTTGACTTTTCAGGTCAACCAAATAAACTTGGTGGTTATAACTCGGTCGGAACTGGCCGGATGAACATAAAAATTCCGGTTGAACCGACTGGTCGGATCCGAAAATCGATTTTTTCTAAAAAAAATAGGTTATTAAAATTAATAAAAAATGTTTTTTTATACTACCTCCGTATCAAAATAAGTGATACATTTGAAGAAACACGGTTTTTGAGGCAAAAGATTAAAAGATAGTTTAAGAACGATAAGAGTGGATAGTTAGTGGAGAATAAACTCCACTTCTTTTGAATAAAGTGATATTAATGATGTTTAAAAGTAAAAATAAGGGTAAAATGATAATTTCACTTTATTAAAGTAGATATTAGTGGAAAAAAAAATCTCACTTTTTTACCAAATAAGATAAGTTATAGAAGTGTATCAATTATTTTGTTTCACACTTAAATATAAAGTGTATCACTTTTATTGATACAGAGGTAGTATAGGTTTTTGGACCCTAGAAGTATTATATTTAATTGAAAAATAAGTTTTGTATTTTTTTTTAAATTATTTATGGTATTTGTTTTGTATTTTTCTAATTTTGTTTTGGCATTTATGCATCATTTAATTAATTATTACATGACAAAAACTCAACATTCGGTTAGACCGTATTTAAGGCATTTGACGGTTCAATGAAAATCCGGCTTTTAAAACATTACCAATTTTGACACTTTTGACCCGTTGCAAACCCGCAATTTCCCACCACTAATTTTGGTAACGTGTAATTAACTTTAAGATAAATTAAAAAAAAAACTTACAAATCCCCAACCGCTTTTAGTAAACTCTTGACCAACAATCCTGAATTCACATTTCGTGTACCGCATAAAAAGCTCAACATAAGGAAGCTCATCAACAATGGCGGCCACACCACCGCCTTTTGGCCCTAATCGGAGTGCATTTACATATTCTTCTTCACCTCTCAACGGTTTAATCCTACTTTCCGCAATATTAAGCTCTCTAATCATATAATTATAAGCAAAAGTTCCATCTTGAACACCAATCGGATCATTACTTGAAATCAAACTATCGATTCCTTCAATTCGTGAAGTTAATTGTTGTACCGTGAGGATCGATGTTAAACTGGCGGTGTAACTTGAGTTTATGATTAAGACTACAAATAGCCATAAAATTAGTACTAATCGGCCCAATGTGCTCACCGTATTTTCTCCTGCATATACAAAATTAAAATTAAAATTAAGATAAATAAAGTTTTGATATTTGAGTAGTGAAGATTGGTACTTACGGTGTGAAAAAAACATTGTCGAGAAGCTAAACCTGAAATTATTAGGAGAAAAAAGGTCTATATTAGATAAAGGGGGTGTTTGGATGTGTGTTTTGCAAGTGAGACATGTAGTAGGCAATGTTTTAAGGGATTTTCTAACTCACTTACGGTTAAAAAAAGAAAAAAATTCCGGTCCAACCCGGTTTTGTAGGCCGGTTCAACCCGGTTCAGTCAAAATCCAGTGGTTCAATCTGACCCACTTCTAGTTTATTGACCGGCTACATCCGGTCGGCAGCACACATATTTCTGGTCCGACCGACCGACCGGTCCAACCCGGTTGTTAATATAATGTAGGACATAATGCATTGTAATATACCATAAGATTGTGATGAGTTGTTGACTCGGTGGTCCACGAAACTCATGATTCAACCGATGCTCGAGAATCCAAACAACGGATCCCACAAAAAGAAAGAATCCACCCGTTACTAGCCACATTTCGATTGTGAACGGTTTCAAAAAAGCCCATGGTTTCGGTTTTGCCTCTTTGACCGCAACAACTATTACAAGACCCGATTCCATGTACGGTTGTGTAAAGTCAACTATCCTCGTTCGGTTTGTAATAATAGTAACATCTCCCACTGCTGCATCATATTTCTGCATATTGACTTTTTAAAGTCAACCTTATGCTTTTCCAAACACAAATTTTAACATAATGTCATAATCTAATCATGTATCTAACACCAACTTTTTCCTAATCATATCCCTAAGTTAAGATTGATAGAAAATGTTAAACATTTGTTTTCAAATTGTTTGACCAATTAAAAAAGTCAAGATTGTGACAAATAGTCAAATACTTACATTTTCAGCAACAGCGTTGACCAGATTGGTGTAGCTAGGGTTTCGTTGACCATCGCCGTATAAAATGTATTTCCGAGGAACAGGGTACGGAAGTAAACTAACGGCGGCTTCAAAAACATCGATACAATATCCTCGTACACCTTCTGGAGATTTATCTTTTGTCACAACTTCTTTATAACTGTATCTGTACGGTACAGCAACTCGTAACGGTTTTCCGTTATTCGGGAAAACCCACCCCCGAGGTTTACTGCTCGTTTCACCTGGCCAAATTACACTATAAAGATGTTGACCGGCGGCCGAACGGTTCGCCGGCTTTCCGTATAACGATTCCGGTGAGTTGACGGAAAGACCCGAGTGGTTTGACCAGTACCCGATTGTTCGTAACCCGGTCCCACCGATGTTGACCACGTCATAAGCGGGGTGGATTAAGTTTCTGTCTTGGTCAAACTTCACCTCACCGGTCAAACCTGTAAATGTAGTAGCTTGGATTGTTTCTAGAAGCTTCTCTCCTTCGTTGAAGATTCGTAAAGCTGATAATTTAAGCTCGCTGTTGTTGGTATTTCGAAGCTTCGAATCGTACGAAAACGTTATCGTTTCTCCCGATTTTAAGAATTTATCGAGAGCATGAGCAAGTAACCAAACGGAATCATAAGCAAAAAAAGCGTATGAATTGAAGCTAGATCTTTGTTTATCGTTTATATTCTTCAATTTAGCTGTGAACGATTTTTTGTTAGCTGAATTCGAGGTATGCTGACGTAATGAAACGACTCCTTGAATGACATCCATCGTGCCGGAATCCGGCAGCTCCGATGAATCCAGAACCGCCGGAAGCCAATCGGTGGTGATCCAAACGTAACCGCTACTCATCATCCCGAGCTTCTTCGCCGCCGTGAAAATCTTCAGCCCTGAATCGGGATTTACGTGAACGACGAAAACCCTAGATTCCATCAAATTGACCGTCGTTAGTTTTTCAGTAATGTCGGTATCTGATGCTCCAGGAGTAATCGAAGCTTTGTAAGAGATTTTTGCTCGTTTTCTCGAAAGTGCGTCGCCTAATGCCGAAATTCCGTTCCGGCCGTAATCGTCGTCGACAAAAATGGCGATTACTTCTTTCCATTCGTAAAATTGGATTAAATCGGTTACGGCTGACATTTGGTGGTAGTCGTCATGGGTGGTGCGGATAAAATACGGGTATTGGAGAGATGAAAGGGTCGGGTCGGTTGCTCCGAATGAAAGAAGTGGTATGTGGAGCTCGTTTACGACATGGGAGATGACGTGTGCAATACCGGAGGATTGTGGCCCTATTGCAGCTATGACGTCATTCTCCATTAACTGCAAAGCTATATCAACAATGAAACAGAGATTTCAGTTAATCATTAAGCTCTCATATTAATCTCTTAATTTTATTAAAAACTTATTTTTTAGTATTATATTTTTTATATTAAAGTCTAAACCATTTAACATAAAACTAGTTAAAAAGTTTATACCCATATATCTACACATGCTATAAACAAAATGGCTTTTATATCCATTTTAGAGTTTGATTTGTGTATGCTGGTTGTATGAACTTTTTGTAATTTGTTGGGAAGTTAATATATTTGTTGGGTCCTTTTGATGGGTGATGACAATGCCGAAGCTCTATCTTAAGGTTTCCATTTATTTTTATTTTTTTTAAAAAATGGCTTTTAGAAATGCAAGTAAATTCAAAATTAATTTCATCATAAAACATTAGTAACATAGAGACTGAAAAAAGGTACCTTCAATGGTGCCAAGAAATCCACTACAATTAGTATCATGAACAATAAGATTCAATGTTGTTCCTTGAAGAACATTTGGGCTAGAATTAACATCATCAATGGCAGTTACAACAGCTGGCTTCACCGAACGTCCAATAACCGAATTAACAGTAAACAAAGCTCCAACATTCACAACTTTAGGTATTCTTGATGATGATGATGAAACTGTTGAATTTCCAGTTTTACCCTTGACTGCCATCATCATCATCATCATCATCACCCACATGCCAAAAACCAAGAAAATTAACCTTATGTTCATTTTTGGCAATTTGGTGCATCAATCTTGAGTGTTTGAAAAACCCCTTTTGGTATATTGTAGTAAAAGCAGAGTATCAAGATCAAGCAGAAAGCTTTGATCTTGGGCAAAGAATCAAGATTCCAACAACATTAAACCTAAACACAAAGAAAATTCAAGGTTTTGAAACAGGGAATCAACTGTAGCAAGTTGGCAGTAAGATATGCATATACCCCACATGGGAATTCAGTAAAAGAAGTGTATAAAAAAGGGGCATAATTTATAATTAATAAATAATAATTTAAAGAGGTAAGGCGAGAAATTTGTGAACTTACATAAATTATAAATTAATGATGAAAAAGTGATCTTTAAAAACCTACAAGAAGATGGAATATTTTTGATACTCAGAAACTCGGAGAGCAAAGAAGCTAAAGCTTACAAAAACAGTCTTGTGTTCTTGGCAAAGAATCATTCTCTTTTGGCAAATTGTGGTACAATTTAAGTGATTGGGAATTAATTTATGGCTAAGGTATTTTGGATTTTGATGGTGGGTCCGCAACGTGAAACATATGGATCGTTGCTTTTGAGACTTGATATTGTGTTCCAAAATCCTTTTACGTGTTGAAATTGTGTTATAAATTTATTGTGACCAAAAACTATAGATGGCGAAATAAGTGTTTATAACTTAGGTGTTGTTTGGTAAGCCTCTTAATGATACAGTTAAGAGGCCAGCCTCTTAATCGGACAGATTCAGAGCGTCTGGTAAGACCTCTTAATCAGCCTCTGAATCAATAATTCAATATTTTATGCCTCTTAATCGGACAGATGTCAGGGGAAGTCTGAATCATTCAGACCTCTGCATCATTCAGACCTCTGCATCATTCAGATATTAATCATTTAGATGCTTTGGCGGTACTAAATGATATTGAAGGAAGGTGTCGTAAATTTGTGCCAAATGGTCAGACGCCCGACATTTAATGTTCACCCAATGCTTAATTAAATGTTTTTTTTTGTAAATGGTGATTAGTTTAAGGATGTTTTTTGTGCCTCCAAACGAAAGTTTTAGATACATTAACTGGCCTAATAAGCAGTAAATCAATTGGTTATATAAAAAATGTGGTCGAAATTATTACTTATGAAGAATAAAAATCACAAAATATTGAAAAATTGTCAGTCACCAAGGGTTGGGCTTGAGACCGAATGTTTCATTTTTTTTTTGGGTTTGGAGCACTATATTTGGGCCTTTTAGAATTAATATGTTAGCCCAATTTGTCTAAACATAATACTTCTATCTTTAGTTAATTTAATTTAAGTTGTGGCCTTGTGGAGTTGTGGGAGACCATCATGGAGTAGTGATTTTGGTATCATATAAATTATTTTAAAAGATTTTGCTAATGACAGACATCATTAAAATGTTGTATTTTTATTACCGGATAAGTGATACCTAAAATGCAGGAGATAGTTGTTGATTAATTTACAAGTTTTAATGCGCTTATTGACAGCCCTAAGGGCTGTCATTAGCAAAACCCTACTTTAAATACCACAATCACTGCTTTGCAGTACTTGTACAATATGTTTTAAATATTATACAGTGTAATAGATAAGGTAATTTATGTGGTTCTAAAATCACTACTCATCCAAAATTGACAGAGAGGGGCAAAATCGACATTTGGGACTAACAGAGAGGGGTATATAAGTCATTGGAAAGAAACTGGGAAGAGATAAAATGTTATGATTTTAGAGATATATCTTGTTACACAACACCATTGTTGATTTTCGAGAAGAAAAATGGCTACTTCCGTTGCTACTTCCTTTCCAATCAGGTAACATCTCAAATTCCTCCGTCGTTTTTTGCGTCTAATTTCCAAATTTCATGCTTAAACAATCACATGTATGTATTTATGCTCGCAATTTCGATTTCAGCACTTAACCCAATTTAATCGGAAATAGCTGAGTCTAAGCAAGTTTTTATCAAAGTTTTCGTTCGACTGATTACCGCACAATTTCGAGATATTTCTGATATGAGTGTTCGCATTTAAATTAAAAATATGTGACTGAAAGTCGTCAGCAGCAAAACATTTACAATTGGTTAAACCTAAATTTGAACTCCAAAATTGATGTTGCCTGACCCTAATCTGCTTCGAAAATTGAATTACAACAAATTAACTCAGTCGCTATGAAAGCTTAATTTGTTGCTCGTTTTTATTTCCAGATTCAATGCTAGAAGCTTCATATCACATGATTTATGCCATTTAAACCCAAACACAAATGGATGGAAATCTTCACATTTGACAGAAAGTTATAAATTGGGCTGCTCAATTCACAGATCTTTAAAAAGTTCATCTGTAATTACCCCAATGGCTTTAGGAGCAGTATGTAATTTATGCTTCAAATTTCTGAATTTCACAAGCAATTTAATTTTATAATTTATTTAAATTAGTAACATTCCTGCAGAATACAAGTCAAGATACAGATGACATGTACGATGATTTGTTTAAAAAATATGGTAAAGTCGTTTACAAAAGTAATGACAAAAAGTCTCCTACTGCAGAAGTTGATGATGATGCTGAATGTTTGGCTTGTAAGCCTATTATTATTTATGTTTTAATTTATTTATTATTTTCTAAATTATTTATGTTATTATATAGTTGCTGTTGCATTAGCAAAGATTGCTAGTGATGTGAAAGCTGCAGAAATAAAACTTTTGTTTGTGAAACCGTTGGTTTATTGGACCAAATTCTTTCTTATTACTACTGCATTTTCTCGGCCTCAAATTGATGCTATACGGTAATTTAATCATTATTAATTGTTAATTTATTTTATTGAGAAAGAAATAATAACTTTTGCACTGCAGGACTAGAATAAATGATTTAGCAGAAAAACAGTACGGGAAAATTCCAATGGGAGATACAAAAGCCAATTCATGGACCTTGTTAGACTTTGGTATGTTTTCTTTTCTAAAACTTTTTTTAATCAAAAAATTACGAAAGAAAATAGTATCATAAATTAAAAAAATACGGCGGTTTTGGTTTTAATTATTCTAAAGTCTTTAAGGATGGTGTTTATGGTGTTTTATATTAACATGTCATGAAAGTTGTAATATTTTGCTTTCATTGAAATTTTGGTGATGATAATATAAGAGAATTATTTAAACTAAAATCATTAAATTAATAACAGCAAACAAGTAGAAATGAGTCAAATGACAACGTGGATAGCATAGAAAGCGTAAAAAACACGTTTTTTTTTTCTTTTTTCAAACTGACGCAGAAAATAATTCAAATTGATGAACAAACGCCTAAACTTGGCGAAAATTTTTGTACATAAATTTGAAATAAAAAACTTGTTTTCTACGCTTTGTAGGCTAAGGATGTCTTTTTACGGAATTTATATGGGTAACTATATAAAATTTAATCAAAGTATCGCGATTTTTACTTATTTTTTATTTTTTAAAATTATTTTCAGGTGATATAGTGGTGCACATATTTCTTCCAGAACAAAGAGAACTTTACAATTTGGAAGAGTTTTATGCAAATGCAACTCCAATAGATCTACCTTTTGAAAACCAACAAAACTTTGGCCGTTAAAACGATAATGATTAAGGTTAAATTAGAGGTCGAATTCAAACTGGTTTATGTGTTTTAGTGTATCATTGAAAGTTATAAGTTTTTATCTCATTTTATTCGTGACTTAAAAATGGACTGTTTAGGCTATTTTTCTTCCAAAATTTTCCTCCCAATTTTGGGTTGAAATATTAGGACAAGAAACCCACCATTTTCTCCCTGTTAGTCACTCAAAATAGTGGTTTTAAATCTACTTTTTTGTATGCAAATTCACATTTCGTGTATAATGAGAATCTAGTGCCCATAATAACATCAATTTATATTATTCATCCGACTAAATATATACACCACAACTTTTAAGTGATACACCACAACTATTGCTTTAATGGTTGTATAATTAGCTGTAAAACTTGTACTCTATGACGTAGACATTAAAAACTATGATACGAAAATGAATTCTCTATCTTAAAATGTAATATACATAGTTGTATTACCTTTCATTAAACTTTTATAAAGTTTCTATAGATATATCATCAATTAAATAGTACCAAGTAATAATGTGGAATAGTTTGGAATTTGATATTTTTTCCTTACTTTTTCTAAAATAACAAGTTACTTTAAGAATGGAAAATCAATAAGTAATAATGGAGTTTCATAGCTATTCCATCTCTCATTTTTAAAATTTGCACAACAATAAAATAGTTTTGTAAACTTGAATTGTGTTTTTACTAAATAGCTTTGTCGACAATGGTGTAGAATTAAAAGCAGTGTAGAGGGTGTGTTTACTATTAAAAAAACTAAATAAAAAAGTAACTTTTAGCTTAGTTAATGAGTAATAGTATCTAATCCTACCCATAAACCTACTATTAGATGTATACACGTGTCAAAAATAATGGATAATATTAGAAGAGAGAATTAATGGATTACACATGTCATCTTATCAAGTGGGTAAGAATATGAGTAGGACTAAATAATGGGACTAAATATCATTTCTCTTAGTTTTTTTTTTTTTTTTTTTGCAATATTGAGGGTATAAGTGTAATTTGACAAGAACAAAGTGGGTACAAAAGTCTTCTTATCTTAAAACAACCATGGCAAGAGGATAAAATAGCCCTGTGAGGATTTTTGCACAATCATCATCATCCTCTGGTGACAATGGCTGCTTCACTCCATACCAGGTAATCTCAAACCCTAATTATCCCTTATTTACTCTATGCATTCCATCAACCTTCAATATCTGAAGCAATTGCGAAAACTTCTTACCAAATTCTCCTGTCAATTGCGCAAATATTGTAACTTTTTGTTCAATTTGAGCCATTTGCAGCTCAATTAGGGTTCATACGGTAGTGCGTCGTTAATTTTTTAACCATTTGTGCTAATTTCAGCTAAATTTGGGCTCATACGGTGCTAATTTTAGCCATCTGTCACTCTGTGCTAATTTCAGCTAATTTTTCTTTGATTTATACTCAAATTACATGTCTGTATTAAACCAAATGCTCGTTTATTCAATGAATTGTAATAGTTTTATAACTCAAATTTTCAATTTAATCATTTGGGGATAAATTAAAATTATATATTCCGTTTGTTATACATACAGCCAATTGGGGACTGCTTTTTTGGGGGAAAGAAATGGACTGTGTGTGTCAACAGTTCCTGTTACACATTTAGGGTTTAGAAGGAAAACAGTTGAATGTAAAGAATCAAGAATCGGGAAACAACCGATTGAAGTGCCATCAAATGTTGTAATCACACTTGAAGGTCAAGATATGAAAGTCAAAGGTCCATTAGGCGAACTTGCACTTTCTTATCCACGAGAAATCACAATCGATCGACAAGAATCGGTTCTTAAAGTCAGCAAGGCGGTTGAAACACGAAGAGCTAACCAAATGCACGGGCTATTTAGGTAATAATCTTTTGATTTTACATATATCTTAGGGTTCATTTGATAGTTGCTATTTGAGTTAGTTGCTAATCGAGTTAGTTGCTGACTGTGTTAGTTGTATTTATCATTTGGACCGGATTTGTAAAATCGTTTTAACCGAGTTAGACGAAATTGAGGAAATCAAACATCCTGACTCGGATCGTGTCTGGACCTGGACTGAGTCAGAAGCAAATCAAACGGGCCCTAATAGCTTGTTAAAGATGAAAATATAATCTGGCCAAAATACATTATAGTACCTTGAACTTGACTGACTAGGTTTTCTGCTACCCTGAACTATTAAGGGTGCAACATGGTACCTGAACTTGACAAAATGCTCGATTTTTTACCCTAGCTCATTAATTTGATCGCATTTTCTTACTTCACTTATTTTTGCTGGAGTTTTTGACGAACTAAAAAATATACATTCATCTCAATATATTGATATTATATTAGAAGCAAATCACGTGAGAAGACAAGACCAAATTAGTGAACCATTTTGTCAAGTTCAGAGTACCATGATGCACCTTTAATAGTTTAGGGTAGTAGAGGAACTAGTCAACCAAGTTCAGGGTACTAAAATGCAATTTGGCCATCTTTTATTTGTTTACTCTTTAGGACTTTAACGAGCAATATGGTGGTTGGTGTTTCAAATGGTTTTGAGAAAAAACTTCAGTTAGTTGGTGTCGGTTATCGTGCAACAGTTGAAGGAAAAGAATTAATTTTAAGTCTCGGATTCTCCCATCCGGTCAAAATGACAATCCCGGATGACCTAAAAGTCAAAGTTGAAGACAACACTCGGATCACTGTGAGCGGATACGATAAGTCAAACATTGGTCAATTTGCAGCCACGATCAGAAAATGGAGACCACCAGAACCATACAAAGGTAAAGGAGTCAAATATGCAGATGAAATCATTAGAAGAAAAGAGGGTAAAGCTGGAAAGAAAAAGTAGGTTTTATTTATATTTAACCGAATTTGGACATTTCGATGTAATTTCCCTTTTTGTTATTTCTTTATTTTCGGTATCAAAAAATTGTTTCTTTGATCGTAAAGATGTTGTTGCTTGTATGAAATGTGGATCATTTGTGTTGTTGCCATAAAAAGGGCGATTTTAAAGCTAAAAAAGGCGATTTTGATGAATCTTTATTTTTGATTCGGTCATTTTAATTTTTGTTTTACAAATATGTCTTGTGTTATGGTATCTAATAAGAAAAAAATGATGATTTTGATGATTATATGTTCTTGGATTTGGTTTTGTTTTGTGTTGCAAATATGTCATTTACATGACTTGAGGTACAAGATTCACTCATATGATTGACATTAGGTAAGGAACAAACTAACATGAATAAGTTATAAGTAACATAATTAATCCTACCTTTTTTTAAAGGTTTTAACGTTTATAATAGGCTCTTCTGGTAGTTGAATTTTGCTCGTGAAAATTATTTCAGATGTTCATATCACTAGGCTGTTTCCGAAACATAAGTGACCCTACAAACCTTTTTTATTGATTCAAGAAACATGAAAAGGTATTGACTTTTTAACATATGAAAGACAAAAACAAGTAGGGTTCCTTCTTAATCAAGATAAAGATCCAAAATCATTATTCTTTATGCAAATCATTCATCAATTAAACTCTTTCTATGCACATGCAGCCAGAAGTTTTGTTCAAGAAAGCATCCATTTTCAAGCCACCAACCCAATTAATAAAAATTAAAGAAACTTTCAATGAATGCAACATTATTGGGTTTTCATAAACACAAAAAGCTTATCAATTTGATGATCATAAATTACAAAAAAAAACATCAAAATCAACCCGAAATCTTGGAAAAACTAAATCTTTTTGATACATTGCCAATGGGTATAATAGACCAATCTCCATCATTCTTCCCACACTTCAAATCAACCGTTTCAACAATCCGTTTACTCACTTTCTTGTGTTCTTCACCTCGAATCGGTGTTTTATCAACCCACAAATCTTCCGAATCCAACATAGGAATCTTTTGAGACACTTGCTTAATGATTTTCTTCTTTTTTGGAGTAATTTGATCGCGTGCTTCACTCGAAATTCCACCATTTGATGACATCATCCTCATCACCCGCTTCGTGGACCCCCCGCAATCGATCGAAACCGGTGAAGTTTGCATTTTTCGTGACTCGAAAACCGGTTTTTTTGATAAAGTTTTTATATTGGAATCAAGTTCTTGCATCATTAAAGCACTCACTTTCCCAGTTGCCCCTATTTTAATTGTTCCACCACCCTCTTTGACTTTAGTATTTTCAGAATAATTAGCTCTTACCATAATTAAGATCAACAAGAAAAAGATTCTGAAAATTGAATAAAGTTATGTGTCAAAATTTATAGGATTGAAAGTCAAAGGACTTGAAGATGGATCTAATATCAAGATGGATGATGAGATAACAAATTAAAAAATCAAACATACCAGAAAATATGTGGCCCTAAATTTTGACTTTTTATAGAAGAACCCCAAAAATCAACTTTTTGTGAAACTCAACGAGATTGAAGGTGGGAGTTGGAAGAATCTGTATTATGTGATTTTTTATTTTTCTATTTTAAAGAAATGTTTGTTTGTGTGTCATGTAGCTTCTCAGCTGTTCTTGACCATATATATATAGCCCAAGGACGTGGACTGATACAGTTGTAATTTATATTATTTTTGTCAATATAATATATAAATTTGTTGTCAAAATTTTCGGTTGAACAAATCCAAATAATAGTAATTCTCCAATCATTTATATATCATGCGGTAAAAACTCGTTTGTAATATAAAAACCTGAAAAATAGTTTTGAGGGGACGATGTGACTCATATATTGTTACGTTTTATTTTTTTGACATAACAATAATGGAACTTAACTTAGGCATATCTGTTTTGATGATTTTATTAATTGGTAAGATTTAAATCGTTTGTTTGAATACTTGTTATCATTTGAATCGATAAAATGTGGCTAATATGAGTCTGAATCGATAAATCATAAGGTACATTTGAGTCGGTAAGATGTATGCTATATATTTTTAAATACGGAGTAATTATTAATAAGTTCGGCCATTATTAGCAATGTTATTCAGATATCTAACCAAAAACAAAAAAAAGGTTAAAATGGTCATTTTAACATACATAGTCAATCAACCATATGTCTAATCAAACAATAATTTGTCATTTATATACAAATTCATATATTAATCTCTACATCATTAAAATATTATTCATTTATACGCTATCAAACAATCCTTACGATCTTATGATATAGATAAAAAATTGTAAATTCAAATAAAAAGAGGTGGGTAACAGAAATAAATATAAGAATAGTTAGGTATATTTGTTTTTTCACAATTTTCTCATTTTTGCAGAAAATAGATTACATTATCCTTCTAATTAATGATGACTCACTTTTTATAGATTAGCAATTATAAGTTGCACATCATAAGGTACAATAAGCGATTATAATATTGTTTTGAACACATGCTTAAGGTTGTGTCACATACAGATACAGAACATCATGCCCACATAATTTACAACTCACAAGTCATGCAATTTCGTAATACCTAACGTTCTTTCACGATTATTAACATTTGAATTCTTTGAACATAATTTTAATTAATCAACACTTTTTGTTTCTAATATGTATTCATAATTTTATCAGTCTGTTTATGTTATATAAAGTGCAATCAATTTCTTTAATAAAAAAAATGTAGACCCTAAAAATGAAAATTAGATTGATAAATAATGGAAGGGGAATATGGGATGCTATTACAGTTGGGTAATAACATTATTTTTATATTAAACTATTTATATATTACCAGTTGGGTAATAACATTATTTTTATAATAAAGTATTTATATACTACATTAAAATAAAAATATAGAGTACAACTCACTTTCAATAATGGGCCTCTCTACTTTTTTATGGGCTGGCCCAAAGCAACCCTAAGCCCATATAACCATGTATTTTTCCATGGACAAAACAAAACTCTATTGTACAATTTACAAACTAGATGTTGTGGTCAAAGTCAAAGTACCAAATTTGAAAAAAGATAAAGAAATCTTATTCCAAAATGTAAAGAACTGCAAAAGTACCAATTAACAGATGCTGCTAACAACAGACGCTACAATTTTAATTTCTTAAAATTCATAAACAGAGAAATGCCAAAAACATAAACTATAATACTAATTTGTTAATATTCATTAGGAAACTAATTATCAACTATTCATATACTATAGCAAAAACTGCTTTATTCTTACCATAATATCTGATGCTATCATACTTTCTTCCTGAAATGTGGTTAATACATGAGCCTCCTCATCAATCTGCAAAAAAGTATGAAGCAGGAAAGATATCACAACTCATGAATAATTAACACACACTAATTGCAATTATAGATGACTAATTAATTAACAAAATTCAAATTTAGATCTGTTTGTTTAGAAGAATACCTAAGTGC
The DNA here is from genome assembly GCA_963853835.1 of Calendula officinalis. Classification (NCBI taxonomy): domain Eukaryota; kingdom Viridiplantae; phylum Streptophyta; class Magnoliopsida; order Asterales; family Asteraceae; genus Calendula; species Calendula officinalis. The sequence continues at coordinate 78,967,704 of OY970828.1, forward strand.
TACTAGCTTCCTGATCCACATCATCATTAGTGTCCACTGATGATTTTGATGTTGATGCAGACTTCTCCTTTGCAGCTTCACTCTAATTGTTTTTTCATAATTGATTTCATAAGGTTGAGAGTGACAACAGCATATCATTAATATGTAAATAATTAATTAAAAATGTGACAAAACAGTTGTAGAAATTATTACCAGATCATCATTGTGTTGTTTCATTGCAATGCCATACTCTGTTTTCTTTGTGGCAGCTTTAGCCACATAAGGAGCCTTCTCCTGCTCACAGATAAACACACATGATAATATTATTAAACGTTTGCTCTTAATTTGTCAAATAAATGACATGAAGCTTGCATTTGGTAATATAATTCGAGAAATGATCGGAAGTTTGGATCTGATAATATAAGTGGATTTTATGAAGAGATCTTACAGATTCTGACAAAGACTTCCACTTAGCTCCACCCTCCTTAGCAACCTGTAACAATTCGGAGATCAAAACAAGTTGTTATATGTTATATCAATGATTTAAGTAAGATCAGACTATAATTCATGAGAACAGATATAATTTATTTGTTAATTTCACTAAATCAAAAGGTCTAATTCAGTGAATTTCAGAAATACATCAATCATAGAGTAAAATCAGATTATAATTCGTTAGATCTTACAGATGTTTCTTGTTAAAATGATAGAATGTAAAAGTTCAGGTCAATGAGATTCAAAACATACAACAGAGACTGATTTGTTGTCTGGAAAATTCTCCTTAAATTCCTTCCTGAATTCCTCCCTGTGAAATTAAACACACACTATAAGTCAATTTAAAATAACAAACAAATCGATCTCATCATTTATACAGAAACGTTCAGATAAGGAAGCATGAAGAATTTCGCTCTTACATGAAAACGAAGAAAGCAGACGGAGGTCGCTTCGGAGCACCGGATTTTTTGCTCGCGGCTTTGTCCTTCTTTGCCGTACTCTTATCGGCCTTCGTCTTCTTCGTTGTCCTTTAACAACATCGCAAAACAAAGTGAGTAATTACAAAATCATCAGATGCCGAATTCAATCAGATTAAAAAACGTCAACGATGATGAAAATCTAAGAGCAATCAACAAACTGAAAAACAGTTTACAGAGAAATTTTCAGGAACAAGTTACACAGCAATTGTGAGGAGAAATTATCACGAAATTTGTAGCGTATCGCTCGAAACAACCGAGATTGCGTTGATGAATTAGATTAACAAGCTAAAATTGTGACGAAATTTTAATAAAATTACTCGAAACAACAGAGATTACGTTGATAAACTAAATCAAAAATGGGCAAAACCTTGAAGATGATAATATAAAACAGAAGAGAAGAGCAGAAATTACTCAGGATTGAGCTTCTTCTGAGCGATGGTAGCAGTGTTCTTCGGTCCCCTCATTTCTCCTTCAAGTATTCACACTGAGATCTAGCGAGTGAGTGAGTGTGTGTGTGTAAGAATTATGAGGAAGACTGAACAGACGTGACGTGAGACGTGAGGCGGTTATATAGGCGTTGGTGACCCACTGTCTTGGCATACGAACTTTTAAGATTTTTGGCGGGAAAACTTAGTTAGCTTTTGTTGCAAGTCATTGTCAAAATTACACAATGAGTTTATTATTTGGGTTTTGTTAATAGGGCTGTCATTTGTACATTAATTAAAAAAGTAATATTCCTAAATTTAGTGTGATTGTCTTTTGTTATTTTGTCTTCTTAATGACAGCCCTTAGGGCTGTCATTATCATTTTCCTTATTATTTTATAACAAGGTTAATTTATGTGTGCCATATCAATTGTTATTTTCTAGTTTATAAAAATTAAGTTTATAGTATATGAGAGACTAAAAAATTGCAAATCAGTATTGCCGGTATGATGAGATTGATTATTATCATGCCTCCAACTCTAAAGACCTAACACTCCAATCTCAGTTCAGTTTATTACACCGTTCTTAACGATTATATAAATTGTCATTTCAGTATTTCTAAATCAATGTCATGCATTCGACACTCAACTAACACATTTATGTTAATAATATATCATCACTTAATAATATCTTTATTCCCCACACATTATAAAAAGATGTAGTGAAATACAGACAAAATACTCATTTTTTATTTAAATACCCCACTATCTCATCACCCACATGTTGCTTGATGCTTCGTTGCTCCCCAAAACCAAAGAAGGAACCAACACCTCCTACTAAAGGAACCATATCAACGGTGTCACTTTGGAAACAACTAGACAACTAAAGGTGTTGTTAGCACAAGTCTTACAGGAAGGCCCACAATATTGTAATTGTTGAGTAATATATGTCACACATTTGACATATAATGAAACTGCAATATGCTTATAAAGGTCCTGATCTACTCATCTTACAACCGATGTGTTGAATCTTGTCCCACATTGGACAAATAACGAACATATAATGTGCTTATAAGGGTCATGTGATACTCCATCTTACAACAAATTGGTTTTAAGATGAAACCCCACAAACTTATATGGTATCATAGCAATGTTCACCCGTAGTTGGTCAAATGGTCACACGGACTCCACGTAACCTATAAATATTCATGTGTTAGGCGCAGAAAAAAAAGACATGTGAGGGGGCCAATTGAGTAATGTCTCACTTTGAACAAATAACACACTTATGATATGTTTAAAAATCTTGAACTACTCCTCTTACAACTAATTATTTTTAAAATGAAACTATATATACATATAAACGTTATTGGGTTTGCTTCTAGAATACAATATGCAATAGATTCCAAAAAAATACTCCTTCCCCGTGTCCCACAAAAAAGTTCCCATTTTCCCTCTAAATTTTGTACCACAAAAAAGTTCTTATTTTTCAAATAGTGGGGACCACTTAATATAATAATATTAAAATTATGGACCCATCACTAATTATCTTCTAAAAACACTTTCTTTCTCCAAAAAAACTTCATATTTTAATTAAAAATATTACCATGGACCCCACTACTAACTATCTCTTAAATACTTGTGCCAATTAAAAATGAGAATTTTTTTTTGGGACGAAGGAAGTAATAATTTGTAAATATCAGAAAAATATCAGGTTGGGCTTTTAGGCCTTGCTACCACTATAAAGCCCACTTTTAAAACGCAAGGACCTGGGTTTTTTAAGACAACTGTCTTTCAGGTTCTTAAATATTTAATTATTTACAGATGCATTTGAGCATTTCATTCAACCCGTTTTTATTTTAGGACAGGTTTGGGTTTTGTAAAAATATGCATTAGACTTTAATTTCTGTGTTATTAACGTAATATCTTAACCTAAGTTATTAGACGGGTGTCTCCGAGATTTTGAAAATTTGGACTTTCTAATATATTTTTTTACTAAATTATTAAGTTGGCTTATATTTTAATATTATATATAAGACATATATAAAAATTGAGCCCATATAAAATATGGGTCATGTGCGGTTGCACCTCCTCAAAAACACCCATGTACTTATATCTCTTTTCTCTCTTCCCTGCGCACTCTCTCTCTCTTTAGAACTCAAAAGAAATTAAAAGTGACGAGATCCTGCACACATCGGGAATTTGACGAGTTTAGCACTAACACGTTTTGTGCTAACAGTGACGAGAAACTGACGAGTTCGAAAGACGCTTTTTGGAGGGTTTAATGAACTCTCTTAATTATGCCTTTAATTTGTTATCTTGGATGACAAGTAGACATAAGACACTTTTGTGATCTTGTCAAAGTTGGCTGAACAAATCAAGTCATCGGCGTTTAAGGAGCATCCGTAAGTACAACTCACACTAGTGGCGGACTAGTAGCATTAAGTGATGATGGTTATTAATTACTATAGTTAGGAGGCATAGGGAGGTTCTATTCTTTAAAATAATGTTCTACTTTCTTAATTATTTGTTCGTTTATTTATCCAAACAAGTTAAATAAGAGGGTTCTTCGGCATACTTAAACAAATATGTAAGTGATGTAAGTGATCTGTTCGTTACCTACTCGATCTCAACTCATTAACAAATTGATAAAAATTCAAGTTAAACAACTCGAGCCGCGATTGAGTTCAACATATATAGAACTCATTTATTAAACGAGTTCGAGCCCAACATTCAGACTAAGAGCTCATTTAAGCCCACCTTCACAAACTTATATACATTAATATCTATTTAATTGTGTGTTTATGTATATATTATATAATTATATGTATGTGTATGTAATATAATATAATATAAATATAAATATATTATAGTTAAGAAAAGATCGATCATTATATATGGAAGGTTAATTAAGTGAGTCTAAACGGTCGAGTTGACTATACAAAATCTTTCACGAGCTCAAACTTTATACATAAGCCTTAAAACAAGACGAGTTCAAACTCGAGCTCTTTAAAAATTAAACGAGCGTAACGCGAACTTAATTGGTTTATACCCGAACAACAACTATATCCATTAATGAATATATCCAAAATCATAAAATGCATATAAAAAAAAAAAAGTCGACCCGGTTCATGGTTTGACAAGCCGGACGTACAGTAGCATCATTTATGAGGTTCGAACTACTTTTGAAGTGTTGTTATAGAGACTACTGTCGGTGTTGACCAAATCTTAACCCATAACCCATACCGCAATTAATATATAAAACTTTTTTAAATCACATTACACACACATACATACATATTAGATCGATCAGATCAAAACCTGTTCGCTAGAATATGGGCAATCACCTCTAGGGGTGTTCACTATTCGGATATAACCGGATTGTCCAATTGGACATTTTGGATCGGACTATTTGGATTGGTTATTTGGTTTTTTGGATCGGTTTGGACTTGAACCAAATTAATAGTTTGGATTTCGGATTGGATTTGGTTTCCGTTGTGAAAACCGGATTGTCCAAAAAAACCGAATAGTAATATATAGTAAATTGATTTATATACTAACACCTGTTTGTTTCCATTGTAAGCAATTATGGTACTCATTTTCTTTACATTTCTTATAGTAAATTGATTTATATACTAACACTTGTTCCATTTTATATTGTATCAGTTGGTGATGTAACAATCTTTTTGGAGTTTTTGATAAAGTTGATGTCATGATTTTTGCATATATGATTGTAAATGTCACAAGCTATGAATTAGACTTGTTTTGATGTACAAAGTAGTTTATCATTTTGGAATTTTACATATCGAACTTAATATTATTTATGTTATATACATTTGTAGTTTTTTGAAAATTTTAAGGAAAAACCAAATGGATCAAACCAAACCAACCAAATTGTTATTTGGTTCGGATCGGTTTGGTTTTCGAATTAGTCTGGACGGTTCGGTTTGAACTTTTGAAAACCGGACTTTATTTGATTTCACCTATTTGGTTCGGATAAAACCAAACCGTCCAAACGAACACCTCTACGCGTTTTTGGACTGGTTTTATTAATAAAAGATAATTTAGTAACTTTATATCAGTTTTAAAAACATACCACACGAATCCTAATTTTAACTAAACTATTATACAATGTTTCAATATACCCTCTGGACTATCTATTACAATTATTTAGTACCTAACACTTATACTAAGTTAATTTGAAAAAAAAAACTATCAATAATTTTAATAAGATTTATATGTGACCAAATTAATTGATTCAAATATATATTATAGGTAAATTGTACTTCGATCAATAATTATATACTTCCTCCGTATCAAAATAAGTGACACAAATTGGTTTATACGTTTTTTGAGGTAAAAGATTAAAGTAAAGATTAAAATAGATTAAAGTGCATAGTTAGTGAAGAATGGGTCCCACTTTTCTTGAATAAAGTGATATTAATGAGTTTTAGAAATAAAAGTAAGGGTATTTGTAACATCCTGAGACCCGGCCTAGAATTTTTAATTAATTTCGGTAAGTAATTTAATTGTTTATTGTTTTATATAATTTACTTGATTTAATTATATTTAATTGTATTTTAACCATGGGGTTAAAATTAGTAAAACTGAGATATTTAAATATGATAATGATCTTTACATATTTGGGTTCACTTCTGAACCGGGTTTTCAAAAATATCTTCGTTGTTAAATTTGGAGTTAGTTAAGTCTAAATTAATTATCTGCGAACCAAATGTCCTGTAATTTTATACTGTAATTAAATGAAATTGCCAAGTGTGGTGTGTGTGTGCACGTGTGATTGTAGGTGGCATCAAAGGCTGATTTTCTTTTCTTTCTCTCATTTCTCACGCCCAAAACACCCAAACCCCATTTTCTCTTGTGTTCTTGATAATATTGTGCTCTAGCTTAATACTCCTTGATATCTCAGCTGCCCATCTCGAATTAGTGCATGAAATTGAGTAAGTAATCTTCTCTATTCTAGGGTTCTTAGTTCTTGGTGAAAAAGTTGAACTAGGGTTTGTATTGTATGTGATTTTGTTAGAAATTGTTATATTGATGAATCCTTAGGACTTTTCTGTGTTTGATATGTGAATTAGAAGTGAAATTAATATAGAGGAACTTGATTTGATTAGGGTTATGAAATCCTCCATTGTTGTGTTCTTGAGGAAGAAGATGAGTTTTACCTAAATTCTTGAAAGTGATGTTTTAATGTTAAATTAAGAATAACTAGCATGTTAGAAGTGATAATTGTTGTATAGGTTTGATTGTAACATGAATTGATTGCTTTTGATAGATTAAAAGTAGTGTTTGGGTGAAATTTGTAAAAATCCCGTAGCTAAAAGAAAATGGCAGATTTTGACCATTTTGCAAAAATCATATAAAATCAACCGTAACTCCGTTTTGGGCGTGCGACCAGTCGTTTCGAAGATCTATGAGTCTACTTTAATAATATAATATTTTCCTGGACTGATATGGTTATAAAAATGATCAGATTTCTGAGTTAGTAACAGGTGGTTGTATGTGTCTTTTTCGGGTAAATCATGTATTAACAAAAGTTGGGTGTTTCAAGTGTGTAACTAATAAACATGTAGTTTGGTATTAATATGAAGATTGGAATGCTAATTGAATATATATAGTTGGGCATGATTTTGGTTAAAAGATATCTTGACCCGTTTGGTAATAACTAGTCAAAATTATGAAGTCTTATGATCAAAATGGTCATTTTAGGTCAAATGGTATGTTTGGGTTGGTAATTGTTGCTTGTATCAAATTATAATATATATTGCTAGTTTTGCCATGATTAAATGTGTTTTAGTTGTGTTAAGAACTAAATTATGAATTTTTGACCCGTTTGGTCAAAAGATGTGAAATTGAGATTAATGGACTTTAACCTTGTAAGTCAAACACCTTTATGTTCTAACTATTTGATATTGAAACGATAATTGTGAGCATGTTTTATGTCTATTTTGAGATCGGTAATTAGCTTGACCTTAATTGTATAGTTTTGACCCGTTTGGTTGTCAATATGTGCAAATTGATCTAAATAAGGTCAAAGTTGGTTAAGCTTGCATTGGTATGCAAGTAGTATGTAATTTACTTAAATTAGTGATAAATGGATGACTTGACAATGTGGTATTAGTAAATTGCAAGTTTGACTTGATTATGTGTCCCGACCCGTTGGGCCGATTATGTGCAACTTGGATAAAAATGCATGATGAATTGCTTAGAAGTGACTTAATGGAATTCTAGACATTGTCAATTAATATGTTTTGAAATGCAAGTGTTAAGTTGTCAATTGGTTGTATATATATAATGGTTTGACTTATAATTTGTACTTGTTGCAAAGTTAATGATTTCGGGTAACTAATTCGACATTCGTTTTGTTACAGGAAAAGGAAAAGAAACTCAGTGATATAAGACTACTGAGTTCTTCACAAGGGAAGCTAAGGTGAGTGGACTTAACCTTCTTTCTTGTGTGATGTACAAAATTAGGGAATGGTAGAGTTTTGAGAAAAAGTGCAGGATTTGGGCATCTGGAGTAGTTCGCGACGCGAACTTGTGTTCGCGAAACGCGAACTCGGGTCAGAGAAATGGGGGTTTGATCGTGATGTAGTTCCCGATTCGTGAACTCTTAGTTCGCGACGCGAACTCTGAGTTCACGACGCGAACTTGGTCATGAGCAGATTTTCTTGGTTGATTTGGGAAAATTCATTCTTCTTGGTTTTCATTGATTTTCCAGTGGTACCATTAATTGTGGGATTGTTAATGGTAGTATGTGCACATGTTTTTAAGAGGTTAGCTATGGTGGTTTTCGGCTACGCTTCGTTACTCTTGGTGGGGGCGATCGGACTCCTTCGTATTCGTTACGTAAGGAGGGATCACCGTGCCTCTAGTAAAGAAGCCATCGGTTGACTGTTGTTGGCCGACAACAGTTGAAGGTCCTCGCCCGACCGCCGATCCTCTCTTAACGTCCAATTGCTTGTGGAAGTTTGGACGGTTTTCCCCTTTCGATTTCTCTTGATTTTCTAATTTGTTGTGGTTATGCAAATTGACGTTTATTTCTATTCACTTAGCTTTGTGCTAATCCCTCATTTGTTGACTCTTTTCAGGTTGTGGATTTGGCTTGACTAGAGTCGGGTTTTGGAAGTCTGACCGTACTCTGATTTTGTAGACCAGGTCGAGCCTGTTTTTAGTAACACCTTTAAATGTTTTATATATTTTGGTTAATATGTAAATGGCCTTTATAATATGTATTAAATAGGGTTTATAGTTTTCTAAAATCGCTTCCGTATGCATATTTAAAAAAAAAAAAAAAAAATGGCTCTAAGATTGTGGTGTTACAATTTGGTATCAGAGCCTAGGTTTGGCGATGGTTGCACATTTAGGTGTACCATTCCCAAATCTTGGCTCGAGTTGGTCAAACTTCCTAAATTATTGGGGTGGATTAGTAGAGTGAATATGAATTGTGGGTTAGTAGTAGTTAGTATGATAGGTACTAACGGATTAAACTAAGAGTTCGTGAGATGTTGTGGTTGTTACAGGTATGGCCGATAACGATCCCAACCCGTTGGTAATCCCGTCAAACCCCGAACCGGAAATCATTGGTACATCTAGAAATGCAAATGCAGACAGAGAAGATTATATTTTGAGACTGGAAAGTCGATTGGAACACCTCCAAAATCTTGTTGATAGCATGAATCAGAATCAGAATGACCAACCACCAAACATCCCTCACATGTTTACCCCTATATTATCCGCCCCTACCATGCAAATTCCGACAACTCCAGCCTTTACAATGACGGTTCCCTTGATGTCAACCTCATCCGAACCTCATCCTGTAATGTCACAGCCACAATACTACTATGTTAACCCAAGTCAAGGTATACCTCAATATCAATTCACGAACCAACCTTATCCATTAGGTATGAAACCGACTTGCACCTTCAAACAATTCCTAGATTGTAAACCCCCTGAATTTAGTGGAAGTAGAGACCCCAATGTCACAATGAACTGGTTGAGGGAAATGGAGAGAACTTTAGATGCTTGCGGTTGTGATGATAAATTTCGGGTGATGTATGCTACACGAAAATTAATAGGTGGTGCAATGAATTGGTGGGACACCCTGATTGAACATTTACCCAAGGAAGTTAAAGACAATATAACGCGGGATCAATTTAGAGAGCAGGTATGTAAGCGTTATTGTAATTCATTTGAAAATGGATAGAATTCGATCGGAATTTATAAATTTGCGGATGACAGAGGGGATGACGGTAGATGATTTGATCGAGCAGTTCAATGAAAAATTAAGATTTGTACAATAATAGGTACCTGATGAGTCTTCGAAAATAAAACATTTTATTGGAGCTTTGCGACCCGAATACCGAACTACAGCGAGGCTCGCAACCACTTTATCACAGGCCTTCGATTTGGCCAAAACAGTAGAAGGTGATTTGAATACTCGAGATTGGGTGATCAGGGATAGGTCAGAGTATCAAAAGTTTAAGTCTGGACAATCAGATTTCCAACAAAATAAGAAAGGGCGGGGAAATCAAAATCGTGGAAACTTGAATCATATACAGTCAGGAGGTAGTTCGGGTCAGAAGGCACAATGGTGTGCTAGGTGCAGATCTTCTCACACGGGTGGTTGTACAACTCAGACTATGCGATGTGTTAAGTGTGGTAGTTCGGGCACGAGTGGAATGATTCTAGGTTCCCGCGAAGTGTATGTTGGAATTGTCAGAAAGAGGGTTTCAGGGTCGGTGACTGTCCTTCAGAAAGGAAATTGGGTTCAGGGTCGGGGTCGGTGAGTGGGTCGTTATCTTCAACAGGCCAGAAGAGGAAGAATCACCCTCCTCCCGAGGGTAGGTCATTTCAGATGATAGTGGGAGATACTACCTCCACTGATGATGATGATATCACAGGTATGTTTCGATAAACTACTTACTTATACGTATGTTAATGGTATTGAAGCAAATTGCTTATTTGTGATCATGAATTATGTGATGAACTAAAATTGCTTGTGTGTTTACTCCATTAGAAATAAAGATAGTTAGTGATATATGGATTCAATTCATAATGCATGTATTTGAGGTTCAAATTGTTTTTGATAAATGATTGTTGTAAGCATCCGTTAATGTAATGCCTATAGTTAGACTGAAGTAATCTTATGCATAGTCTAAGTAGTCCGGGTACGACTAGTATTTTAAATAAGAATATATGAAATCTTTGTCATGACCTGCCAAATCACAAGTAGTGGTTTGAAAAGTGAAGACTGACATATTGACCTTTATTTTGCATGGCCACTTAGTTGAAATACATTGTTGTATGCTTATAAAAGTGTTAATGGGTTCTTTCATGTGTTATAGATGTTAAATAAGAAAGAAAGTTAATGAAATGTATCTGAATGATTTTCTCCATGACTCGAATTGTTATAGGTTGGATTTTCTAAAAATGCCTTTTATGTTCAATTTGTAAATGAAAATTGACATGAAGAATTAAATTTATTGACCATATTGAATTGATTTCCGATTATATTGATGGATAAATTTCAGAGTGAATATAAAATTTAATAAGATTGAGAAATTTATTAAAGATACATTTTGAAATAATGAGAATTAATGCCGTTATATGTGGAAATTGATTAGAATTTGGATTTCGAAAAGTGTAATTTTGAGAATTAGTGAATTATGACTGTGGATTTATTATAAATATTCTAAAATTATGAGATTTTTAACAAGTTAAACCGCTTAAGAATGCAAAATTTTGGTGAAATAATAAACATAAGAGGATATTTGAGAATCTAAGACACTTAAAATGTTGCATTACTTTAAATAAAAAATAGATTGTCTATGCTTTGCAATGGTTTTAATCGTTTAAGTAGAGTTATGCGGACCATGACTTGGAAATTGTAATAAATGACATTGCGTAATTATCAACTTTTAAATATGAAACGTGGAAATTGTGCATACCGAAAGAGTTTACAGTGTGTGATTATCTGAAGAAATTATGTTTAATATGTGAATTACTTAAATGGAAATGACTTCTTGTTAAGTGGATAAATTAAAAACATCATAACTAGAGAATTTGATGAATGAGACACCAAGTATGAAACTACAAAGAAAAGAAAATGAGGATTTAATAAATTATAATTTCGATAATGTTAGTAATATGGAGAAACAATAAGGATTATTATTTGGCATGTAAATATGAGGCAAAGATATAATGATATTTGTAAACTTGTTTTATTTCTTTTATGTGTAATCAATGAGATTTCGAGGACGAAATCTTTTTAAGGGGGGTAGAATTGTAACATCCTGAGACCCGGCCTAGAATTTTTAATTAATTTCGGTAAGTAATTTAATTGTTTATTGTTTTATATAATTTACTTGATTTAATTATATTTAATTGTATTTTAACCATGGGGTTAAAATTAGTAAAACTGAGATATTTAAATATGATAATGATCTTTACATATTTGGGTTCACTTCTGAACCGGGTTTTCAAAAATATCTTCGTTGTTAAATTTGGAGTTAGTTAAGTCTAAATTAATTATCTGCGAACCAAATGTCCTGTAATTTTATACTGTAATTAAATGAAATTGCCAAGTGTGGTGTGTGTGTGCACGTGTGATTGTAGGTGGCATCAAAGGCTGATTTTCTTTTCTTTCTCTCATTTCTCACGCCCAAAACACCCAAACCCCATTTTCTCTTGTGTTCTTGATAATATTGTGCTCTAGCTTAATACTCCTTGATATCTCAGCTGCCCATCTCGAATTAGTGCATGAAATTGAGTAAGTAATCTTCTCTATTCTAGGGTTCTTAGTTCTTGGTGAAAAAGTTGAACTAGGGTTTGTATTGTATGTGATTTTGTTAGAAATTGTTATATTGATGAATCCTTAGGACTTTTCTGTGTTTGATATGTGAATTAGAAGTGAAATTAATATAGAGGAACTTGATTTGATTAGGGTTATGAAATCCTCCATTGTTGTGTTCTTGAGGAAGAAGATGAGTTTTACCTAAATTCTTGAAAGTGATGTTTTAATGTTAAATTAAGAATAACTAGCATGTTAGAAGTGATAATTGTTGTATAGGTTTGATTGTAACATGAATTGATTGCTTTTGATAGATTAAAAGTAGTGTTTGGGTGAAATTTGTAAAAATCCCGTAGCTAAAAGAAAATGGCAGATTTTGACCATTTTGCAAAAATCATATAAAATCAACCGTAACTCCGTTTTGGGCGTGCGACCAGTCGTTTCGAAGATCTATGAGTCTACTTTAATAATATAATATTTTCCTGGACTGATATGGTTATAAAAATGATCAGATTTCTGAGTTAGTAACAGGTGGTTGTATGTGTCTTTTTCGGGTAAATCATGTATTAACAAAAGTTGGGTGTTTCAAGTGTGTAACTAATAAACATGTAGTTTGGTATTAATATGAAGATTGGAATGCTAATTGAATATATATAGTTGGGCATGATTTTGGTTAAAAGATATCTTGACCCGTTTGGTAATAACTAGTCAAAATTATGAAGTCTTATGATCAAAATGGTCATTTTAGGTCAAATGGTATGTTTGGGTTGGTAATTGTTGCTTGTATCAAATTATAATATATATTGCTAGTTTTGCCATGATTAAATGTGTTTTAGTTGTGTTAAGAACTAAATTATGAATTTTTGACCCGTTTGGTCAAAAGATGTGAAATTGAGATTAATGGACTTTAACCTTGTAAGTCAAACACCTTTATGTTCTAACTATTTGATATTGAAACGATAATTGTGAGCATGTTTTATGTCTATTTTGAGATCGGTAATTAGCTTGACCTTAATTGTATAGTTTTGACCCGTTTGGTTGTCAATATGTGCAAATTGATCTAAATAAGGTCAAAGTTGGTTAAGCTTGCATTGGTATGCAAGTAGTATGTAATTTACTTAAATTAGTGATAAATGGATGACTTGACAATGTGGTATTAGTAAATTGCAAGTTTGACTTGATTATGTGTCCCGACCCGTTGGGCCGATTATGTGCAACTTGGATAAAAATGCATGATGAATTGCTTAGAAGTGACTTAATGGAATTCTAGACATTGTCAATTAATATGTTTTGAAATGCAAGTGTTAAGTTGTCAATTGGTTGTATATATATAATGGTTTGACTTATAATTTGTACTTGTTGCAAAGTTAATGATTTCGGGTAACTAATTCGACATTCGTTTTGTTACAGGAAAAGGAAAAGAAACTCAGTGATATAAGACTACTGAGTTCTTCACAAGGGAAGCTAAGGTGAGTGGACTTAACCTTCTTTCTTGTGTGATGTACAAAATTAGGGAATGGTAGAGTTTTGAGAAAAAGTGCAGGATTTGGGCATCTGGAGTAGTTCGCGACGCGAACTTGTGTTCGCGAAACGCGAACTCGGGTCAGAGAAATGGGGGTTTGATCGTGATGTAGTTCCCGATTCGTGAACTCTTAGTTCGCGACGCGAACTCTGAGTTCACGACGCGAACTTGGTCATGAGCAGATTTTCTTGGTTGATTTGGGAAAATTCATTCTTCTTGGTTTTCATTGATTTTCCAGTGGTACCATTAATTGTGGGATTGTTAATGGTAGTATGTGCACATGTTTTTAAGAGGTTAGCTATGGTGGTTTTCGGCTACGCTTCGTTACTCTTGGTGGGGGCGATCGGACTCCTTCGTATTCGTTACGTAAGGAGGGATCACCGTGCCTCTAGTAAAGAAGCCATCGGTTGACTGTTGTTGGCCGACAACAGTTGAAGGTCCTCGCCCGACCGCCGATCCTCTCTTAACGTCCAATTGCTTGTGGAAGTTTGGACGGTTTTCCCCTTTCGATTTCTCTTGATTTTCTAATTTGTTGTGGTTATGCAAATTGACGTTTATTTCTATTCACTTAGCTTTGTGCTAATCCCTCATTTGTTGACTCTTTTCAGGTTGTGGATTTGGCTTGACTAGAGTCGGGTTTTGGAAGTCTGACCGTACTCTGATTTTGTAGACCAGGTCGAGCCTGTTTTTAGTAACACCTTTAAATGTTTTATATATTTTGGTTAATATGTAAATGGCCTTTATAATATGTATTAAATAGGGTTTATAGTTTTCTAAAATCGCTTCCGTATGCATATTTAAAAAAAAAAAAAAAAAATGGCTCTAAGATTGTGGTGTTACAGTATTAGGGTAAATTTACTTTATTAAAGTGGATAGTTAGTGTGTATGGGTCCCACTATTTTTACAAAATTAGGAAAGTTTTTAAAGTGTGTCATTTATTTTGATACACCTTAAAATGAAAAGTGTGTCACTTATTTTGATACGGAAGAAGTATTATGTTTAGAAATAAATTATACAAATATAAATATTAAATATATATTATAAAAGAAATCCATTTTTTAAAAATTTTGAAAAAAAGTTGATGTAGCTTGTGTTATTTGACTTAATCAGCATCAATTAAATTTGATAATAACTTCCCAACCAACACCTCAACGGCCTCGCATGTTCATGCAGCATTAATGGGTTTACGTAGACTTGTGAGTTCTAATCTAAAGTTGCAACTTGCAAACGTGTTACTGTCTATAATTGTGCGTGTATATATATCCATGGATTCATGTGAAGATGAACAACAAATTATCACATCAAGGTATAGTGTGAGCAGAAGCATTAGCTACAAATGGGGTTCTCTCAAAAATGGGGTTGTGTGGTTCTATTAGGGTTTGCCATTGTCTTCCATTTAAGTGCATTGGCTCTTGGGGATGGCATTGGTCAAACAGATCGGTGGGGTGATGACGATTGTCGGAGGGGAGGTTGTGGCGGCGGTAGGCGTGGAGGATTTGGGCGTGGTGGTAGAGGGATTGGGGGAGGTCGTGGAGGTGGGTTTGGTGGTGGTGGAGGTAAGGGTGGCGGTGTTGGAGGTGGTGGAGGACTTGGTGGTGGTGGTGGAGGAGGTGCTGGAGGAGGTGGAGGTGGAGGTGTTGGAGGTGGATCAGGTCATGGTGGTGGGTTTGGAGCTGGGGGAGGAGTAGGCGGTGGAGGTGGTGGAGGACTTGGTGGTGGTGGTGGAGGAGGTGCCGGAGGCGGTGGAGGCGTTGGAGGTGGATCAGGTCACGGTGGTGGGTTTGGTGCTGGTGGAGGCCTGGGTGGTGGGGCTGGAGGTGTTGGTGCTGGTGGAGGTGGTGGCGGCGGTGGAGGTGGGGGTGGGGGTGGTGGTCTAGGAGGTGGTTCAGGTCATGGAGGCGGCTTTGGAGCTGGAGGAGGAGTAGGTGGTGGTGCCGGAGGTGTAGGTGCTGGTGGGGGCGGAGGTAGTGGCGGCGGTGGTGGTGGTGGTGTTGGAGGTGGTTCCGGTCATGGAAGTGGCTTTGGAGCTGGCGGAGGAGTAGGTGGAGCTGGCGGTGTTGGTGCTGGTGGAGGTGGTGGTGGTGGAGGAGGTGGGGGTGGGGGCGGTGGAATTGGAGGTGGTTCTGGTCATGGAGGTGGCTTTGGAGCTGGAGGAGGTGTAGGTAGTGGCGCCGGAGGAGGAGCTGGTGGCGGTGTTGGAGGAGGATCTGGCGGTGGTGGTGGTTTAGGTGGAGGACATGGTGGTGGTGTTGGTGGAGGTGGTGGAAAAGGGGGAGGATTTGGAGTTGGAATAGGCATCGGCATAGGTGTAGGAGTGGGAGGTGGTGCCGGCAAAGGATCCGGCAGTGGATCCGGCAGCGGTGGTGGTGGTCGGTGAAACTAGTGATACTAGACAAAGGTCTAGTTTTGTACCCGAAAGATTTACTCCAAGTTTGTGATTGGTTTTTGCTTCTTGAAAATAACTCTTTGTATTAAAGTTTTATTTGTAATTGAATATGCATTTGTTATAATTATACGCCTAGCCAATGATTTATGATTTTAACTTTTACTAACAGTGACAACTTAAATCGATTTTTAAAGAACTAACTATATATAGTGTTATGCTCAAGCTATCAATTTTAGTTATGATATCAATTTACTTTGTGGCGTTTCTCTAATGCCCACCACTTTGAAAAGAAAAGAAAACCGAGCCTAGAAGGGTTATTGGACCAAGTTATCATCCTAACCTATAATTGGGTTCACACTATATGTAAATGGGCCATTTAACGATTACGTAAAGTTTATGTTAGTTATTCATCTGATTTGAAAAAATATTAAAAGGATAAAGCAAGTAAACCATATTTATTTATTTGCTTATAAATCGTGTCTACAAAATATTTCAAATCCTAATTCTAATAAGATTCTATTCACTTATAAAAAATCAGAATTAATTTGTTACTTTTTAATGCTTATACCATATTATATAAGGGTTTTTCTAAAGGCACATATTTAGATGTATTTAATTCACTCAAAGATTCCTAATAAAGTTTTGTAACTCTCTAATAAAATTATATTTCACATTTTCAAGGGATGTATTAATTGGATTTGTAAGTTTAATTGGAAAGTTGAAGGAATTGAATGCACCATTATATAAATATATTTGCAGTATATATATGAATTATTATGGTATATGTATTAAAAATTTGGTGTAAAAATCACCACTTTATAAAAAAAATGTTTTTCTGAATATAATTGTTATTTTTATTAACTAAAAATATAACCGGAAGCCCACTTTCGCAAGAAATCCAAAACAGCACCAGTTGAGTTCCGGTTACTCAGACGACCGGAGGCCGATGGATCCACTAGACCCCGATCCGATCTCGTCGGAGATCCATCGGTTTCTGGTTTTAGCCTACTCTCACTTCATTGATCATCCAACAACTTACATTTTGTTCTCAGCTTTATTCACCCAAATGTTAACGATTTTGTTAGTTCTATTCGACACTGAATTCCGAGAGCCTTTAGTCGTCGGATTTGATGGATTGAAAAGACCGAGAGCTCAATTGGTCGTGAAATCAGTTAGTGCGACCATGTTAATAATCATCATGTACAATATATACAGCGTATTGGAAATACGTTTTCGTTCCGTTAATGCTGTTAATTCCCCTGTTCTTGCCTACCGTATTCTGGAAGCTTCACTCATGGGTAATTTGCTAATTTCACACTTTTTTGTACTTTAATCTCCAAATAATCGCTTTAATTACTTGTTTTAGATAGAATGATTTGTAATTGCGAGTATTAGGTTAGATTAAATTGATTTGAACTAATTTTGTTACTGAAACCTAAGAATTTGCAACAAAATGTACTTTCTAAGCCAAAAGCTAACCCTAAAAGCAATTGATTATTTGTATTTGAGGCGTTAGACCGGTGCCAATGGTGACGGAAACTGACGCCGTCAGTTTCTGCCAACTCAGCGACACGTCAGCATACAAACTAACTAACACTAAACTGACGTACCCATGCCAACAGCACTCCGTCACTTCACCAACTTTAATTAATTAACTTTCTTTTTAATTAAAATAAAAATATACAACTAATTAAAACATATAACTAATAAAATTAAATTTCATTAATTTAAAAATACATTACATAAAAAAAAGACATTAATTAAAAAAAAATTAATTAAAAAAAATAGAAGGTGAATGTGGTGTAAAAATAGACGAAATGAGAGGGTATTTATAGATGTAACAAGTTTTATTTTTTTTAAATTTTTTTGAATTTTTTTAATAAATTACCATTTAATTTTAAATATTATCATTTAAAAAAAAAGAAAAAAAAAGAAAATCATTTACTTTCTCCGTCTCTTTCTCCGTCTCAATTCCGGCGAGTCAAACCGGCGGACCCAACCGGCGGGGCCGTGCCAACGGTCGCCACAACCGGCGGGCCAACCGGCGGGCGTCGGTTGCCCCCGTTGGCACCAGTCTTAGATTCAGCTTTTGATATAACTGCACTGGATCGTTGCAAATCGCAAGTAAATTAAGGTTTTTATGCAGGCTTCTCACTTTTTCTGTTGCTGGTGATAAACAACATGAACGAATACATCAAAGAAATAGTCATAATTAAAAATAACATTCGGGATTTAAGTAAACAAACATATGTATATGAATTCTGTAAAAAAAATAGTTCAAATGAAGCAGAATTCATAACAAAAGTTATACTTAAGTTGAAAACAAGGATCACGGAACTTGAATTCGAATGTGGTTCAAAGGAGAAAATGCTGCAATTTGAAAAGGCCAATTCTGGTGCTATTAAAGACCGATTTGAAGGGTTAAATGAGGAATATGATCGTTTGCTAGCATATAATGAAGATATTAGAGATCAATTACGCGAAATTAATGAAAAATCTTCTCAATTAATTGTTGAAGACGATGTTGGTGATCAATCGAGTGACGTTAATGAAAGATTGTGTGAACCAATCGTTAAAAATACGGGATTTTTTAGTTGGGATCGATGGCGGATATGACTTATGACATTAGTTTGTGCAACAAATGAGCGTACGGTTTTTATAATTTTTGTTAAGTTTTCATTATACATCTAAAACTCTAGTTGGCGATCTTTATTCCGCGATTTCTAGACTTAAAAAAGTGTTTAAGGGTAATAGATTTACAATATCAATTCTAATTTCATTTAACCAAATATAGAAATTCATAAGAACTGGATTCCAATTTCTTCAAATTCTCATAATTCCAGCTAACCAAATGTCCGCTAAAAAGACAAGTTTCTTGGTTCGATTATCAGGTTAACCAATTAATTAACTGTTTCTTTGTAATTAATTAATGCATTTTCAAATCTGGAAATTCCGACAATATATAAATTCCCTTATTAACTTTGAAAGTCCCAAAATGAGACATACAAACGGTGAACCAAGGGTGTGGATGTTAGAAGTTCTACTAGAATCCAAATCAAATAATTTGATGTGAGCCTATTTGTTTGGGCTAATAGCCTAATTAGTTGATTAATGGTTATCTGTCCATCACAAAACAGTGAACCATATCTAACCGGAAAATAGATTTTTCAGGTCGATTATATTGTTGGTATTAAATAATAATTAATATATAAAGTTACATATACATGGTATTTATATTAACGTCCCTATATTATACATTGTGAACATAAAAATATAAAAAAAATAAGGGTAGTTAAATATTTAACAGCTAGGATAGATATAAACTACTATAGGGTATGTTTGGCTAAGCTTTTCAAAAGGATTATTTATTTATTGATTTTTTGAAAAGCTAAAATCAAAAAGTAAAAGTTCAAAACGCCAATAAATCAATAAACCATTTTAAAAAGCTTAGCCAAACATACCCATAGTTCCTCTGTTTTCATACCTATTTTTTTAGGTTCTAAAGAATATGTTAGAGCAGTTGGAGTGATGACATATATTGTGTGGTGATGCCACGTCACGGGTAACAATTTCGAACCATTTGGAGCATGGTGAGATTACCACTCTATTGCATCAAACTTGGCATCCACGTGCTAAAAATCATTCAAGGTGTTAGAAATAGGAGATTTTTGGTCTTTGGATAAATCATTGGAATAGTGCAAACCACTCTCGTACTAAATATTTCGATCCTCACTTGCGTGCGGATATTACGAAATTGATATTGGAATAAAACAAATATTGCAATTCTTATTCTAGACATACAATCAGAATCAGAACGTTATAAATAGATTTATGGGAAAATTCATATGTTCAAATGAGACTAGGAAACAAATATGTAACCAAAATCGGTTGAAAACGAAGCCCCCACTATATTTTATAAGTGGTTTCAAGTTAACTTAAATGAGTGTCCACTACATAATCATCTAACTCATATGTGAGCTTAACCTGAAAACCTTCGTTCTCAAGTAAATCACATAAATTGTCCGATGATACTAAAATCATCACCACACCTTTCATCTCTATGTGATAGAAGCCACACAAGTATTGAATAAGGTATTTGTTGGTATATTCTTAGAATGTTTTCACAAGTTGGAGTCGACCACAATGTGGTTAAATCCCAACCCTAAAATAATTACGCTTCTCCCCGTTTCCACTCTTCTTTTATGTACATACTTTTTATATCATTTTACCAAAAAATAAAAAAATAAAAAAAAAGTTTTAGAAACGCAATGTGAGACCATCATGTAAATATCAAATAGTCAAATACCTTCAATAATCCGCACTCATCTACACCGAGTGTCCCAACACCCTCCTTCCTATCTCACCATCGATACATATATGTATGTATTTTCTTTTTTACACAACTTGGTGAGTTGTGGGTCAAAAAAGTCTACTTCACGTGTTGTTTGATATGACTAAATTCTAAAATATAGAAATAGCTAAAATAATAGAAGCATTAGAAGGCTCTAGCTCCACTTGTACGATATAAAGGATATATTGTTTGGTGTTTACGTTTGATAAATAATAATCCTATTGTAATGTGCTATAATAAGAGGACATGATATGTACATAGAGTTAAACTAATGAAGGGAAAATTCTGTCAAGTACAAATAGTTAAGAGGGTTAAAATGCAGTTTCTTGAAAGAATTTGTATTTGTTGCACAAAACCAATTAATATACAACTAATAGTATGTATATTAAAGCTTCTTGTTGATTTCGGTCGCATATCAGAAATCTGTTGCAGAGAATAACGTAAAAAGGCGATATAGTACCGACGGAAATTTTGTTGGAAAACTGTTGGAAAAGAGTGTAAAAATACCCTCTGTAGTCACTAAATCCATCGTCATCCTTTATTGTTTCTAAAACTGTTAGGAATATTTCATATAATATTCATTTAGATTTGATGTGTCAAAACTTGGAAACTATAAGGACCTAAATCGTTGATACGGAATTCAAGATTTGAATGAAGATTTAGGAGATAATGATAAATGTAAAAGATTTAGTATATCTTTATAGAATTCAAAAGATTTAGTAATTATCTTTTCTTTGTAAGTCTTAGGTTCTCTATTATATAAAGAGACCTAATGACATAGAATTAGTCGTTCTTGAAACCCACGTTTTATCAGAACGTGTATGTGTGTGTTCTTTAAGCCTCAAGGTCATATTATGACCTTGTTACAAGTTTAAAACCGTTCTACATATTTTATGTAGAATTGGGGCTTTTAGTAATCATTGTATAAATTGATGATGATGAAAACCTTGTTTAGCAATACAAATCTGTTTATCTAATTCCGCAAATTTATGATTTGTATATGTTTATTCCAAGATCAAGAACTAACTATTCTTGAGCCTAAAGATCGATTTATTAGTATTGTTCTAAACTCATCAAAAACCCGTTGCAATTTCGTCGTTTAAGGTTTTTTAAGCATCTTTTTACTGCAATTTAACGATGGATTTCCGACAAACAGTAAAAAAATACTTTGGAAAAATTTGTCGGAAATATTTTCCGACACAGATTTTTCTAACGGACAAATTCAGTCGGTAATTCGTCGGGGAAGGCTATCATCAAGGAATTACCGACGGATTCTTCCGTCGTAGACACCCAATCTTCTAGTACGTAGGTGTGGCCTGTGGCATTGGAAATGGAAAGTATCTCTTCAAAACTATGTCTAACAAAAAAAGTTTCTTTCTCAAATAAACTAACCAATATTGTTATTTTTCCTTTTATTCGTCTTTGGGTCTCATCTTAAATTAACAAATTACAAGCGATAACAATCAAAACTTTTATGTTTATCTATGTATATAGCTTTTAGCTTTTTACATGGGAGGATGGACGAATCAGAACCCTAGTTTGAAGATCATGATGTGAGCTTAGAATTTAGTAAACAAATGATAAGATAATCTCAAAAATAAAGATAAAAATAAAATCCCAGAGTCATGTAAGTGGAATCTTGACGCAGTAGGTAATAATTAAGCACCAACTTAAAATGGAAATAAAGGCTAACAATATAACAGAAAAAGAAAACCTTATTTAAAAAGAATAATTTTTAAAATAAGTGTACTATTGTCAAGTTAATGTATGCTTTAAGCATCAATTTTGGCCATCGATATGTAGGTACAAACATTTTTTCGAGAAGCAGGATTTATATATATATATATCCTTGAGTAAAGGTATAATTATATATATCTCACATGCCTCATATGTTACATTTAACGGGAT
This sequence comes from Calendula officinalis, assembly GCA_963853835.1. Classification (NCBI taxonomy): domain Eukaryota; kingdom Viridiplantae; phylum Streptophyta; class Magnoliopsida; order Asterales; family Asteraceae; genus Calendula; species Calendula officinalis. Next base: position 78,990,051 of record OY970828.1, read on the forward strand.
TGTATATCGTTACAGTTGATATGAAATTACAAACACTATAAAAGATCAAAATCCTTTTTTGCTACAACTAATACCACCACTTAACTATAAAGATATACTTCCTCTTCAAAATAAATGTTACACTTTCCTTATATGGGTGATTCAAAATAAGTGCTACATTTTGAAAAATTACCTTATTTGGCAAAAATAATAGTAGGGCTCACACCCACTAACTATCTACTTTAACAAAGTGAAATAACTCATTTACCCTTATTTTTTACTTTTAAACATCATTAACCTCACTTTATTTAAAAAGTGTGGGACCCATTATCCACTAACCATTCAATTAATCTAATTTAATCATTATTATAATCTTTTGCCTCAAAAACCGTGAAACCCAAAATGTAGCACTTATTTTGAATCGGAGGAAGTAGTTAAAAGGCATGATAGAGTGCATTTTATTTTTGTTTGACTTTGAGCTTCTATGCATCAAAAAGCCTTTTCCATAGGGTCGAAGAAGATAATGGGAAGGCAAGAAAGCCACATAGGAAACATCATGACTCGATTCGAAATTCCATTCGACAAACAAAGTACATCAAGTTGATCAATCATGGAACTCGATCATCGAGCAATGCAAGTTTCTGGTGGATGCCAATCTCCGACCCTCCTTTAAATATTTCTTGTTTACAATGATTCAAATTCATTAAAAGACCAATTCCTAACACTTGCTTCCCATCCATTTGGTTTTGTACGATCATTTAGCGACACATAGATCATGCGCCTTGTTCGTAGATAGATGCATATATTAGAGCTTTATCTTTCATATGTTATTAGAGCTTTATCTTTTATATTTTTATATAATAGGATCCATATAGATTCATTGTATACTAAGTCAGAAACCATCTTAAGGTGTCACAGTTTATATAATCTTATTGTTTTAAGGCCATCTAATTATCGTATAAAAAGATTTAGAAAATTCATTTTAATATAATTAATCTATAACCTATAATCCCAAATGATTTATACTTCATCCGATTCAAATTAAATGGTATATTGTTAACTTTACGGTTTTTATGCTAAATATTATAATGAACGTTGGAATAAAATTAAGTATCATAGTTAGTGAGTGATATGTATCACATCTAAAGTGATATTAATGATGTTCAAAAGTAAAAATAATGGTAAATGAGTTATTTTACTATACTAAATGAAATATTTAGTGGGTGTAGGATTCATTACCTTTTATCATAATTTTTTTTGTCATGTGTATGACTTATTTTGATACACACAACAATAAAAAATGTATCACTTATTTTAAATTGGAGGAAGTATTAGGCATATAATGTTATTAGAGCTTCATATTCGATATGTCAGATAAAGATTTAAATGAAATTTATAGATTCATTACTGTTGAAACTATCTTAAGTTGTCCCCGTTGAAAAGGACATCATTTGTTTTAGAAAAGACAGAGATTTAAATCTCATTAAGTAATATTTTAAGATGACTAGTAAAAAATGTGTTGAAATGATCGCGAGAGTATCGATTAGGATTCGTACATCAAAGTCAAATATTTTACATTCCTCAGGTAGTTTGAACAGAAATCTTTCTTTTTTTGTTGTACAGATAGTATCTCGTGGACGATTACAAAAAACAGTTCTCAACTATGACCACAACCCGCGTGCAATTTTTATGCCGATCCTTCTTTTATGTCCACTAATAATCTTATGCTATTAGGATTTTTCACAGATTCTATTTCAAATGTTTTCATGCCTATCACTTTCTAACTTTTTAATAGTGTACGGCATTGATTTTTATCTATTATATATAATGCCTTGATATTTATATTTATGTTACATCCACTTTTCTAAGTCGTGATTAAACTGTAATCATTACATAATGGAAATTAATTTCAACATCACATATTTTAATACTTGTATCACATTGTATAAATATTAATGCAGGTTGTATAAGTATATAAAAGAAGTATTATGATGTATAGGTCAATATGTGTGGTGTAATAATCACCACATTTACATAATATAGTTAAAAGACTGAATTCTTGTTCCTAGGAAGGTTAACATTTTGGTGTGGAAAGTGATGATCAACCGGGTTCCTTCAAAACATAATCTTTCCTTGCGGGGAATTAATGTTGATAATTTGAAGTGTCAGGTGTGTGATCACGAGGTGGAGGATACTGATCACATTTTTTGGAGGTGAACTGTCGCTAAAAGTGTGTGGAGGGCCATTGCTAGTTGGCTTCAGGTTTTGGATCATGATGTGGAAGACTTGCATGAGATGATGGAGTCGGTGTATTCGAGCAATTGGAGCAATCATCGGAAAAAAATCGTTGAAGCCGTGTGCTTTACAGTTATTTGGATTTTGTGACGGTTTAGGAATGCTCATATCTTCAATAATGGCGATACTCGGAAGTGTGTGTTGATTGATTCGGTTAAGGAGACTGCTTTTAATTGGATTTGTAATAGGAATAGCAAATTTAGAGTTAGCTTTCCTGAATAGCTTATCATTCCTTGCAACTGATGTATTGTTTTTCTTTTCTAGCTTCTCGCTAGTTTTTTAAGTTTAATACAAAGCTGTTTCCAAAAAAAAGACTGAATTCTTACAACTCAATTCATCAGAAAATTTTAAAGTTTATATACTAATTCAATAATTACCTTCATTCATTAGTTTGAGTGACAACGTTAGAGGGTGCAATTCATTTTAAAGTGTATTTTAGTTTATAATAATTAGCTTCCTCGGGGTAGTCTTCCTATGTTCTTGAAGTACATTGTCAAATTCTTGTTGTGACATTTTTCGAACATACACCCGAAATTATGGTCATATGGTAGATATTTATTTAAGGAAGAGATCAAAATTGTAATCGAGATCATTAATAAAAGTAATAACATGAAGGGAGGATGAAGTAATAAAATCACACATATAAATATATGTAAAAATGGTAAATTATTAAAACAATTCTCAAATTTGACAAAAATCAAGTAAATTTTAGATTGATAAAATAAATCACAATGATTTTTTTCCCTACAATTTAACGGGTAAACCTAACAAAATCAACTATGCTTTTGGAGGATATTTTCTACACTTTTTTTTATTACATATCACTTAATATTTATCCCACGTGGAACTAATTAATGCCACATCACCTTTCCAAAGAACACTTTGTGACGTGTATGCAAAAGCACTAGACGCTTTACGAATTTAACTCCACAGTGCTCGTTTGGAAATGCTCACGTGTTTATTTGTTTTGTTTATAAAGAATAACCATTTTTATATTATACAAACTATTTTTTACATTAAATTGTACAACATTTAAAATAAACTATAAAATATAATAAAATAATAATTATAATGTGAGGAGTAATTCTTGTGATTTAAAATCACCTCCTCTTTTATAAAACCAAATACTACAATAAATAAATAATTTAAATATATACGTACACAATGGCCGATCCAGAAACTTTCTTCACTCATGGCGCCAATAGCATACAAAGATGAGGCCCATGTCACCATTCATATAAACGTGTATCATCCACTCTACATACAAATTACCTATAATTGTATTCCCCAATAGAAAGTGTTAATATTTATCAACTTTTCATAAATAGCGTTTTTTAATAAATAATATTTTTTACTACTATTATTAATTGTAATGATATTAATATATTGATTTATAAATATGATATTTACATCTATAAATCCGACGCTAAGGAGGATCACATGGATACTATATTAATTAAACTATTGCAGGTGATATTAATTAGTTTGTCATTCATTTTATTTAGCTAAGATATGCGAGATCGATACGATTTCAAGTCAATATCTATGAATTAGGTGATGCTAATATGCCGATATGTGTGGATTTGAGTCCAACCACGACAAAGTCATGTGGGGACAATTGGGTGAAATGAAAATCGAGTTAACTACCAAAACTTGCACCCTTTTCTCCCGACCCCTACAACCCTTCAAATGCACCCTTTGAATATTTATACATTGAACAAATCGGTCTTAGAAATATTAAGAAAAATCGTAATACATCTAAGTGCTTTTGCTATGATTCTTGTCAAAAATCAGCAGTATTTTAAAACTCGGGTTGGCCCGACCCGGTTCAACCCGGACGGGTATTGTGAAATCGGGAGACTGTATTAACCCGGTTTTAAATTTTTTTCTTCAAATGTATTATAATGAAAAAAATATATTTAACATGATGTACACATTTTTTATATAATATATTTTTTATATTTTCTTAGTTGACCCAGGTTGACCTGCCGGTTGACCCGTGACTCGGTCATCTTTTCAGCCGAGTAATAATCCGAGTTTTAACACATTAATAATTAGAGTGATTCTTCAAATTTATATATTATAGACTTCGTGCAATTCATGCAATTGTACGGTTAAAAAAACTATATTTGGAAAGTGATCTTAACTAATTTGCGTGCAATTCGTGCAATATAAAAAGGTTGGTTTGACCAACTTATATCCTAAGTGAGAAATAATAACCACTAATCCAACACAATATTTTTTAACATATTACAAGTGCACTAAATGAAATATTTTTTTAACAATTATTAGATACAATTTAAATATAAATGATAATTATAGATTCAATTAATACTTTTTATTAGGGGTGAGCATAAAAACCGAAAAACCGAAAAACCGAAACCAATCCGTTAAAACAGACAAAACCAAACCGATAAAATCGAAACCATTTCAAAACCGACGGTTTGCTTTTAGATTTTGAAAAAACCGATGGATTCGGTTTGGTTTCGGTATTAACCAAAAACCGCCCCCATTAAGAAACCGACCCGCTAATATTTAATATATTATATATATTTTTTTAATTTTATATTTATTAAATAGAAATCGACCTATTGAAGTATTTGAAAGTCCATCTACCATGGTTCATTAATGCTTATATCGTTATTATATGCTACAAAATACGTTTATAGTTTGAATTTCAGGCTGAAAATGGTATTCACTGTTGAAATGTGTTATTATATATTAAACTTAATTATGTAAGTTAAATACCGTCACTAAAATTTGTATGTAATTTTGAAAAAATAAAGATTAGTGCATGAAATTATGTATCTATGTTTAAGACGATGTGGATTCGGTTTTAAAACCGAAAGCGAACCGTTAAAGGCTAAAAACCGTTTAAAACCGAAACCGTTAGAAACCGAAACCATTGGATTTGAATATCCTAAAACCGAAATTAGCGGATTCGGTTCGGTTTGAGCCTAAAACCGCCCCAAACCGCTCCACGCACACCCTTACTTTTTATCATATTCCCTTAACATTAGTTAGAAACATCTTAAAAGATAATATATGAACTCAGTAGTACGATGTTCTAATAAAGACCAAAGCTGGTTGGTCGTCTTGGATTTTAAAAACCCAACTTCATGTTAATCGTTTTGGCCTTTTGGTTGTTTTGTAGATTCTGTAATCTCTTTTGTTTGGCTATGCCGTGGAGCCTTTTGGTTTATTTTAATATACCTTTTTACTTTTATGAAAATAAAAGAGCAAAGATGAGGATTAGTAAATTAAAAAATACAGTGAAAAATATCAAATTATAGAATAAAGATATAATTCAACAAATAAGAAAATTAATTAAATAGAAAAAAATATTATTCTGAGATTGAGTGGGGGTTACACAATATCTCCAAAAAAACACTTCCGTGTGCAAGTTGGTTTTTCCAAATTTTGTTTCTATCTTTCCACTAATAATTAATATTTTATATTAATATCTAATATAATATTTGATATTTAATAGATAACAATTAATATGCAACATTTAAAATTTAAATTGCTATATATAAATTAGTATTTAGTATTTAATGTTTAGTTTTTCGTATTTTTAATTTTTTTATTTAATATTAGACATTTGTATTTAAAAATTACCTTTGAATTTTTCAGTATATATTATTTAATATCTACCATATAATATAAAATATAAATTTTTATTTATTAATAGTTAGTATTTAGTTTAAGATTTTATAGTTTCATATTTAGAATTCTAAATGTAATACTTAACGTTTAATATATTCTTTACAAGTACTTAATAAATTCATATTTAACATTCATTTAAAATTTAAATTCAACATGATGTCATGTTTCATTCAAGTGTTCAACTCAGACAGAAAGATAAAATGATCATTAATTTTCAATAAGACTGTTAAGTCAACACCAAATAAATGCGATAAACAAACATTTTCAAATGTGGGGTGATTTCTTCACAAAAAACTAAATCATTCAGAAATATTTATAATATTTAAATTAAATTATCCAAACAATATAAAGCAATGATTATAGTATATTAGTATGTATTGTACTCTTTGTAACTTAAAAATCACAGTCACAGACTCTATGTCCATATAATATTTGGAGTAAATTACTAGGATAATCTATTTAGTTTGCCGGAAGCTTCGTATTTGATCCCTAAGTATAAAAAAATTATACATTTGGTCCCTAAAACCAACAGTCGTTAAATGTTTCGGTTAAATCGTCATGTGCAATGCACACTGGGATATATTTGTTTATTCGTCATTTCTCTGACACACAATTGCTTCTTCATTATATTGACAAGATATAACGACGTTGATTATAATTCTAAAGACAACATATATTGACGTTTTATTGTCGATGTACAATAAAATATGAAGCACTGTTAGTATCTTTATTTAGTCTCTCTTGCTATTACTTCCACTATCATCGACCACCACATTCCGCTTGATAACCATGTCCAAAGCATACTATGGATGTTCTACTAGTATCAGACGGGTGCCAACGAACTATTCAGTTCATCTTCAGTTCGAGTCAGTAAACCGACACGACTGGTATGGTGGTGTTAGTTTAAGCTTCGGTTGGTTTGCTTCGCTTTACGAAAATGTAATGAGACAAAGAAAATGTTATTTTTTGCGGGTCTTGATATTTTTGTGTGTATATATATTATGTTGAAATTTAAATAAAAATATTCTGTTGGCATTAGTATGTGGATTTAATGTATGATCAGTTAACTGACTTACTAATTTGGTAAAAATTAAAACCAAGAATTGTTTGATATAAAGTGATATGTGGACTAAAGCCTTTCGCTTTAATTATGTGCCCACTTGACTCATTAGTCAAGCCGTTAAGCCGAGCTTTAACATGTAGGTCCCACCATAATGACATCAAGCTGTAAAGAAAATAGCTCAAACCATACATGTAACCGGTTCGGTCCAAAAGGGTATCCGAGAGTTAGGGGGTGTTTGAGATTGCTTATTGAAAATAGATTATTCGTTTTGAAAATGGATAATCAGATAATCAGCGGTCACAAAACATGATTATAAAAAATAGTGTTTAGATTTGATTATGTTGTTTGAAATCGCAATAATCAAATAATCAATTTTATAAGTGTTTGGCAAAATCAAATTATTTGTTGTTTCAATATAAAATGACAATTTAAGACATTAAATATGAGAGCTGTCAAAGTGAAGTGGAGGAAGCATTGGTATTTGTGAGGATAGATATGTAATCTTGCATGAAGAAAGAATCACGTTTTCAAAAAGCAAGTTACCTGCTGCTTTTTCCAAACGGCGTTTTAAGAGCATCAAAACGTAGATAATCACTTATGTGATTTTATTTGCCAAACACTTAAAGTAGATTATTCACGTTATCAAAACGCAATAAGCTAATAATCTATTACATAACTCAATGCCAAACACCCTCTTAGTCAGCCGCCTTTCCTTGAACATGTACCCAAAAACAATATCACCTCTTTATCCATTTTCATACATTTAAATTTCTTTTTATTGTGGGGCAAACTCATTTAAAAGTAACAAAATAAACGAATTGGACGGTTTGATGAAATTTTAGATCAACAAATTTAAGGACGTGTATGCCACATATATGATACATGTATTTGGTTAGATGACCAAATTTGATTTTCAAGCTCCAAAGATTTATAAATGATGTTAATATATAAAAGCTCTTAAGTCATTTATATATGTAAATTTATGTTAGCAAAACCTTGTTAAACTTTTTTTATACCAAACATGTGATTTTAGAATATATCTTAGCAAAATCTTGTTACAGTTCCTTTTTTCCAAATAAAAGCATTTTAAGCTTAATTTAAGATGCATCAAGTTCTATTTTTAAAAGTGAGTTAACATTAATTATACTTGGTTATTTTATTTATGTATATATTTATTATATGAATTTCTTTCAAGGTTACTTATATATATGTGGTTGTTCCTCTTCTACTGGCCATTTCTCTTTATTTCGTTTTTTAATAAACTTAGTCTTTTTTTTAACAAAACATATTTTACAAACATTAAAATGCATATATTACATAAAGGGTTTTTCTAACCTATGCTCTAGGGACGGGACATATATTAATAGACTCTAATCTAATTATAGAAAATTGCATTAAATATGATTTATTTTTTAAATAGAAATAATTGTTTAATTACATGAACCATAATATCGCGAGAACATATATTTAGAAAAAAAAAATTAAAAAAAAAAATTAAGCATCGAATGTGAACTCGAACTCGATCGTGAAAGAATTCTGCTAATATTTAAATGTATCTTAACCTACCTACTAAAAACAAACATTACGTTTTCAAATTTTAGTCAATTTTCTTGTCTATATATACGTCTTCCCTCCCAACTCCAAACCACAAATTAAAACTGAAAAGCAAACTTGCATATCATCACACCTACTAACAACGTGTAAACACACACACACACACACTACGGCCTCCTTCCGTGCCATCACAATGCAAGTGAAAGCCACTCAATACCCTCCACCATCATCGCCGCCGGAGGTCGAGTTAACAATCGATTCCACGACCACCGCCCACGGCGGCGGCAGCCATGACGTCAGCCTTCTCATAGTAAATATCAAAGCCATAATTTTGCCGATCATTGCAAGGTTACATGCAGGCTACTTCCGTATAAGTCTTTCCCTATGCTGGCAAACCCTACTATGGAAAACCCTAAATGAGCCACCGGAAAACGCCCATGCTTACCGGAGAATGCTCGGAGTTATGCCGGCAGCCGCATTCCTTCTCATGTGGTCGTTATCTTTCATCATTCTTGTAACACTCTCGATCTTGTACATCTTACGTTGCGCTTTATTAACCAACATGGTAAAAGATGAGTACGTGAATCACATCGGAGTAAATTACCTTTTTGCCCCTTGGATTTCATGGCTGCTTCTGCTTCAATCGGCGCCGTTTTGTGCTCCGAAAACTGTGTATTATCTTTTTCTTTGGTGGGTGTTTGTTCTTCCGATATTTATTCTCGACATTAAAATATACGGACAGTGGTTTACTAAAGGGAAGAGGTTTCTGTCGACGGTGGCGAATCCGGCGAGTCAGCTTTCGGTCGTCGGAAACTTCGTCGGAGCACGTGCAGCGGCGCAGATGGGGTGGAGAGAGAGTGCGATGATTATGTTTTCGTTAGGGATTATACATTACGTGGTGCTGTTCGTGACGCTTTATCAGAGATTCTCCGGCAATAGTTGCATGCCGGTGAAGCTCCGGCCGGTTATGTTCTTGTTCATCGCTGCTCCGAGCATGGCAAGTTTAGCTTGGGACTCGATATCTGGCACATTTGATTGTTCATCAAAGATGCTTTTTTATCTTTCTCTATTTCTCTTTCTATCTTTGGTAAGTCTAAATAATTAATAGATAATGCACTTTTATTTATTTAAGTTTATGACGCTGGAAATTAATTTTATTTAAATCTGAATGTTGAAATTTTTAATTTTCTAAATATATTTGATAAAGCAGTAAATTAGAGCTGAAATTTTAGATAAAGAAAACAAAATTTAATAGGTAACCTTTGTTCAAAAATCTCCGACTCCTTTTAAAAAATTAATTTAAGTAAATTTTTGTTTTGAAAATTTTCTTTAAAATAATCTTTCACCCAAAAGAATTTTTACTTTGAGAGAATTAGTGGATTATACATGTCATTCTATCAAGTAAGTAGGACTATGAGTATTGCTAAATTGAAAAGAATAAATATCATTCCTTATTTTCATAAAAGAAAAAACTAAAAGCTCCAAAAATATTTATGTAGTTAAAGGCTATTTTATAAGTTATTAAACAATAGACGTTATTAAACAATACATATGTTTTTTAATATAAACATTATACTCCGTATATTTTTAACACAAATGCAATTATGTCCATTTTATCTGCCACCTTGAAATGGCAACAGCGCTTTATCTAAGATGTTTATAACTAAAATTAACATTTGATCGATTAATTAGAAAAATCTTGAAGTTGCTAATCGTCAAATTATTTAACTTAACTAGTTTAAAAACAATTAATTAAATGAATTTCATGAGAGACTACATCGTTTTCAATTAACAGCTTCGGGTAAGCTGGACCATTTTTGCACTCATGCGTTAATTTCTTTGAAAATTTAGAGTCCTCAAAAACATTCACACACCTTACATTTTGAACAATTTGAATGGTATCGAATACGCTTTCAAAGTGATATGATGTTGCTTAGAAGACGTGCACTTGAATCTTTCCATTCATTTTCACATAAAACAGCATTACATGAAATTTGGTGTAGTGGTTTTCCATGTCGGTTTGTTTGTTTTCTTAATTTGTTTTTACAGTATTTGGTTGTCTCAAAAAGTTCAAAATCTTGATTCTTAATTCAAAATTAATTTCAAAAATATATTTCAGTACCTTTAACTTATTTGATTGGGTCAAATAAATTTTTACCTAAATTATTGGGTATTTAACTTGTTAACCTAACCATTTACAGCACTCAAAGTTATCCGATAGATGTAATGAGTACCAGATTTCTAAAGAAATTAGGTTAAGAAACAGTCACGACAATAATTAGACCGTGTGCTACAATATGAATATATATTGCTAAGTTAAATTTAACCTATACCTATTTCGCTCATCATCTGAGGAGGAAGATATTGTATTAAATTATATATTTTGGGTCTTTAATCTTGATCGATCCTAAAAATAAATTTGTTGAACCCTAGCAACGTGAAGTGGCATTTTCTATTTCTGACCAATCACACTATTTTCATTACATATTTTAAAACCTGGATTAATTCAACACGTTTTGCGGGTAGCTCGGAGTCGGCTAAAATGAACCTACATGTTCACACTGTTATATATGTATTACTCCTAGGGATACAACATAAGACTTCCTCAATTTCATCATTATTCAGACCAAATCTAACTACTAACCACCACTTATGTGTTTATATTCATAAGATTCGTACACCAATTACAATTTCATGTCAGTTAATTAACCCTTTTGTTGGGTGTTGAAAATTTTCAGGTATTAAGGCCAAATTTATTCAAGAAATCAATGAAAAAATTCAATGTAGTATGGTGGGCATACCCATATCCATTAACAGTTTTAGCATTAGCTTCAACCGAATATGCACAGGAAATGAAGAGCAATATTGCTCATTTGCTTATGCTTATTCTCTCTGGACTCTCGGTCTTGGTTTCATTTGTTCTAATGGGTTATACCGCTCTCAACACTAATATCTTTTTGCCTCGAGATGACGATGATGATCTAATCTTCATGTCCTCCCTAACGCCAATTAAGATCGGTAACAAGACCTTGGAAACTTGACGGGATCGATGATTTGGCCATGATCAATAACATAATTATTCTATAATCGTAATCAATGTTCATGTAACGACCTGAAATCTGAATAAAATAAAATATGGGAAAAATATGATAAACAAGGATAAATCATTTAAAGAACGTAGGAATTGGTTTCGTGTCATTTGGACACCGTATGAGAAAGTTATGGACGAAACCGGGTCGAGGCAAAGACCGAAAAGTGCAGCCTAGCTGACTAGTGGAGTTCACGGCGCGAAGTGGAGTTCGCGATCGCGAACTCCGTCCAGGGAATTGGGGCTTTTGACGATCGGAGTTCACGGCCCATTACCGATCGCGAAGTATTCACGACACGCATAGTTCGCGTCGCGAACTAGTTAGCGATCGTGAACTATGGACGAGCAGTATTAAAACGGGTTTGAGTTAGGGTTTACTCATTGTTCACCCAAGTTGTGGTGCAGCCGATTTTAGAGAGAGAAGGGGCGATTTTGGTGATTCCTTGCTCAAATCTTCACCATCTTGAAGGATCTAAACATCAAAGGTAAGATTTCTTGATTGTTGATGCTATCTAGCTAGTTATGAACTTTGTTTGGGTAGAAATGGTGGTTTGGGGGAATCATTCATGTCATCTTTGGGGAAGATGACTAATCATGGGTGTAGAACACTCATTATAAGCTTGTAAATGATGTGTACAAGTTGGATTTGGGTTTATTGATGGAAATCTTGAACTAGGGTTTGAGATTTCACCAAGTTGGATGAACTTGGTGGTTAGGATTGTGAATATGGATTGATTAGTGATTAGTTATGGATAATAACTAGTTATTGTGATGATATTGATGGTAGGTCAAGAAGACCTAAAGTTTGGTGACATTTCACAAGTTGGAAAGCAAGGATTCGTGTTATTAGACACGATTTGGAGTTAGCTTGGCTAAGGTGAGTACATGAGACTTTTACTGAGTACATAGCAAATGATTTTGACAACTATGATGTTTTATGAGTCTTTATTAATAAATGTTTTTTTTTAATAAAGATACGATTGAAAAGATGAGAAAAAGCAAGTAATAGACTATTTGAATATGTCTAAATAACTAATGATTTTGGAACAGATTATGAAAATGAAAAGTAATTAGTAACTCTTCATTAATATGATGTTTGATTAAGAGTAATGATTAAGAAAGTATGATAGTTGGTTTATTAATGACATGTATTAATAAAGCTAATAGCAATGATTTTCAAGTATCAAGAATTGATTAGTATATTATACTAATAAAGGTAGTGATTGAATTGTTAAGAGAATAGATAAGAAGTGACTAGTAATAAATATGCATTCTAGTCAAAGAGAAGTTAAAGTGATATAATGTTTATAAATGATAAATAGGTTTTATTTAATAAAGGACTTGGCAAGTCAATATTGAAATTGAATAAGAAAAGAGAATAATATGATAATTAGAATATATGTATTCTAATTTGTGTTTGATTATGAATTGGTGGGGCATAGACCCATATTTGATGATTCAATGTGTGTAATAAAAGTATCCGGATAACGATAACCCATTTATGGGGGAGTGAGATTACTACTTGGGGCGGTACCTCCCTGCGCAAGGGTAGTATATCTATGTGAACGATAACCCGACAATAGGGGGATTATGATAACCCGATAAAAAGGGGGATTACGATAACCCGCGAGACGGGGGATTTGGTGATCTTGGTAAGTTTGGGAGAACCCCAATTACCATGTGATCTTAATGATAACCCACATCGGGGGAGTTTGCTTCGGAATGATCCGGGGCGTATGTGATAAAAGGGGTAAGCTTAAGGATAGCTTACATGTATGTGATTATGTGATGGGTAAGCTTATGGTTAGCTTACTAGTAAGTATGAATAAACGATAAGGTAATAAGTTGATAATTAATAAGTGAATAAAGAAAAGAATTGAATAGTAATGACTTTTTATTATTGTTGAGAATGGGTCGAAAACCCATGTATCTCACGAGACTATTTTTGTCTCACGTACTACTTTGTTTTTGGCTATGTACTCAGGTTCGAGATCGATGGATTAGAGGGTCGCGATAGAAGTGGCCTAGTGTTGATTAGCTCGGGAGCTCGTAGGTAGATCCCGTTTATCCTATGGTTATGATATTATAATGTAACACCGGTTTTAATACTCTGATAAATGTTTTTAAGGTTTTTGTTAAACCGTATTTTGGGAATTGGAATTTGTAATATTTTTATTTAAAAATATGATTTAAAAGGTGTTTTAAAAATTGAGGTGTTACAACTTGGTATCAGAGCTATAGTTTAAGTGAATTAGGTAGGTTTGACCTCCCTAGTCTTAAGCTATGCTAAGTAGGACCATTTGTTTCCATAGGATGTCCATGATTAGTCTTTTGAGACCGTAAAGTATAAAGTATAATAGGGTTGATCCCTAAGGGAAATGTCATGTTTTGATCTTTATGGGTTGTATTCGACTGTTGAGTCGAGCGTTCGAATATTGGTTGTTGGATATATTGGTATAACAAAAAGGTGAACACGAGAAGAGGATGAGCTCCTCTAATTCAAGAAGAGAAATTATAATTAAGTTTCGTCATGTCGCGGTGATGATGGAGAGGGTTCCGGTTTAGATATAACCCGACCCCGTTAATTTGGGAATTTTCCGGAATATGTTTAATCAGATGAAAGAAGTAGTGAATAAAGATGTGATTCTGAATTGGGAGAAATGGAAGGATGTCCATTCGTGACATTCATGGGTTGTAAGCCGATGCGTATTTGGGAAGTTCCGAGCCGAAGGTGACGGTTCGGTGGATTCGTGAAATGGAGCAAGTGCTAGAGAGTAGTAAGTGCATGAAGGATGATATGATGACCCTTGCACCCCGATTATAGATGGACGAGACGTCGTTGTGGAAGAATGTGATGTATGAAAGTTTGGAAAGAGAATATGGTACTAGATGCCGTGGAAGGAGTTCTCGAGTAGATTGTTAAAGAAGTTTTGTCCCGAAAGTGTATAAAAAAAAGGGCTTTAAGAGAAGTTAATGCTAGAGATGTGGAGAAGGTGGTTCAACGAAGGGTCATTGAATCGTCATCAAGTGGAGAAAAGAGGAAGTTTGATGGTAGCTTGTAGTCAACAAAGGAAGAAAATCTCGTTCAAAGTTCGTCAAATCATGTTGATGTGAAAGGTGCAAAAGTGTGGTAAGTTTCCTCAATTATAAAATTGATGGTATGAGGTTCGTGGTTTATTGGTTAATTGTCGCACAATTTGGTGCTTAAATGAAATGGTATGTATAAGTATAGGTAAGACGTTTGGTGTGGAACTGTACTCGGGGAACGGTTTCCCCGGTTTGTTATGTGTAAAGGTATGATATACATGGGTGAGTTGGCGATTGGTATGTCGCGGATAGTTAGGATATTAAAAGATATTTGATCCGGGAATGGTAAATGATGTCAATGAAAGGATGGTAGTACGCGGAAGTACTAAGACTTAGTGAGAATGGTATATATGGATGGGAAACCATATAAGAAGAATGTTCAAAAGTAAAATTGTAGCATTCTGCGGGAATGATGATGGTGATGTGCTATCATCATATGATAATGGTAAAGAAAACAATGGTTAAAGATAAAGTGAGGTCTTAAAAACTCTTAAATAGAAAATATGTGGAAAAGAGTAAGCGTCGGGAACGCCAAATTTAATCGAAAATAGTTGAGTAAAAGTTGACAATTAGTCATGACAAAAGTTTGTATCATGGATGATGGATTCGATGCTAAGGGTAAAAGGATAATTAATGGTAAAATGTCCTAGAAATGGTATGCTAAGTCAAGGGTAACAATTAATTATTGGAAAAAGGACATTTGAAAAAGTGTGATAGCTTATGTTTGGTTGTGGATCGGAGTCAATTGGTTGACTTGAGTTGACCGGGTGATTCGGTAAAATATGGATAATGGAATGAAATGGTGGTTACCTAAGTAGTGAAAGAAAGATTGGAAATTTAATAATGAGAAAATGAATCGACTAAAGACGATTGATAAATGAATAGATTGGTGGAAAGGACTAGATATGATTATGTGTATACCATACGGTATAAAGGTATAAGTGGGAGTAATGGTCTATGAAAGACATATGATTTTAGGAAGGTAATATTATGTGAAAAGTGGGGAACTGTAAATCGAATAAAGAATGTGATTAGTTATGAAAGAAAATGATAGCATGATGCTAAGTGAATGATGCATACATGAATTGTATGCAAGATAGAATGGTATTGTATGGATTTCGTTAGATCGGAGGCTTTCCGATTAACGAGATTTGATGAGTCACTTTGGATTGGAGGTTTTCCGATCATTGTGATAGTTTGGAGTCGTGGCGGATTGGAGGCTTTCCGATCATCTCGATAAGATAGTTAAAGTATAGTTTGTTATAAGGGATATGATGTTTGTATCTGACGTATGAAGAACCGTATGGTTAGTTGTTGTTATGATTTTTATGGCAAGTGAGAACTTGGGTTGAAAACACGGGTAGTGTTTAAGTATAAGTAGGTGTCGGAGATGCCCACAAGTCCATGGTTTATGAAGAAGGGAATGCTTTTAGGAAGCAAAGTTTGTTAGTAACCAATGAGTGGTGAAAGACGTATAATGGGTGGTTAGACCACAAATTGGATATGATTGAGGCTCTAGGGCCGGTAATCGGAAATTTCAAGTATGGTATAAGGATGTTTGAAGGAGATTATAAATGGTATAAGTAATTGGATGAAAGTTAAAAAGGTAATAGAGATTTGGTATTGCCTTAAATGAAAATTGTTAATCGATTGTGGAAATTGAAATCGAAGAAAAGAGGAACAATTGAGAAAGGAAATTTAGATATTGGAATCGGGAATGAAAAATTTGGGAAGTGATGTCTCACTAGTAAAGGATATGTGAATTTTGCAAAGTAAGTTTGACTTTATTCATAAGTCAAGGTTGATCAACTTATGGATTGTTGACTTCGGGCAAAAATTGAGTTTTGACTTTCGCTTAGAATGGCTAGCCAATGATAAGATCATAATGTATCACTTATATGTGTATGATAGTGGTTAATGGATTAATGGAAATAATGGTAGTCAAAGGGTGCGACTTTAACCGTTGGGTATTTCGAGTTGAATTTAGGAACCGAGTATGACTGTTGTTGGACCATGAAGGTAAGGTCGATTGTTAAGTAATATATGGTTAATGGAATCACTAGTGGGTAAGGAGATTGTCAAGAAATGGTTGACTTTGTGCTAAGTCAAAGATGGAACAATGTTGAAAATTTGGTCAAAGCGATGGGTGGACTATCATATTAGTCAAAAAGGTTATTAGGAATGATTGGGTCATATCACTCCAATGGGAATAAAGAGTTTGGTTAAATGTTGGGAAATGTTAAGGTCGAATTGTGAAATTTAAACCAGTTCGGGTGTTAGGAACTCAAGTTTGGATTTTTGGCCCGTTTGGGTATAACGGGTCAAGTGGGCAATTAATTGCGTAAGTATTAGTGAAACACAAGTTGGAAGTGGAATGAGGATTGGAAATCCTTGAGTTGATTCCGAGGACGGAATCCTTTTTAAGGGGTGGATAGTTGTAACGACCTGAAATCTGAATAAAATAAAATATGGGAAAAATATGATAAACAAGGATAAATCATTTAAAGAACGTAGGAATTGGTTTCGTGTCATTTGGACACCGTATGAGAAAGTTATGGACGAAACCGGGTCGAGGCAAAGACCGAAAAGTGCAGCCTAGCTGACTAGTGGAGTTCACGGCGCGAAGTGGAGTTCGCGATCGCGAACTCCGTCCAGGGAATTGGGGCTTTTGACGATCGGAGTTCACGGCCCATTACCGATCGCGAAGTATTCACGACACGCATAGTTCGCGTCGCGAACTAGTTAGCGATCGTGAACTATGGACGAGCAGTATTAAAACGGGTTTGAGTTAGGGTTTACTCATTGTTCACCCAAGTTGTGGTGCAGCCGATTTTAGAGAGAGAAGGGGCGATTTTGGTGATTCCTTGCTCAAATCTTCACCATCTTGAAGGATCTAAACATCAAAGGTAAGATTTCTTGATTGTTGATGCTATCTAGCTAGTTATGAACTTTGTTTGGGTAGAAATGGTGGTTTGGGGGAATCATTCATGTCATCTTTGGGGAAGATGACTAATCATGGGTGTAGAACACTCATTATAAGCTTGTAAATGATGTGTACAAGTTGGATTTGGGTTTATTGATGGAAATCTTGAACTAGGGTTTGAGATTTCACCAAGTTGGATGAACTTGGTGGTTAGGATTGTGAATATGGATTGATTAGTGATTAGTTATGGATAATAACTAGTTATTGTGATGATATTGATGGTAGGTCAAGAAGACCTAAAGTTTGGTGACATTTCACAAGTTGGAAAGCAAGGATTCGTGTTATTAGACACGATTTGGAGTTAGCTTGGCTAAGGTGAGTACATGAGACTTTTACTGAGTACATAGCAAATGATTTTGACAACTATGATGTTTTATGAGTCTTTATTAATAAATGTTTTTTTTTAATAAAGATACGATTGAAAAGATGAGAAAAAGCAAGTAATAGACTATTTGAATATGTCTAAATAACTAATGATTTTGGAACAGATTATGAAAATGAAAAGTAATTAGTAACTCTTCATTAATATGATGTTTGATTAAGAGTAATGATTAAGAAAGTATGATAGTTGGTTTATTAATGACATGTATTAATAAAGCTAATAGCAATGATTTTCAAGTATCAAGAATTGATTAGTATATTATACTAATAAAGGTAGTGATTGAATTGTTAAGAGAATAGATAAGAAGTGACTAGTAATAAATATGCATTCTAGTCAAAGAGAAGTTAAAGTGATATAATGTTTATAAATGATAAATAGGTTTTATTTAATAAAGGACTTGGCAAGTCAATATTGAAATTGAATAAGAAAAGAGAATAATATGATAATTAGAATATATGTATTCTAATTTGTGTTTGATTATGAATTGGTGGGGCATAGACCCATATTTGATGATTCAATGTGTGTAATAAAAGTATCCGGATAACGATAACCCATTTATGGGGGAGTGAGATTACTACTTGGGGCGGTACCTCCCTGCGCAAGGGTAGTATATCTATGTGAACGATAACCCGACAATAGGGGGATTATGATAACCCGATAAAAAGGGGGATTACGATAACCCGCGAGACGGGGGATTTGGTGATCTTGGTAAGTTTGGGAGAACCCCAATTACCATGTGATCTTAATGATAACCCACATCGGGGGAGTTTGCTTCGGAATGATCCGGGGCGTATGTGATAAAAGGGGTAAGCTTAAGGATAGCTTACATGTATGTGATTATGTGATGGGTAAGCTTATGGTTAGCTTACTAGTAAGTATGAATAAACGATAAGGTAATAAGTTGATAATTAATAAGTGAATAAAGAAAAGAATTGAATAGTAATGACTTTTTATTATTGTTGAGAATGGGTCGAAAACCCATGTATCTCACGAGACTATTTTTGTCTCACGTACTACTTTGTTTTTGGCTATGTACTCAGGTTCGAGATCGATGGATTAGAGGGTCGCGATAGAAGTGGCCTAGTGTTGATTAGCTCGGGAGCTCGTAGGTAGATCCCGTTTATCCTATGGTTATGATATTATAATGTAACACCGGTTTTAATACTCTGATAAATGTTTTTAAGGTTTTTGTTAAACCGTATTTTGGGAATTGGAATTTGTAATATTTTTATTTAAAAATATGATTTAAAAGGTGTTTTAAAAATTGAGGTGTTACAGTTCATGTATCTCAAATTTAACAAGCTCGAAAAAATAATTGTAATTTTTTTGTAATTCATTTGATTATATATAAATTAGGAGATAGTCTGTACTTGAAACAAGGTTATACAAACAGTAAGGTGCAGCGTGGCGGCACCATTAAACCTCAAGTTTATATATTTATATATAGCAAGTTCACAAAAAAAATTCATAAATCTATTGATTTATATGATGATTCATATATCAAGTTCAAAAAAAGTGTTAGTACTAAATTCATGATTATACATGTCATAATTTTTTTTATAAATATCCGAATTTCATAACGCGCTACAAAAACCTCACAATAAAACGTGTCTTATCTTACGTCACGTCCAGCATTACTGGCTCACTGCTATGTCCTATTTGGTAATATATGGGCCACGTCTCGTACTTTGACGCACAATGGCACACTTTTTTAGAAAAAATTAAAATCATGAAAAGACAACATAGAGAAAATGATTAATATTAAATGCATACTTAAACCAATTTCAATATTAAAGTAAACCCTATAACTTCAGTCATTTAGTTAATAGTCTTAAATATGGGATTTATAATTATTATTATTCATGTCAAATTTTTTTATATTTATTAGTGATTTTCTCTCACATTTTTTTAGTATTATCAACATTATAGTATTATCAATTATGGATTATATATATTTGAGAATATATAGTGTAGATATTATGTGATATAATCGTAATATTTGTCTTGTAAAAAATGTGGGAATTATTAACAAGATTTTGGGCCCAACTGGTCATCATATATGTCTAGGCCCAAACATTTTACAATGCCAGTAGCGTAAAACATCATAAACTCATAGCTGAATATAGCCCAAACTATGCATGAAGTCCATTATTTAATCCGACACTATAATATAAATATATTATAAAATTGATTATGGCCATCTTAAAAGTATATGTTTGGGATTTACCTAAAAATGGATTGTAAGTAGCTAGTCAAGTTGAGTTATCCTTAAAAGTTTATATTTTAAACTATTTGTTGTATAATAATGACAAAGAGCATATTAAATTATTACTTTATTTTAATCTACAAAACTCTATCCTTAATCTAACTTAAACGATATCGAAGAAGCAAAAATGTGAACGTGAACATGTGTGTATTAATAAGAAAATTAATTATAGAAAATATTTTAATATAAACCAGCTCATTGATTATTAATTTTCTTGGAAACCTGAACTGCTGACTTTATTGTTACCATTGTCATTGTTGTTGATGGCATTGACATTTCCATTATTATTGTTCCCATGAAAACCGCCGCCGCCGGGACCACCGATCATCGACGATATTGCCGCTGCTAGGGCGGCCGTAAAATTCGGGTCCGCCGTGAGGGCAGTAACGGTGTCAGTCAAACCAGCATGTGGAGGAGACATTTGAAGCCCTGAGAATTTGGACTGGTTGTATAAAGACTGCCCGAAAATTTGGGGCAGTGAGTTGGGGTTGGAGAAAGGTTGTTGGAACTGACCGGAGCTCCGTTGAAGCTGTAACTGGTTTTGAGTTTGAGTGAGGTCCAGTGTAACGGTCGGAAATGGGGCGGAGGCTGAAATGGTGGCCATGGTAGGTGAGCATGGTAAGAGAGTTCTTGATAAATAGTTTGAGTTCATGAGACCGTCGGAGCTCGGCATGGAGCCGGAGAGTAGCATTCTGGCGGCGGAGGAGGTGGTGGAGGCCATGGCCATGGCGGTCGGCGGGAGTGGGTGGTTGTGAGTGCCTTCGTAAGTGGTGATTAAGATTGTTTTATCTTCTGCACATCTTTGAACCTGTTCAAATATGCAAAACGTACATAAGTTAATATAAACTTACAAGAGTAATGGTATTTAGGTCTATCATTTAGACTTATTAATAGGTCTATTCATTAGATGAATACACATATCAAAATCAAAGGATATTATTAGGAGAGAAAATTAGTAGAATACAAATGTCAACCTATCAAGTGAGTAGGCATTTGAGTAGGTCTAAATAATAGGACTAAATATCATTTCTCAACTTATAAATACTTTTTAATTAAGGAAAATGATAATGACAGCCCTTAGGGCTGAAGACAAAATACACAAAAGACAACCCCTGAATTTTAGGAATATTACTTTTTTAATCAATGTACATTAATTAAAAAAATAATATTCCTAAAATTCAGGGGTTGTCTTTTGTTATTTTGTCTTCTTAATGACAGCTATAAATTATCATTTTCCATATTTTAATTACCAATAAACTTACTTGTTTCCTAACGGGGCAACCGGCAGCCATGGTGCACCGGTAATACGCCCGAGGACATGGATTTCCTTTCGCCATTTTTTGACCATATTTTCGCCATTGACATCCGTCTGTTATCTAACAAAGCACATAAAACAATGGATGATTTATATTTATAATACGGAGAATTAATAAGTTTTAAAATTGGGTTACAATTTCAGGAAAATATATTTTAGTATCTTGAATTTTCCTGATTAAGCTGTTTCCTACCATAAACTATTAAAAGTGTATCAGGTACCATTAAGTTGTTGTTTGGTAAACCTATTAATGATTCAGTTAAAAGGTCAGTCTTTTAACCAGATAGATTCAGAGCGTTTGGTAAGACCTTTTAATCAGTCTCAGAATCAATAATTCAACATATTCTGCCTCTTATTCGGACATATGTCAGGGGAAGTCTGAATCATTCAGACCTGTGTATTATTCAGATATTAATCATTCAGATCTACCAAACATTACATAAATTGATAAAGTAATCAATTTAGTACTCTGACTAATAATTTGGTTTTATTGTCTATGTTATTTGACATGAACGTATAATTTTAGTTAGTCAAAATTTATAACTAAAGTAAGACAACAGGTATCAAATTGACTATTTTATCAAGTTCGATGTCCCAATGCTTCATTTTTAGTAGTTCATAGGTATTAACATGCATTTTGATCTTAAAATATTCACGATGAACATACCACTGAAGCTTCTGATCTAGCTCGCACAGAAACCCTAGCTTTCCGAATAGTTGCTTCAGTAGACGACGGATCAATGTTTCCGGTGTTCCGATTATCATCAATTACAGAATTCAGTTCCCTATCAACAATCCCGTTCTTATTTACCGGAGATCGTGAATGTTCATCGTGGCTTCTCGACGACGACTGTGAATTCTCATCGGTTCCCGCAATCGCCGGAGCTGCTAACGCCAGATCCATAAACCGCCTCGCCGCCGGCGACATTGTAGATCCACCTCCGCTGCCTTCTTCTAATCTACTGTTTTCTTCTGTTTGAGTTTCCTGTATAATCCTCGCGAGTGCGTTGTAATCGACGATCACTTGATTCAACACCTCTCTCAACCGTTGATTCTCTCCGGTCATCCTCTCCATTTCAGCTTGAACCGTTGCTAACTATATAACGAGTTTAATTAATCGATCAATTGATCAGATTTCAGATTCAATTAATAATTTTTTTCGTTATTAAGTTTGTAAAATTATACATATGCACCTCAATTTTAGTTCGTTTGTCTTCAGAACTGCGAGAGATTCCGTCGTCAATTCCAGATTGATCGCTGCTTGTGTTTCCGGTGAGTAGATTCAATCCCGTCTGTGTAATTTGAAATCGAATAACAAAGCATCACAGAGATGAAATTGAAAACAAATGGAAATATATAGAATCGACTTACATTGACATTGAAATCCAAATCGATAGTAGGTGTAGGTGCAGTAGATTCAATCGATTTTGAGCTTGACAGATCGTGTTTCTTATCGGTGAAAAAATCGACTACGTTAATCGGTTGATCGTCGTCGTAAGTGGTGTTGACTGGGAAATGAATGGTGGTAGGCGGTGGAGATGACGACGACGTCATGTTGTGTCCGGTGAGCTCTGTAAATTCCGGCAGGCGGTGGTGGTTATTGGTGATGTGATCTGAATCAACGGAGAGTCGAGATGAAGGCGTGGACATTTATGAAGAAAAGAAGCAGTGGACTCCGGCAATAAAAAGGGTGGGAAGTTGAGACTGAAGACCAAAAATACACCATGCGTGTGTTTTTGTGTTTTTCTTTTTTTAGATATTTTTAATCAGAATATATGAGATTTGATTTTTGGTCTTTTATTATTTTGGTTTTATGGCACATTTCATTTCAGATGTAAGAAACAGCTTGTATATAAGTCAGCATTTGACCATGAAAGCCTATTTATATATATATATATTTTAATTTTGTATAAATTAATTCCAAACGATATAAGGTTTTTAATATATTTCGAATTTAAACTTCTCTAGAAAAAATAATCAAATTGTCTAGTTTATATATATTGTACATGCCAGAAAGTTATATATAAAAACAAAGTTATTATTACATATATGATTATAATCGTCTCTTATAAACTTATTGGAAGAAAGAAATATCTAAATAACATTACTTATACGAAGTATTAAAAAATTGTGTTACAAAACTTTGAAAATAAATTAATTAGATATGTTGGCTTACTTTTCATTGCTAAAGGGATTCAAAATCTTATTAAGTTTAGGCATGTAAAATCTAGACTAAAAACAGATTGGAAATGTCGAACAGAAGCTGACGGAACTCAATAGAACAGAACTTAGGTTTTGTTCTCGGTTACAGTTGTCATGCAAAATGAGTTCTCGGTTGGGTTCGAAGTGTTTTGAATCGGTCCATAATTGAGGAAATAAAAAAAATTCGAAAAACTTTCTCGGTTCTCGTTTCGTCTTGGTACCAGTCCGTTCTTGATCCAGTTCGGTTCGATTCCAGACGTCATTGGTTTTGTCCTCGATCAGGCTAGAGTCGTTTTCTCAGTTCGGTTCTATTAAGAATCATTCAGTTCAGTAGTTTTTAGACCGTGTAATTTAATTGA
Organism: Calendula officinalis; assembly: GCA_963853835.1. Lineage (NCBI taxonomy): Eukaryota > Viridiplantae > Streptophyta > Magnoliopsida > Asterales > Asteraceae > Calendula > Calendula officinalis. Next base: position 79,014,290 of record OY970828.1, read on the forward strand.
TTGTTACTGTTAATGTAATTGAATACGTATAAGTGTTTTTTAGTAACCAAAAGAATATTTTTTATTTATAAACAAATAAAATATACAAATAACATAAATAATAATGATAATCCCGCATAATGGGGAAGTACAAATACGTGCAAATAGTGAATTAAACTACCTCTTTTCAACAGGAATACGTGTGTCAGTGTGTGTTAATTGTTAAAATAAGATTAAAAAAAATATAGAGTTGGTACTGGCATGTAGGGTGGGCCCACAGTGGTGGGTAAATCGACATCGTTTGCGTCTAGGGATCTGTTTAGGGTGATATTGACGATTTCCCAAACAATTTAATAAGGGTATGTCTAAATAAATCCTTTAGTAGAAACAAAATGATTACTTATTGATTGGGTTTTGTTGATTCACTTGATTAAAGTGACTTTTAACCATTAATTTTCTTTTTAACTTTTATCTTTGTTATTTACTCACTTATTAAATTATATATACATACATAAAAATACTAAAATATTAAACACTAATTGATTAATAACACAATGAACGTCACACAATTATTTCGATATGTTTAATTGTATATATATTCTTTACTTTATATAAAAAGTAATTAAATCTTAACATAATTATAAATTAATAAAATATAATTAACATAAAAATAACATTATATAAAACAGATTCTAGATTATCATAATATTTATTAAACTCTTCCTAACGACTAGCATATGAGTTTTCTCATCCAGATGCAATATCATTTTTTACATAAAAAGTAATCAAATTTTAAGATATTCATAAATTAATATACTACAAAAGAAAAGTCACAATAATGCGCGATTTATTGCGTCTTATCGCGCTTTATTTTACGTCATGCCTTACATAACCGTCTTGGTCTATTTCGTAACGTGAGCTCCACACCTGACGCCTTGGAGATATTAAGGCGCGCCTTTTAAAACTCTGGGTAAAACGATAATATATTATTATTATTGTGTTTTGTTTACTACTAATGATATCGTTATAAGTAAAAAAAAAAGTTGGACGCAAGTATTAAAATGAGATTTTCAAATAATAATCAGTACAAATTTTTTTTTATAAAACAATAAATATTTAGTTAAGATTTTCATTTATTATAGTATGTACACCAGTAAACAAAAAAATTACAATATGTTATAATTTTATTATTAGTATTAGTTTTATTGTTATTGTAAAATTAAAAATATATAAATACAAATTAAAAAGAAAAATAATCATTATAAATCATTTAAGAATGTGTGATGGGATTTTTCTTTCTCTCTCCTTGAGTCTCACGCCACTGCATCTCTCTTGTCCTCCCCAATCCCAATACATTTACCAATTTATTAGGGTGTTACTATTCCTACCGGATAATCTTTTTTTTCTTTTAAATTTCAATATTTTTTTTATTACTTTTTTACACTTTACGTATTGGGAGTCCAAAATTCTCAAAATTCCATCACTCAATCACATAAATTCATGAAGAAATGACAAAAAGGACAAAATTATTAATATTGATATTTTATTATTTTTTATCGATTTACCTTATAATTTTGTTTTTTTTTCTAATATCGTGTAATATATATATTGTTCAGTACAAACTACAACGATGGACTGAATATGTGATAGCGTTTTTAGTAACTTTATTTTTTTCATAGTTTTTGATTTGTTTGTCGGTAAAATGTTTAATATATCACTGTGATTTAATTAATTTTACCTATACTTTACTATATTTTCAACTCGAGATATCTTTTATTTCTTTAAGTATCAAAATAAGTCACACACTTTCCATTTTGGGTGTTTCAAAATAAGTGACACTTTATAACTTTCCTTATTTGGTAAAAAATATGGGACACATACCCACTAATTATCTACTCATTAATATCACTTTATTAAAAAAAAGTGGGACTCATCCTACACTAACTATGTACTTTAATCTATTTTAACCTATATTTTAATTTTTTACCTTAAAAAACGTGTAAGTCAATTTGTGTCACTTATTTTGAAACGGAGGAAATAGTAAGAATCAATATAATTTCACTTATTATAATAAAAAAATCTTAGGACTTTTGAGTTAGCGTCAACAAATTTAAGTTTTTTAATCTAAATATGGAACACTTAAGTTTTTTAATCTAAATATAATTGCCGTTAAAAAAAATAGGCACAGCAGTCTTGTCATATATCAAATCAAAGTGGAAAATAAAATAAAAAGAAAATGGTAAAATCAATCATGTCTCTCGGTAGGGAAAGTGAAATGGTTTGGTAGGCATAGACACGCCCATTTATTAGAGGGGTCCTTTTAGTAGCACCCTTTAATAAATATATAAAAAGCTACCCTTTACATCCCTATACTTTGCTACTTGATTCTAAAGGACAAGAAACAACATTTTAAAAAAATACTCCGTAATTTGTAACCAATTTCCCCTACTATTACAGGATTAATTTGCTTAGGCTTATCTCAACGGCTCGTTGGATATTTTGTCAGAGTTCTTCGGTCGACTGATATTGTTAACATGATCTCGACGGTGGTCTAGATGTTAGATACTCGTCAGATAAATTTTGTTATTATTTTTTAATAATATATTAATTTTTGTATTTAATTAAAAATGGTAATGTGGTGGTAATGTCACAAAACTGAAAATAAAATGAAGAAATGTTATTGAAATGAACTTTTCAGTGGGGAAGATGACGATGTGATATTGATGTGACAAAATTCTTGAGTTAGAGATGAGATAAATGTTGAAAGATGTCTTACAAACTTATACGGATGACAATAAATTGTTACTTATTAGTAAATAGGATAGGTTAGATTAGTATGGCCTAACTCAATTGTAAAATATTATAGCATGCAATTGATATAATCCCTGATAAATCTTGACTCAATGGTGTTAGTGTAAGTTTATGGGTACCATTTTAAAAATAGTTGGTTATAAGAGTAGTAGCTTAGGATCCTTATATGCAAATTGTAGGTTCATTATTTGTCCAATGTAAAATATTACTCAACAATTAGTTGAAACTTGAATCCTATACAAGACAAGAGTTGTCAAATCGTGCCATCGTTTTGTGTTTTTGGGTAACATGACACGAAATGACACGAATTCGTTCAACACGAAAACAACACGACACAAAGTCGTGGTTTTTATTTTGCTAACACGAAACCGACACGATTAAAAAAACGATAAACACGACAACACAAGATAAATAATAAATATATCAAATTTTTTAGTTACTACCTGCTAAAAACACGACAATACGACAAAAATATAACATAAATTTCTAAATGTTCCAAAAATCACAACTATCGTTTCAATTTCGTGTTAATCTCTGAACACGAACACGGCACGACACGACTTCGTATTTATTTTACACGACACGAACACGACACGAAAAAGAATTCAAATTTTGATTTCGTCTCAATTTCGTTTCGTGTATATTTGTCGTGTCGTGCCAGATTTTGACAGCCTTATATACAACCATCATATGAGTCTTTTTGGCTTGGCTTGAACTTGAATTGGGAAATATTCGAGTTCGTTTTATAGATCAAACACTTTGAACATAGCATTAGAAGTGAGATCAATAACCGAGTTCAATATAAAAGCTCGAATAGTTTGATAAAGTCTAATGAAGTTATGGAAAACAGCTAGGTCATGGACAAAATAAACTAGAAGGGCCATTTAAGTAAGAAATTATAACTTGCAAGCCTTTGAAAGTATAAGGGATAAACCCATAAAATATTACTCAAAAGTCTCCTCCTTAGGCCACGGGTCAACGACTTTCAGGATCCGGCTCATCATTAGTGACGACTTTACGGACCCCACAACAGCTTTTCTCAAGACCAAACGACCTAAGCACAACCAATTAAACGAACCACACGTTTAGTGACCGGTTTAGAGATGCACACAAACCGGTTGTTGACCAAACTGGTTTTGGGTTTGATCAAAACCGGTTTTGATCAACGCCGGTCAAAACCGGTTTTGACCAAATTGGTTTTGGTTACTAACCGATTTCTCGACTCAAAAACTCTAACCGGTGTAATGGGTTTTGTAACCGGTTCGGTTTCAAACCGGTTAACCGGCCAAAACCGGTGTGTTGACCAAATTCGCGGTCGGTTTTAGTCAAAACCGGTTTCAAAAACCGGTTACTAACCGGTTTTTACCTTCAAAACCCCAAACCGGTTCCAAACCGATCGGGTATTCCAAAACCGAACCGGTTTTGGTCAAAACCGGGTTTGACCGGTTCGGTTTCGGTTATTTTGTGCACGGCTAGATCGGTTTGTGAACTAGGCTCAGATTTATTTATTTTCATTCGTTTAATAAAATGAATGAATATTAAAAAACTTTGTTTTCATTTAATTATACAAACGAACATAAACAAATATCTGTTCGTTCAATTATATTTCATGAACGTTCAATTACATTTCATGAACATGAATAGGTATTCGTTAGTGTTCATTTATGTTGGTTAATGAACGCTCTTTATGTTCAAATTTTATATAAAGATTTATTGTTCTATATTTGATGTTTACTTTTTAATACATAGTAGTTAAAGTAATAATCTTGTTGTAGAACATGTTACTTCATTTATAGTGATTTTAAGATGTTAAGTGTGATCTCTTTGAAAATTCATATTGTGGTTTCTTATTCTTTTTCTTGTCTTCATTGAGAATTGTATCTAATTGACTTCGTAAATACCTTGCTTGTCAAGGATATAATAATGTAATTAACTCGTTCGTGAGCTATCAAAATAAATAAATAATTATAGCACGTAATTCATTAAATATGCATACCTTTTTTGCCACCATCGTTAAAATCTCTTGCTTAAAATTAAGCTCTTAAAATTAGATTTTTTTTACTCAATTTATATCTTTAATGTCAGTTAATCTTCACCTATGAATGGACGTCTAATTTGCCGTTAGGTTAATCAAATAAGTAATGTTAGCGGTTAAATTACTTAATATGATCTGATAATAGATAAAGTATTTAGATCTAAGACTGCTCGTAAAGAAAGCGTCGCTTCCCTTAGGTCGCGCCTTGTAACATGCTGGGACGTGTCCCACCCCTTCACATGACAAGCCATAGACACGTGTCATTTGGGTCAAACGTCGTCTAGACGAGCTTGTGCAGTGGGTCACATGAGAATGAAAGTGAAGGGGTTTGTTCGCCTGCTTATGTGAATTTGGTCGAGAATTTTCTTGTGTTTAGTCGCAAGTGAAAAAGCTGATGTGGCGCTGATGTCCTTACGCATAGTTTAGTAATCATAGTTTTTTTACCGGCTAACATACACCCCTTAATCCTACATTTTTTTATCCAAACCGAGACTTGAACATACAACTATACATGTGAAACACTATAAACATAGTTTTATAACTTACTACTGTATGAGAGTACCTTTTTTCTATTCTACGCCGCCTTCTAGACAAAACAAGAAAATATAGACCTAAACTCTTAAAAGCCTTTTGGAAAATGTTACCACATTTTGCATTTACAACGACCGTGAAATTTTCATGCATCAACGAAATAGTGGTCAACCGTTAGAAAAACGAACTTCTAAGAAAACATAATTGTTTCATGAGAACCATCAACCCGGTGAAATGTTTGCATATAATGTAAATTTTATAAACAATTAACATTCTGTATTAATCTTAGCATTTGATTAATATGAACTTTTATACTAATCAAATAACTAATAAGATTTAGTAGGAAACAATATCATCTTTCATATCTACTGTTATAGTTTTGGCATAAGTCCATTTTATCACATATATGAAATGTTATAATTTTATGCATAAATATATAACATGTATGTGTAACATGATGGATGCTTAGATAAACTAAAGGTTTATAGAAAAATATATATACATATTTTACAGAAACGGATAAATGTATTTTAGTGTTGGATAACAAAGACTAGCCAGGCTCTCCATACCTAATCCTAATCAAATAGAGATTTCACAATCAACACACAATTAGTGTGCAAGCGTGCGTATGGAAGTTAAGAAAAATGTTGCCATATATGGTCAACACATGTAGGCCTATTGATTTTGACTCCAAATAGATGTGAACTAATAAACAATTTTGAAAATTAATCAAACGTATAAAATACTTTTTATTTATCGTATATAGTGTTGACTATAAGTTCATTTCCACCATATTTTCTCTCTTGCAGTACAATTGTGCATAGCTGTCTTTCTTGTGTGCGAACTTTTGAATGAGGACACCCATATAATTATACAACATAACGTGATATATGTACCATAAAAAGTACTTCACTTACCATATTGAACAAATTTTAAAAATAGATTATACAGACATACTCAAACATAAGTTGTAGTGTGAAATGTTTTTTTTTTTTGTTTTGTATAGAAATCAATTTATTTTTTTTACAATAGAAAGAGAGATTGGTACCAAGTTTTAGTAAATTTGATTTCATGTGAATTGATAGATTGGATAGATAAGATCTATAGACTTTATCTAATGCGCTTATATTTTATTGTGAGCTAAATAATATATGTTAGAACACATACAAAACTCCGTTTTTGAAGTGTGAACGAAGTTCAGGATTAAAAATTTAAATCAATATACAATAGCTTTCACTTCCTTGTTGATCTTTCTTAACACCGGACTAGGGGTGAGCATATTGACCGAAAAAACCGAACCGAACCGAAAACCGACCGAAACCGAACCGAGCCGAAACCGATAACATGTTATCGGTTCGGTTTCGGTTTTGAAAATTCATCGTTATCGGTTATCGGTTCGGTTCGGTTTTCGGAAAATGATGAACATTTGGCCTAAAATAACCGAACCGAAACCGGACCGAACCGAAACCGAACCGAACCGAAACCGATAACATGTTATCGGTTCGGTTTCGGTTTTGAAAATTCATGGTTATCGGTTATCGGTTCTATCGGTTCGGTTCGGTTCGGTTCGGTTTTGGCCCGATAAGCACCCTACACCGGACAACTCCAGCTTCATGCTATTTTTCAAACATATTTATGATATTTAAAGCTTAAACTTCTAATTATAAAAAATAATTCCAATTTTCGGTTTCCTACTTTCGTATGCAGCTACCAACTTCCAGCTTCCAATTTATTTTGCCAAACATACCGCATATGAATTTGCACGGTTCAAGAACTGAAACGAACCAAGAACCGGGAAATGAGGAATGAGAAGCGAACCGATAATACTCAGAACCAAACCGAACCAGACCAACAACCGAGAAAGTTTTTATGACTTAACTCTGAATACCTTTTTATGACCCATTAAATTATACCTAAGCCTCTTTGTTGAGTAATGTCTCATATTGGACAAATAATGAACCCGTAATGTGTTTTTAAGGATCCTAAACTACTCCTCTTACAACCAATTGATTTAAAAATGAAACCCACACACTCACAATCTTATTTGGACACAAAAAGTATGTTCCAAGTGGTCAATGGTAAAGCTGCTGAGAGAAGAGAGGCACAGAGCATGTAGCTGTCGTACCTCTCACTTTATCGGACATCTTTTTCTGATCTCTCGTACGAACTTAATTTCTCTAAAACCACTTTATCGAGACCTTCCGGTATTTTCGGTTCTGAAACCGGTTTTGATTCGATCAGAACCGGTTTTTATCAGATACATAGTCCACTCTCCTAAAATGGGTTTAAACTGAACCGGTTTTTCCCAAATCGGTTTTGGCCTTTGTTTGACCAAAACCAAACTAATTTTGACCAAAAATCCGGTTTGTGCTCATCTAACTTTAGCCCAACCAATCTAATTACAAAGTTGATAACACATTAACACCTACAAGAATAAAATTCCCAAACTATGAAATTGCCACACGTTCTATGATCCAAAAGTGTGACTGTGTGAGTCTGTTAGATACATATATACACTCAAAAAATTCCATTATAAAGAAAAAAACAAATAAACAAAAGAAATTGCATTCAACTTTTACTCATAAATAGCCAAGTCATGAGAAAGTAACGCTTCCAGAACGGGATCAAATCCCTTTGTACGATAGTAACGATAACAATATTAAGTCTAAATAATACCGAAACCAAAAAAAAAAACTATACAGGATCTTGTTAATAAATCGAAATTACTCTAATTCCAAATTAAGCTAGCTCATTTACTAAATTAGGACAAGTTAATTAACTCCCAATTTCACCATCATAACAATCATCCCGATTCATTGCAATAAACCTTTTCAATTTATATTTCCCTTTCCCGATTAACTCATTGTTGATGTAGAACTCAATTTCCCCTGTTTTGTCCCACAAATCTTTAACTCGTGCTATTACTCCCATTTTTTTGGCACGATTCATAGAACTTTACTACGGGATGAATCGTTAAGTTTTCACACGTGATTAACGGTTGTAATAACGGCTCCACAACCTGTAAAACGTGCTTAAACGTATAAGAACTATTCTCGAAAAAAGATCAAAACCTATTAAGGACTCAAACAGTCAAACTCGTGGACCCAAACCCGAACACATATTATGAGTCATGCATAAATTATGGAGAATTTAGTAACAAAATTTCAAAAGAGTTCCATCGTCACTCAAACCTTACTTTCACTCGGTAATAATAAGTTTCAAAAGTGTTCAAAAAATGTGAAATTACCTTTTATTGGAACAATTACACATGATTGGAACAATTTTGAAACTTGTTTATTATTACGGAGTAATTCGTTATTAAAAGACAATTTTATCTGACGTCCTAGTTCTTGGTATGTGAAGATGCATTGTTAGGTGTGTATCTAAAGTTCTAAACATAAAAATAAAAATATATCAATAAAGAAATTGTAAAAGGTGACGAAACTTTATTTCTGTTTATTCGCTAAATTATAGAGTACTATCTTAAGAAAAATTGGAATTTAAAATGTAGCTCAAATTAACTTCTTTTAGCAACGCTTTGTTGTTAAATGCTTCTTTTAGCAACGCTTTGTTGTTAAATCGGTAGCCGGTGATTTGTTCTAGCTCCTCCAAATTTGGCGTTACCGGCGGTGGTTCAATTGCTTGATTTTGTTATTCCATGGTGGATAAATTTCTGAAATTTGAAAGATTCAGGCAGCTATGTTTCTGTTTTTATGGTTTTCGCTCGTAGCCTCTGAAGTATTTTTTCTTCGTATGGTGCCCTTTAGGGTTTTTTTTTTTTGCTAAAATGCATTTTAGTACCTTGAACTTGGCTAACTAGGTCCTTTACTACCCTGAACTATTAAAGGTGCAGCTGCAAAATGGTCGATTTAGGTACCTGACTCACTAATTTGAACTTGTTTTCCCACGAGATTTGCTTCCAATATCAATATATTGAGATTAACGTATACTTTTTATTCCATCTAAAGCCTCAACGGAAGTAAGTCAAAATATGAGCAAATTAATGAGTCAGGGTACTAAATTGACCGTTTTGCGAAGTTCAGGGTACCATGCTGCACCTTTAATAGTTCAGGGTAGTAGAGGACCTAGTTAGCCAAATTCAAGGTACTAAAATGCATTTTGGCCATTTTTTTCTTAGTTGTGGATTTAAGGTAGAAAAGAAGACAGAGAGAGATAAAAAGGGTAGAAGAAGTTACTGGTGAGTATAGGAAGTTCTGATCGGAACAAGAACTTTTGGTAACGGTTCTTTAATTTTTTGAGGTTTCCACTTTTGTTAGTTAGTTCTCTACCTTAAAAGAAATAAATCGCGGCTAATAAGATTCGAACCCAAGACCTCTCCTAACTTATCACTATGTGTTAACCACTTGCTATACATTACACTTTGGTAACACTACCCACACTTAATAACAAAAGTCTGTTATTCGAAACCGTTTAAAACTCAAATTAAAAGAATACTATAGCCCATTCAATCATGCGTATTTTTAGTGGAATTTATTTTTACTTAAAATGCAATTTGTAACCGACAATAAGATATGGTAAAGAGGTGTTGGTCAACCTCTTATTTCCGTTTATTTTTTTATTTGCGAAACAATTTTGGGATTACTACTTCCTCCGAAATTTAGCCCCTATCATAATCAAATTCTTATCAACTAAGAGTATATAAACTATGCACCATAAATTATGGTTATCCGACTTCACTCTTGAATAAAGAAGCGAAATTTTAATGTTATCTATCACAACGTGATATTAAAGAATTAGATGTATATATAGTAGACATGAATGTAATAATATACGCTTAAAAATCCAGACAACAAATTTGTTTATTATAGAAAAATTTGCTTCTATTCTAATTTAAGTTTTTATTCATTTACTCAAGTACAAAGTATATGTAATTAAACAACATTTGTTCCTTACAAAATATAGTTTCACAATAGCAAAATATCGCAAGTTTCATGATTTCTTGTAGCAATTCATAATTTCATAGTTTCATCAGACCACCGCCACCATCACCCACTAATTAATCGCCACCAAATATAGTCACTGGGTACCCGCCGTCGCATTGCGCGAGTACCCTGCTAGTATGTTTAATCATCTTATCATTAAGTGTCAAAATTTATGGATTGTATGAGTATAGGGAATTATTGATTACAGATTTTATCTTGTGTTAAACAATTACTCTATATCGTATAGTTTAGAAGATATAATTTAACATCCCAACCAATAAGTTAAAACAGTGTCTGAGTGTCACACGTGAAAAGTTAGAACATACATTAATAAATAATAAGTACATATAATTTGTTAGAACATCTTGATATTTTGTAACTAGATTAAATAAAACATGATTTAAATGTCTGCAGCAAAGCGCGGTATTTTTATACTTCTTTTTTTACAGTTTTCACTATATATTATTGAAGAGATGATTTATATACTATAGAAATTGATGTGCATATACCATAATCATATATAGGATGTGTTGTACCATGTGTATCATTGTATCGATAATATAATCTTGTGGTGTACTGGTGTACATATTAATTTATGCCATGTATGATTCACCTCCTATGTTATTTAGGTACCTTATTCTTGTATCTCATAGAAACAACATACGGAGTACTATTTTGTCTTTTAAGGTAATTTGAGAGTTTGAGAACAAATTTACTTAGAAAAATCTAGACCACTTTATTTCGTAGGCTATATACAAGGCCCACTAGTTATGGGCCTTAAGGCCACATCTTGTTACAAGATTACGTCCATTTTTGTTTTTGTTTCTAAAAAATGATTTAAACATGTTAATATGACATATAGGTTCTAAATTCTAAGGTCGTGTTTTTACTTCCCATGAAAACTGATGTAGCTTGTCAAATTTAGACGAATAATTAGTTGAATCCCAGTCAAAATTGAAATTTATGGAAGCTTTACTTATTTTTAATATTTAAAATAACTACTAAAGATTGGAAAATTATGTAGTATATATAAGTAAAAGATAAGAAAAGAGAATAATTTTTAATACTCAATTTTTTACTTATTTCATGTTTTAATCCTCCAAAAAAATTGACAACGAGTTTATACTAAAGTCTAAACCGTGATTAACTTGTTTGCTAGATAAAAAAAAACACCATTGTGGGATGTTATTACGTATTAATACTTACAAAACCCATTTTAACTTTTAAACTTTTCTTTTCGGAATACTTCAATCCGTCAACTTTTATATACATTTATAGCAACTTTTATAACAATATAGAATAACAATAGCACTATTAAGTTAAAATATAAATGAAATGTTCAACTAAAACTTTAAAATTTAAACCATATTTAATTCTAAAAAAATAGTGACCGGCTTTACCTGCACCAACAAAGAGTTTTGACAGAGTTTAGAATTCCTAATTATATTTTGAGGTATTATTTGTGTCTAATTATGTGCTTACTCATTTGATAAGATAAGTATCAAAATCAAAGGATGATATGAGGAGAAAAATTTAGTAAATTACATATGTCATCTAATAGGGGGCCAGTAAATATAAACAGTAGACATAAAAATCATTTCTGGTATGTAAATTGTAAAATTTGCATTTGCAATGGTTGACTGAAAGATATGCCACAATATGGGCCAACTTACTTACCTTTTAACGGCTCCTCGTTAAGGAAAAGGTCATATTCCAATCTCTCTATAATTATGTAACACAAACGATTTGATACAGATTTTATATTATAGATGAATATATATTAATCAACCAGACCCGTAAATAATGCTAAAAGAAAATATATTAATTAACCAGACCCGAAAACAATCATAACATGATATATATTAATCAGTCAGACTCGTAAACAATCCTAAAAGAATATATATAAATCAGGGAGACTTGTAAATACTGACGACTAAATAAAAGATGCTTTATGTTTTATACCATATTAGATGCCCTTTCATTTCTCTTTACATAACAACCCCTTGTTGAATGAACATCATTTTATAAACTCCTTGTTGAACAAATTTAAAAAACTATAAATTACCACAACCCGCAAACACTACCATCAGTCACCGTTACTACCGCCACTACAACCTACCATCCATGAGCACCAACATCCACTTTCATTACTACCACTATCACTCACCAATTGGTCGGCATCAAATATAGTCAAAGGATAGTCGTCGACTCATTACGAATAATACATTAACAAAGGGGATTGACATTTTTGAATGATGATTTATGCTACATTCTACATCATTAGTTTCTCTTTAAAAAGTGTGCACCGTTCATTTCTCTTTACAAAGTAGCCTCTAGTTAATAACAATGTCAAAATCACAAGACAATTCATATACTAGACGCTTTTTTAAGTGCCCAAAAAAGTTCAAAATATCCGGTTCTCCAACCATTGTCAAAATCACCTCATGCGGTTTGGTTGCACATGTGGCCAGACTTTTGTGAGTTGGTTGGTTGTTTTATTATGCGTAAGGTGTTGTATATTATAATTTAATGTTAAATCGGTGTTAGGATTGTCATTAGTACAATGGTTTAGTTTGGAGAAAAAACTAATGATCAAACTAATCTAATAATAAAAAAAATAACGTTAATTACTATGCTAACTTGCTCTCGTAATTTTGATTGTCTCATAAAAAGTCAACACTATACTAAAAGATTAAAAGTAGAATAAATAAATTTGGAGTTAAATAAAATAAGCTTGACATCACAATATACCATATTTAATTCTCTTCACGCAACATTTATTTACTAAAAGTTAAATATCAAATTCCAATCTCTATATAATACTAGACTCAATTCATTGCTCCTAAGTCATAGCTTTTTTACCACACTATTTGATCACCATGGAAACCAATAACCACCAAACCCCATCGCAAACCACCACCACAGTCGTCACAAAGTTGAAAAACAATTTGATTTTCCGGTCAAAATGGGCGGAGCTTAACGGTGCAATGGGCGATTTAGGAACCTACATACCAATCGTTTTAGCATTAACACTCGCTAGCGACCTTAATTTGGGCACTACATTGATTTTCACCGGAATTTACAATATCATCACCGGAGCGATCTATGGTGTCCCGATGCCGGTCCAACCCATGAAATCAATTGCTGCGGTGGCTATATCTGATCCCGAATTCGGGATCCCGGAGGTAATGGCGGCGGGTATTTGCACCGGTGCGATTGTATTCGCGTTGGGTGTCACCGGACTTATGCGGCTAGCTTATCGGGTAATTCCGTTACCGGTGGTTAGGGGAATTCAGTTAGCTCAAGGTCTGTCATTTGCGATGACGGCGGTTAAGTATATACGTAAAGTGCAAGACTTTTCAAAGTCAAAATCGAAAGGAAATCGACATTGGTTAGGATTTGATGGATTAATTCTAGCAATTGTTTGTATTTGTTTTATTATGATCGTCCACGGCGCCGGCGATGAAGATAAAGATGACGATAAAAATGAAGAAGAAAACGAAAATAATAAAGGGAGAAATTGGAGAAAAATTATGACAGTTTTACCCTCAGCTTTTATGGTGTTTTTGTTGGGGGTAATTTTGGCAATTGTAAGAGACACTAAAGTGGTGACCAAATGGTTCAAAATTGGGCCATCTTCAATACAAGTTATAACAATTTCTAAACAAGCTTGGAAAAAAGGGTTTCTCAAGGGTACAATTCCACAATTACCCTTGTCGATTCTTAACTCGGTTATCGCGGTTTGTAAATTATCGAAGGATCTTTTTCCCGAGAAACCCGTGACCGCGACATCCGTTTCCATGACGGTCGGGTTGATGAACATAGTTGGGTGTTGGTTTGGTGCAATGCCATGTTGTCATGGGGCCGGTGGGCTAGCGGGTCAATACAAATTTGGCGGGAGAAGTGGCGGGTGTGTAGCCCTACTTGGTGGAGCCAAATTGTTACTCGGATTGCTACTAGGTAGCTCTATTGTAAAGATGTTGACCACATTTCCCGTTGCGGTTCTAGGTGTGTTATTATTATTTGCGGGTATCGAGCTAGCCATGTGTGCTAGAGACATGAAATCGAAGGAGGAGTCGTTTGTTGTGCTTGTTTGCACCGCGGTCTCGTTAGTTGGCTCGAGTGCCGCCTTAGGGTTTGTGATTGGTATGGTGGCACATCTACTACTTAGGGTTCGGAAATTGGGTGGTCCGAATAAAATTGATTCCGTTTCGTCTTTTTGGATGCATAACCCATAAAAATGACCAACGTTTTGTGATCCGAATGATTCAACGCGGGTGAATACTTGTTTACTCGTCTAGCAATTCTCACGTGTAGTTATAAATTTATACTAAGTTTGTTTTTTATTTGCTTTGAAGATTTGAAAAAAGGATGTAAAAACATTTGGTATAGAAGTACAATTAAACAATGTTGTACAACTTGTTATGTATTATGTGATGAATAAAAAGTTTGCATTTCAAATGTATATAGGGTTAATTTTGTATAGGGATGAGTGTTTGTCTGCAACCGGCCTACACCAACCTGGATCGGGTTTGGACCCGAACCGTTTAGATGGGCCAAATATTGGGTTTCAATTCCAAGGTACTTTTAGCCCAATCGAAGGGACTCATATCTTAAATTTTAGATTTTTCCATTGAAAATAGTGTTATTCTATACGATGTTGTCAAATATAGATCGTGAAGTCACACACATAATGAATTTGGTGGCACGACCAAAATGAGAGAATAAACTATCTTGACGTAAGCGTGAATTTCAACTTTTAATCAGTTATCACCTCATCGATTCGGTTAACTTGTTCATGAGTCGATTTAAAACCGGATTCGGATAACTTGATTTGTCTTCATATTCAAAATTGAATTTTGTGTCGAAACGTAGCACTATGCCGATTTGAAACCTAAATATATTGTAACAAAGTTTTACAAAAATCATATACGTGTACATACATCTTATCAATTATATGTCTTTTGGAAACCAGTCTCTCTATTACGGGATATAAATATGATTGTGTACATCTCACCTATATATACTTTGGTTTTGACGGGATTAAATAGTTTTATTATTGGAGTTAATTGCAAAATGGTCTATGTGGTTTGGTCAAATTGCATGTTTGGTACATGTGTTTCATTAAGTGCAGACGCGGTGATCATGGTATGCATTTTTGTGCACTCATGGTCCTTCCGCCCTAACGCTGTTAGCTTTCGTCCGTTGGTGGCCGCATGTGCCCCACATGCAAAATAACAAAATCACCCTCATGTGCGGGGCACATGCGGCTACTAACAGACGGAACCTAACAACGTTAGGGTGGAGGGACCACGAGTGCAAAAAAATGCATATCATGGGTACCACGCCCGCACTTAATGAAACACATGAATTAAACGTTCAATTTGGCCAAACTACAAAGATCATTCTTGCAATTAACTCTTATTATTGTTTGGATGAATAATATTATAAAATGTCTATATTGAACCACTTCCATTTATCAAAGTCAAATGAATCCGTTTAAACAACAATGTAATGCGAGGAGCCGCATACACGGTGTTTCACGTCTACAAGACTATAACTATCATTTTTCTAAGTTTCTACCATGTAATCGAGTGCGTCGGCATTTGACTATTCATTTGTGTAATGACTATATTACCCTCTTATAGGACCCAATCTCATTTTCAGTTGCAATAATTCAAAGTCAAAATAATATTTCACAACACCTTTCACATAATGATTCAACACCTAACACGTCACCGGCTCACCGCCACCTTCAACACCACCATCAACCACCCTTCACTGCCGTCCATTTGATATAATTAAAGTCTCCATCACATTTGTCCCATATGTGTAACATCCTTATATTCTATGGTAGATTTTTTATTTTTTCAAATTAAAATGTGAATATGTAGCCATTTCCAATATATATTATTACAATTAATAATATGATCACCGTAGTATACACGATTTTTCTATAGAAATGATAACAAAAAGATTTAAGAGTAAACTACAAACAATTTTTCATCTAATATTCCGTTCTATATGAAAAATAACACTAAAATACACATTGACATTAATTATGATACAGATGAAATTTAACTATTGAAAACCGAACCGAAAATCACATTCGATTTTCTATTTGGTTAGTCCCCCCCCCCACCCCCAATGTTCACTCATATCCGAGAACGAACTTGAAGTGCAGTAAAAACTAAAATTAATGAAATTATAACACTGAAAACCGAACCGAAAACTATAATTAGTGTTGGTTCGGCTCAGTTTCTGACGGTTTTCAGCCCGATTTGATTTTTTCGGTCAAAATGCTCACTCATATTTGGTAACAATATTTAGGTTGCTTATATTTAGAGTATAAGCTCAGCTACCTCGAGAGAGCTCGTTATTAACAAAAATATCTTAAAAAGGAGAGGTCGTAATATTGCTGCCTAATATTTGCTCCTACCCATCTTCCTACCCACAATATCAATATAATTGTCAAAATCAAATTATGATATGAGGAAAGAGAATCAGTGAGTTACACATCAAGTTAGAAGTGGGTAGGAAGATGCGTAGTAAGAAAATGTATGAAGAAATATAAATATCCTAAAAAGGAGAAGTCGTATTGCTGCCTAATATTTGTTCCTACTCATCTTCCTACTCACGATATAAAGATAAGTGTCAAAATCAAATAATGAAATGATAGAAGAGAATCAGTGAATTACACATCAAATTTAGAAGTGGATAGAAATATGAGTAGTAAGAAAATGTAGGAAGAAATATAATTTCCGCTTAAAAAAAAGTGATGTCGTTATCACCATGATTAATTATTTTTAGTTGGACCAAACTTAATTAAAAGTTTAAAACCCTTAAATTCAACACCTATTTTCAGAAGTAAAAAAATAGTAAAACAAAATTAGTGGCAACCTACAATTTGCATGTATAAAAGCAGGGATTTCAGTCACCAACCTTTCTATCTTTGGTCTTATTTTCATTCTAAATTCTCCAAAACCATGATACGTTTTCACATCTTTCTCTCTCTACTCCTATTTTCTTCCACTACCACTTCAACTTCACGATTCAACGTCGCTCCACCGCCGGCATCATTTTCCGGCCGACAACAACTCTTTCAAACTTCAACAACAGCTATGCCTCCGGCTGCTTCAGATCTTCTTCAATCGGAGAAACGAAGAGTTCCAACGGGATCAAATCCGTTGCATAACAAACGAAAGTTCTAGAACAATCTGAAGCTAATTTAAGCAGGTTACAAGAATTCGTATAGTATATAGAATTAGGACATATTTTTTGGTTATTTATAATCTATTTAGCTTACTGGAATAGAATTTGAATTACTGATTTTACGAATAATCATTTTATTTAAATAAATATATATTTATCAGTTTCTTTTTATTTGTATCTCCTTTTAATGGTTTAATTATGTTTAAGAAGTCACTTATCGTTTGTGTTTTTGTTCCTCCCGATTGAACTTAATGCGATTACCTGAAAATCGATCCACGGTTTGAAGGTTTGAGTTGATAATTAACATTCAGTTGAGAGTACTCATAGAAAAATCATTTAATTAAAACTACTAATTAAGCTAACTTTACGTCCTTAATTAATGTAGTAGCTAGGTGTTTTATTATACAAGGTTTTTCTACCATATACATAGGTCATCTGTGAAATCGTGTTGTTATTTCGTGTTATTGGGTAATACGATACAAATTCGTTTTTCTCAACATGAACACGACATGAAGTCGTTTTTTGTTTTGCTAAAACGAACACGACCCAATTAAAACACGATAATATGAAGCCGTGTTTTGTTTGCTAAAACGAACACGACCCAATTAAAACACGATAATTAACATGAGATTAATAAATAACAAAAATATCAAATTGCTTAATTACTTTGTGTATGCTTAAAAATATGACAAAAATATAACATAAATTATTACTATATGTTCCCCGATTATAACAATCATGTTAATTTCGTAAATAACCAGTTCATTCAACGTGTCTTAATGTAAGCTAGCATTAGTTAAAAAATCATATTACATATAATTTTGGGAAAACTTATGTGAGTTGCTTTTGGGCTTATTTTTTTTAACAGCAAAAAGGAAGCAATGGGTCGAGCTTCGACATTGTTATGCATCACCTTCCCGCGGACCTCCAAACTATATTAAAAACTCGAATCTACCAAATTGCTAGATTAAAACTTTACAAAGGACAATGTAACCATTCTATCCATGAAATCTTAACATGATTTCGATTGGAGTACCAAATAAACGATAAAAATAAAGTTTGATCTTTAAAATAGTAAAAATAGTCTCAAGTTCAATCCCTAGTATCAGCAAAAAATACTACTTGTATTTTACTCGCGATTACTTTGACCTATCCGCAAAGTAAGTGGTTAACTGAAAATAGTCGACTTGCAAACCGAATTGAAACCAGTTTTTTATTTATTAAAGTGTGTATCCAGTTGATTGTAAACAGAGAGTCAGTCCTTTCATACTTTATTTAGACATATCACTAAATAACAACAAATAAGTCTATCTAACAAAAAAAGTATATAATTTTGGATTTGATTGAAAATGGAGCGAAAATGAAGGGCAGGGCCCGAAAATTTGATGGGATATGAATTGTGATGGTGTTAAATCCCAATAAATATAAATATTAGATACAACCACCATGCACTTGATAAGACTCTGGATCACAGCTTTACACGAATAAAGTGCATTCATGTGTTTCTCTTCCTCATGTGTCCTTTCAACCTATAAACATGTATTTACACATTATAATTTTTCAAATACTACGTTTTTTTCCTTTCCAAAATCGTGTTTCTCCTGCTTGTACTCTGCAAATGTTACCAACTACTAGCTTTTCCCGTGCAATAGATTTTCATATGATACTTACAAAATTGTTTATTCATATGAATACAACACTCAAAAAATTATTTACTCATATTTATACAACACTAAAAAAAGTGTTTACTCGTATTTATACAGCACTCAAATATATGCTTTAAGAAAAATAATAAAAATATACATATACAAATAACACTTACGTCTACATACATGAATAGTGTATATGTACAAATAACATATATGTATACATGCATTAATAACATAAATGCAAATCAATATTTATGGGTCCCTAAAAAATTCTCTTCATGTGTCTTCCATGATCGTTCATTTCAAAAATCAATGATTTATATTTATTTCTACCCAAAATTTAGAATATGCAAATATTGCTCACATACTAATGTTATACTTTATGTTATTTTATATTACAAAACATATGTTCCAAATTATTTTCTAGGAGCAAAATACACGCCTTTAAGGTTACGGGAGTTCACCTTCGCTGACCTCGGCCTACTCGCAAAGTGGATGGTTGCCCTAAAATTAATCAGTTCATGAAACGAGTAAGAATCCAAATTAAAAAAACACATGTTAAATAATCAATAGAAATAAGACTATTTTTTCATATATATGGTATCATTTAGTGGAATGTTACTCGCACGTGAGACAATATTCAATAATTTAAAAATAAACTTTATTATTCTTCATCTCCTTCATAAATAAACTTAACTATATGCTCTCGACATATACCCTTTAATCGATGTAACGTAAAAGATTCATAATCAATTTACATCTACCACTTGTACTACACTATTTGGAGGGTTTTGTTATAAAGAAAACGCGGAAAACATATAAAGAAAATAATTAAGTGGAGTTATAGTGGTTATACTCAATGTTTTAAAATCCGGGTTGACCCGGCCGGTTGACCCGGTTCAACCGTGACCCGGTGTAAAAGGTGGTTCAACCATGACCGGGTTTTTGCTTAAAATCGACCCTCTTCGACCCGGCCAGGTATTGTGAAAACCGGTGACCCGGGTTGACCCGGTTTTTAATATTTTACTTCAAATGTACAAATTTTATTGAATGATACACACATCTTTTGTATAATATTTGTTTATATGATGTTAATTGACCCAATTTTAAATGTTTTTACATCAAATGTATAATAATGTACAAACTTTACCACATGGGATACATATTTTTTATTTAATATTTTTTTATATGTCGTTAGTTGACCCGAGTTGACTCACCGGTTGAACCAGTTGACCCGTGACCCGGTCATCTTACCGGGCCGAGTAATAACCCGGGTTTTAAAACATTGGTTATACTTATGCGTATATGATAACAGGTAGCTCCACTTTAAAATTACCATAGGTGTGTGCGTGCTAGTTTAAATCATTATGTTGTTTTATTTATAAAATAATCATGCGAACATATAATATCTTTCTCGTGTATTTTTTTGCTTTTACAAAAGAATATAAAAGAAAATAGAATAAAATAAAAAAACGAACGAATCTGGATCAAGTGACTTTGAACTCATTTAAAATACAGCTAAAAAATATCGGGCTTTTAGAGGTTCATTTTTGCACTATATCAGAATAACCATCAGGACTGATGAGCTTTATTGGGCCACATCATTGGAGTCTTGCATCTACGTGTCAATCTTTTTATTTTCTTTTTTCTATTTAGTTATTTAATATTTCAATTTAACATCTCCTACATTCACTCGACAAATATTTAATTTAAATTTTGAATTAAATTCATTTTATATTTATTGTTATTATTTGTCTGTACCAATTTTAGTAAAAATAATTCTATAATTTGGAAATTTTAATAACATCTAAAATTTAGAGATTAAAATAAATATTCTTATTACGATCAGAATATTATAATATTCAGATATTTAAAATATTTTATATGTTATTAGAGAGATTTTTTTTCTAAATTAACATTGATCAGTTTTCATTTGCAATATTATACGTTAATATATGATACGTTGAGTGTCAATAATAGCTTAAGTTCTTTATGTTGTAGTTTACATGTTTACATTTTGCTAAAAATCTAGCAATAACTATATATAAATACATATTTTACACTTTTAATACCATAAATTTGATTAATTACTTTTCCAGTTCATTGTCGAATTTATAGTCTAAACCAGCTCCATATTTCCACGCCTCAAGTTGCCTCTTCCATTTATACTTATTCTCAGTCGAAAATGTATCAATCATAGGCCTAAAACAACATTAAAAAGGGTAATTTAGTCATTTTACAATCTTAAAAAAACATCAAAAAGACGAATACCACCTTATTAATGGGTCGATATACACCGAAAGAAATGTATAAGAACCCAATAACGAAAAATGTCCTAGCCAGTCAATCAGCACCGGGAAGCCAACCTGCAAATATAATTAGATTTAATTACGTAAATGGTCCCTATGGTTTGTATGTAATTACGATTTCGTCCTTCGACTTTTTTTATTACACGAATAGTGCCTAATTTTGAAACTTGTAACATCAATGCCCCTTAAAAATTTAACGACCGTTAGTGTTACAAGTTTCAAATTTTGGGAATATTTCCGTAATAAAAAAACTATGTATTTATTTTTAACTGCTTATTTACCTGTTTAAAAATAGAAGGAAGGATTTGAGGGTTTGTTAGCATAACTAGGCCTAGTGTCTTCACCAGAGGACCAAATTGTATTACATCCTGTAACAGTCAAAGTCAAAATCAAGACTAAATTACAAAATTTGTTTATCTGGTCTTCTAAATTCTACGATTTTGTCTATATACTTTTAATTTCGCTTTTTTTTTGTCCATGTACTTTTTAATTTCGTGATTTTTATCCCGGTCTTCAAATTTTATTTTATTTTGTCTATTTTGACCTAAAATGACCAAAATACTTTTATTGTTATTGTTATTTTATTTCTTTTTTTTTTATTTCTTTTCTTTCTTCCGTTGTCGTCTTCTCCGGCAAAAAAAATACTAAAAAAGTGAGATAAATTAAAAATAAGGGTATTTTGGTCATTTAAGGTGAAAAATAGACCGAAAAAAATGAAATTTGAAGACCATAGGGACAAAAATCACGAAATTAAAAAGTACAGGGGGGAAAATGAAAAAAAAAGTACAATGAGCAAATCATAGAATTTAGAAGAGCAAGATATAACAAGTTACCTGAAGAAATGGTCTTAGAACAGGATCACCTAGCCTCTGTGGAAACACTAATTAATAATGATTTATATTTTTATAAATTATTATTTATAAAAATTAAAAAGCTACAGAAACTAAACCTGCATGCTCTGAAAATTGGCATGAAGAAGGTTGTTGATGAAATCTGGTGAGACACCGGCATCTTTTCTTGCTGACATGGCTCTTTGGAATAACCATGATGCACTTAAATTTGGCTGAAAATTATATATTTCATTAAAATAAACAATAATATTTATAATCTCATTAAAATTATATTTCGTTATCATATAATCATGAATTAGATGCTAACCATGTATGGATTCAACAAGGACAAATTATCAGAGTCAAGGAGATTTCCATCAATCGCTTCATATATTCCTGATTTTCCATATGAATAAGATAAAATTATAAAAATTGTCCCTCGGGTATTTCAGATTCTGCGTTTTTGTCCCTACAAATTTTTATTCTTTTTTTGTCCTTATGGTCCTGATTTTTCAGTTTTATCATCCTTTTCTACCTAAATTGACAAGAATACCCTTATTTTTAATTTATTTCATTTTTTTAAATTCATTTAGGTGAACAATGATGAAAGTAAATTTAAAAAATGAGATAATTAAAAAAAAATACGGGTATCTGGTCAATTTAGGTGGAAAATGACGAGAAAACTGAAAAATGAGGACCATAGTGCAAAAAAAGGGGAAAATATAGTTTAGGGACAAAAGGCAGAATCTAAAATACTCCAGAGACAATTTTTATAATTTACTCAATACCATAATATACCGGTGACCCTGAAAAAAAACACACTTTGACTTGTTAGTTGACTTTATTTTTTTTAATTACCATTTGATAGTCTTCCAAGATGTCTGGTCAAACTCCCGAAACCACCAAAGGAAACTGGAGACTGTATGCCACTTGCATCACCAAACTGTTGAAATTTAATAATTAATAATGTAATGTTTTATTCATACTTATGACAAAAAATGTGCATTAAAAAAAAAACTATAAAAGATTTGAATATTACACCTGTAAAATACGATTAAAAGCAGCTGGTAATGGACTGCAAATTCAGCCCTCCCCAATGAAGAAAAATGAGTGAGTCAAAATTTTTATGATTGATTTATATGCCTGAATTACATTAAAGATAAATAGGGGAAAATCTGAAAATAATAATAATAATAACAATAATAATAAAAGGATTTTTACCTGTCACGATAGGTAGGAAAAATACCATATATTACTCGTAAAATATCTAATTCATCCAAAGAGATTTCCTGTTTGAAGTTTAGAATCTTGAAATCAGTATTAATTAGCTTAAAATTAGTGGACCTGCCATAAAATTAATAAATTATATTGGTTTTTTTTTCTGCATAAAATAACAATGTACTAAAACGTTTCTCATTATTTAGTCACAATAGAAACTTTTGGCCAGTTGGATAATTTAAAATGTTTGTTTTACAGAAAGTATTGTTTCAAAAAATTCTAAAATTAAAATTTTTTGTTAAATTTATAGATAAAAATGTTAAATTAATAGATAATGGTAACTATTATATAAAGATGGACAATTATAAAAGTATGTGGTTATTCTCAGACAAAAAAAAAAAAAACACAAAATTAATTATATTACCTGATACTTAGGCATCAAATCCCAGTAATCTTCTAGAAGGTCTTCAAGTGTTGGGCTACTAGGTTGTGGTTGAACATAAGTAAACATATAAGTAGTTCGATCCAACGGTCCAGATCCAGCAGGGAATGCCTGTTGGTTTAAACGGGTCAAACGGGTCAAAATTCACCCTAAGTGTATTCTGAATGCATAAAACCTAATAGATCACTTTATTCGAAAAATTAGATTATTAAAATACCATATTTCTTAATCATATATGACGCTCCATTTACTTTTGAGTAAGTTACACAACTGGCCCCTATGGTTTGGGTTCGGAAACTTTGAGTGTTGCAAGTTTTATAAGCACGGGCTTTATGTGAAATTTCACATATTTAGGGACCAAAACGATAACTGGACCCAAACCTCAGGGACCATTCGTGTAATTTACTATTTAAAAAAAATCAGAAAATTACCTCCCAAAAATATTGTGCTTCTGATTTTCCAACTTTTTTGGCCTCTGCACTACTAAATATTACATCACTTTTATAATTTTCCTTAAAACCACGACAACATGAACCAACAACAAGACAAACGCCATCTGGCTTCCTGCTTCCTCTAATCTGCACCATATATATACATATAATATATTTATATATATATATGCATACATTTTGAATTTAATTCAAAGTAAAAAAAATGTTAATGTAAATATTAATGCTATTTACCTGTTTTACCACAGGCGAAAAATTTCCCATTGCATCGATTATGAGACTAGCTGACAAAATATTTCCTTCCATTAGTTGTAATACCTACAAAAAGTTAGAGTTTTTAATCATATGTTTACAATTTTTTATTTTTTATTTTGGATTCGACTAATAAAAAATTTAAAAAAATGGTATTAGAGATCTTACTGCTAGATCCTGATAAACGTTTATGTTAGATACACTGCAGTTCTCAAATATTATTCCACCAAGTTTAGTGAAACGGTCCCTCATTATATCTATAAGTTTTGCAGGCCTATAAATATTATAAAATCACTAAATCATACTTAAATACATAAAAACTATAAATTATAAAACTTACGAGACCCCAAGGTTAAGAATGTTTGAAACCCATATCTCTCCTTTCGTCTCAAATCCACATCTGTTCTGCAATTTGGAAATTAAGTACATCTTTTTAAGTTGCTTAATATTAATATCAACCGATAATTATCCAAAATTTTGTTATGATTAGGAATATTAATATTATTACAGGATTAAATACTGAAGTTGTAGCTTGCTCAATTTCATCTTCTGTTAAGATGCCAATTTCAACAAGTTCTAGAAGCTCTTTTCGTGATATATTCCACTCTTGTTCTCTCTAACATTAAATAAATAAATTTATTTACAAATATAGAAAAATAATTTATATATATATGCATATATTTATATACATACCCCTTTTAGTAAGTTCCTTTCAACAACTCCTACTCGAAGACCTTTTAAACTTAAAGCTGTAGCAACAAATATCCCCAAAGTACCCCCACAAACCAAGACATCAAATTTATCAACTTGTTTCTCTCCAATATCAGATTCATGAAACAACCCAGGGGTATTATAGACAACTTGTTTAGGTTCTTCAACAACTGCAATTCACAGTTTCACATAATACATGTCATAGTGGCAATATTGTAAAATTAAAAAACTTAAATGAAATTTAAATTGAAATTGTTTTTAACCTGTTTGAGGAGAGCAAATACTAGACCATAAATTATCCAATCTTTTCAAAGCTTTATATGAATACGCTCCACCTGCACCACCAACTTCCCCACCAACTGAAATTCCCTCCATTATTCTCTACATTTCCCAAAAAAAAAAACAAAACTTTTTTCAGCTAGAACTTTTATCAAACACTTGGTATGCATACATGAAAACAAATAAGATTCATGAACAAATGTGTACCTGAGTTCTTGAAGACGATGCTTTAGGCTGAAAAGATGGCGTTTTTGATCTTTGAATGTTGTAAACAGAAGGTCGTTGAGAAAAGCCATTGAATTTTGCTGGGTGTGTTTGAAGATGAAAATGAATTACGGCCATAATTCAGTTACAGAAACATAAAATTCAAAATTCGGGAGATAATTGGAGTAATTGGCTAATTGAGGATTGAATTGGATTGGATATGCGAACGAGTATAGTACACGAAGCATAACCGATCCTTTTGGACATGACAAATGTTCAGTTTTATAGCTTTAGTCCCTAAATTTTAAAGATATGTCTAAAATAGCACCTCAAAGTGGTTTAGTTTTCAATCTGTATGTTCATCTTTAGAGTTTATAACTTTTATTTACTTACTGGATTAAATCCCGTGAAAAATCACAGGTTTTCAGTCTTTATGCTATACATAAATTTTATATAATTGAAAATCGATTCGTTATATGTGTGATTATAAAGTTATTGATATAAAATTATATAAATACGTATATAATGTAATATGGAATTGCTATGTTACAAATGTTATTGACGTAAAGATATAAGACTACAAAATATTAAAATTTTAAATATATAATAACTAATAAAAAATTAAAACATTATAGATATAAGTCGTAAACTTATAGATATTAGTCAACTATAAACATGTAAATAAAACAAATACGTTTATAGATATAACATATAGAGTTGCCTTCTATAAAATATATGTAAAAAACATAGTTTAAGGAAAAAAAATACAATAATTTGATCAATCTGGAACGTAGGTCTAACACAAGCTCAGTGCCTTTTAGTTTTGAAATGCAATATGGAACGTTGGTTATTATTAGTTTCTGGACGAGCTTCCGGATAATTATATCAAATTGTGACAGTTTTAAGGATTCAAATATAATTTAATTTTGAATTCTTTTTTATTCTTAGTTTGTGTGTTGGTAGACTAAATAAGATGAGCCTATTCATCCTGTTGTTGTGTATGCGGTGTTGCTAACTAATAGAAGTTAACCGAGTTAGTAAGCCAAATATAACCCAATTAAACAGTTCCTAATTATCAGTAATCAAATATTTAACTCTAGGCCAAAACAAATCGTTTGATAGTTGATGAGTTAGCTATGATTAAGTTAATTATTAATTGAGCTAGTTTTTTCAAACCACATTAGATCAAATTTAAGGGGAACAAACATGTACTTCGTATCAAAATAAGTGACACACTTTTCATCTTGGGGTGTATCAAAATAAGTGACACACTTTGAAAATTTTCCTTATTTGGTAAAAATAGTAGTACACATAGCCACTAACTATCCATTTTAATAAAGTGGAATTATCTTTATACCCTTACTTTTACTTTTAAAACACATTAATATCGCTTTATTAAAAAAAATAGAATACATCTTCCACTAATTATATACTTTAATCTATTTTAACCTCTATAAATCAATTTGCGTCCACTTATGGAAATCCATATATTATGGCCAGCTCAGTTGTCACCTTCGATTACCAATTCATTGACCAATTCGCGCAAATTGTCTTCTTTTCTCGCTACCTGATGAGTTTGTTTCAACTCTATATAATCGATCTTTAGGCTCCTGAATAGTTAGTTCATGATCTTGGAATAAACATATACAAATCATAAACAATGCGGAATTAAACGAATAGATTTGTATTGCTAAACAAGGTTTTCATCATCATCAATTTATACAATGATTACTAAAAGCCCCAATTCTACATAAAATATGTAGAACGGTTTTAAACTTGTAACATGATCATAACATGACCTTGAGGCTTAAAGAACACACACATACACGTTTTTGATAAAACGTGGGTTTCAAGAACGACTAATTCTATATCATTAGGTCTCTTTATATAATAGAGAACCTAAGATTTACAAGGAAAAGATTAACATAAATCTTTTAAATTCTACAAGGATATACATGATTTAATAAATTAAATCTTTTAAACTTTATCATTATCTTCTAAATCTTTATTCAAATCTTGAATTACATATCTTCGATTTAGGTCCTTGTACTTTTCTTCTTTTCCAAGTTTTGACACATCAAATCTAAATGAATATTGTCTAGAATATTCCTAACAATCTTCCCCTATTTGATTTGACAAAACTTATAGAATTAGCTTGGAATCTTCAAGTCTCTTCCCCTTTTTGACATAATCAAATACAAATCTGAAACTTGAACTTCCCCTTGAATGATCAACACTTTTTCTTCCCCTGAAAGTGTTCTATCATTCTTGTGTCTTCGAGGCTATATTAATTACATTGAAAATAAATCATCTTCTATTTGAAGTTGAAGTAGAAATTCAAACTATGCATCACATCTCGTCTAAATCAAATAATCAGCAACATCATATCTTGTATGAAGGACCTTCTTGGCCTTCAACAGATCTTTTCGTTAAGATTCTGTTGAATCGCAGTTACATCAATACATAACATCTTATGTAGTAAGACTTTCCACTTCTTCTTCAAACAAAATTAAATATATCTTCTTCTGTAATTGACTAATGAAGATCAAATATGTAACAAATAAACCTTCTTCCTTTATCTTCATCAAGCCTTCAACGTGTGTGTGTGAATAATGTGATTCGTTTCACATTAATATCACTAGTTATTTTCATCCTCTTTTTATCGAGAATAAATACTAACAAGTGATTAAACCGGATACTTTCAATAAACCGTAATATGGAACGAACATGGTGTGTGTCATGTTTTCCAAAATATGATGTATCGGTTATGAGGAAGAAATCAGTACTAAATTTGTACCCATGAGGATCATTAGCAAAAATTTGAACACTACTTTCTTCATTTACTACTGATCAATAGTAATTTTGGAGGTGATCAGTAGTAATAACGATGAATGACTAGTAATAACTTTGGTTGTTACTACTAATAATACTTTCTTTTACAGTTTGAATCGCTAGTAACTTTGAATGACCGATCAGCAGTAATACTTCAAGGTGATCAACTATGCTATACTTTAGCAAATCTTGGTATTTATCCACTGAATTGATTTTAGATTCGCATATCAAGATAATTATCAACCACATTAACCTTTTCTTTTTCCTTTTCTTTTTGTTAATAAATATTTTTGCTTCATATTTGATGATCACATCAACCCATTCACGACTTTTTTTTTTTAAAGAGATAAACATGATCCCTACTTTTTTTTATTCGAATACCAGGTGTATCTTTTAACCCATCTTTCACCATTGTTTTTCTAAAGAGTGCATATACTTCAATTTTCGTTAATACTGATATCCCTTTGATAACACGACAATTTTCGTTTTATCTCTACCTTTTTCTCCTTTTTTTTTAATCATGAAGAACACTAATTGATGTATTATGTATTATGTACTAACCTTTGATCCATTGTGAGAAATCATTAGTAGATCTTTGTTTGATTCCAGATCTGGAGCCACCTCGCTCTAAAACATTTCCACACTTTACAAAAGAAAGAAATCTTTAAAGGACACCAGGGGACACAATGAGTCAAACCCCAGGCTCCAAGAGTTGTCCTCCAAGGAGGAGAGAGGACATGAGGCGAGGGCTTTCACTACTGATGCCCCAAAGGTGGGTGCACAGGACAGTGAAAACATAATTAGGACCCAGACCTCGGCAACTTTGAGTGATGACTCATTTGAGGAGTTACTCAAAGGACCCCGGTGCCAAGAAACCACAAGGGGGGCATCTCTGCTTCTTCTAGGAAGAAGAGAATGTCTAAAAGACCCAATGAATCACCAAGAAGTGATGAGGGCAGATCTTTTGAATTGATGGATAGGATGGAAAACCTCAAAGCCAATGTACCTGTCAGTGAGCCCGATGATCTTGCTAGATGGAGTGAGGGCAGTATTAAAATTAATCAATTGACGGAAAAAGTGGATTCTCTTGAATCCACTGTACAAAATTGTCTTGAATATCTCACAAACCAAGGAAAAACGATGGCTGCAATGAAAAGGCATGTCAATACCATCAACAAGAGAATGAGATTCTATGAGCACAGGCTTCATCAACAAACTAAAATCATCAGGAAATTGAAGAAGAAAATTGATGATAGTGAGGCTCCACCAGTTGAGCTCACTAAGGGGGAGAAGGACAACATACAAACTATGATTGATGAATCAATTGCAGCAGCAGCATCTTCTCTCCTAAATTTAAAAGAAACAGAAGTTGATGAAGGCCCAGAGATGATGGTTACAGAAGATGAGCAAATTACTACTGCTACAATGGAATAACAAGTTGAAAAGGAAATACCAGTAGTAACTTCTACTACTGATATAATAGCAGTAGTAAATCAAGAAGAGGAAGTAAAAACAGCAAATACTACTGATGCCCTATCAGTAGTAACTCCTGAAGTCACACCAGTAGTAACTACTATGGTTACTACTGAAGAGGAAGAAATACAACTACCAGAGCTAATTGAAAGAGAAAGATTTGAAATCATCACCAAACCACCTACACCTGCTCAACCACTTATCATACCTGACATTGATGATAATGTGAATTGGTTTGAGGTTGATGAGTGCTCACTTCCTCCACATCCAAAAATACTTCAACAAGATGAGCTTAGGTTATTTTCTCCTTCTATAATAATCAGTGGTGTGCCTGATATGAAATATATTCCACCTCCACCTTCAGCACATATTAGAAAGGGTAAAGAAATATATGATGAAGATTACCCCAACAGAGCTCTTGGTCATTACATGGTAAACAAGATAAATCTTGTTAGAGCTGATAAACAGTCTAAATGGAAGGTGAAGCACAAGAGATATTTGGAGAAGGTAGCTAAGTATCAAGCTCTTGAACAGAAGAAGGATCAAAGTGAAACTCCTGTTCAAATACCTGCTCAAATCAAAGATATTCAGATAGAAGCCCAAGAAGCAGAATTCAAAAGGCTCAGAAAAGTAGAAGAAGAACACATACAATGCCTTGAATATTTGGTATCTGAATGCAAGAAAACTAAGAGTGAATTGACAGATGATGTGTTTGAACAGAAGGCTAATATGATTGAATATCTGAAGACAAAAGGGCACAGTGCAAAATCTTTTGGAAGAATGAAGATGATAACTATAATTGAAAAGTATTGCATTGCTAAGAAGAAAGACTTGGCTGAACAAGAAGCTGAAGAAACAAAGAAAGCCAAAGTATTAATCCCAATCAGTCCAAAATCAATCAAGCAAGATAGTATCTCAACTACTGGTGAGCCATCAACAAAGAAAAGAAAGATGGTCTCTCAAGAACAAAGTGCTCAAAAGAAGTCAAAAACAGAGCAAGTAATTCCAGTTCTTGATCTACCAGTTGCTCCCCTACAAAACAATCCTATCATAAACTGGAGAATTTTGAATAATAATGTGATAGAGATCATAAGGGAAGATAAAGTTGTACAGAGATTCACTGGATGGTTACCATTGATCATGTCCTGCTCAAGAAGTGATGTTATTAAATTACTGATCATTGGAAAACCAATGATGAGAAAGAAATCATGGAAAGAATCTGGAGCTGGATACTTAACAACAATGATAGATGCTGCATTTTATCCAGACAACTATCCAGAACAATTTACCAGTGAAGGAAATGTTTATCATTGGAATGTAATTCCAACTGCTCAAATGTACTTCTTTGAAAAATCTAACAAAGTATGTGAGCTGTACTTGTATGAAAAGGAATATCCACACTCTGAGAAGACAATGTATCAGATATTCACAAATACTATGATGAAGCCATATGATGAAGTAATGTTTCAGAACAAATTGAATTATTTTATAAAAAGAAACAGCAAGTACATTATAGCTCAAAGAAAAGCTCAAAATCAAAGAACTCTAGAGAAGAGAAGAAAATAAGAAGAAGAACAAAAGAAACTTGATTGATTGAAAGATAATCAATAAGTTTAGGGGGAGATTGTTAGAGCAAAACACAGATCAACTTGATACTGATGCTGCAGTTAGTACTGACAATAATTAGTACTGATGGGGCAGAACATATTACTACTGATGAAGTTGATACTGGTGATACTATAACTTAGTTACTACTGATCATGCACAGATTGAAGATACTACTGATCTTAGTAGTTACTACTGACGATGGTTTCTGGACTTACTACTGATCACCAAATTTACTACTGATGTTACATATTTACTACTGGTGATGAGTTTTACTACTGATACGCGTTTTTGAAGAATATCAAGTCCGAGATCTTCGTAGAGATAGTTATAGAATGTAAATCAATGTATATTTTTATTATTCGATGTAAATCAAAGTCCTAGAATAACTAGGGTAAATAGTTTAGCTTCAAGGACTATTATAAATAGTTCCTTACGAATTGTAAACGTACGTGTGTATTGTTAACTTAATAATATACATTGAAGCTTTTTGTGAAACTGTGTTCTTAATACTTTCGCATATTATTTACAGTTCATTGTTCTTAATTACATTGATATAGTGTTGATTCGCTGCAACTTCTATAGTCAATTAGATCTAAAGTGTTTATTAACTTTTCTATAGTTAATCGATCCTGACACTACCCCTGCAAATTAGGGCCATTTCATTTGTTATAATCGACAAATTCTTCAACTTTAGAGCTCAATTTGGTCCTAATTGACCTAATTCGATCAATTCCACGACGAGCTAGGGTTTCAATTGCATGTAAATCAGATGGATTCCACGGGTATTGATGGCGGAGATGATCAAGAACGGTCTCATGTGGTGGAATTAGTGGCAGCTACAGAAGCTCCTGATTCAGCTTCGGAAGATCAGATTACCCCTCTTTTGTCTCAATCAGACAATAAGCCCAAAATCAATATATTCACCGTCTCTTACCCTAGGCGGAAAGCTAACAAGGTTAATTCATCTACAGAAATCTATATATCTCAAATTAAATGATAATGAAACCCTAGTTTGTTAATCATATCAGTCAATAACATTTGTGGCTATTGCAGGAACAACTTGCGAGATTAATTGAAACGGAGATATCACCATTTACACAGATAATAATGTGGATATGGAGTGGATCTAGGTATTCTGGTTTGCTATGTATGGTGTTATCATCTTCAATTTACTGTATGATGGAAGTTCTTCTGGATATTGGCTCTGGTTAGTAAGTTATTTCTGTTATAGTGTTATATTACAGTTACATTTACCTAATTACTACAATAATAATAAATTTGTAACTAACTAATTTTGTTATGTCAGCTCAATCAATTCCCCTATTTGAGATAGCATTTACAAGATGTGTAATTATCTCAATATTATCGTTTATATGGTTAAGAAAAAGTGGAGAACCGATATTTGGGCCTGCAAATGTCAGAAATCTGTTAGTTTCAAGGGCTCTTACAGGATGTTTATCTTTGTTATCTTTCATTTACTGGTAAGTTTTCCAACTGTAATTTGAAGCTTTAACTAATAAATTGTTAAGTTTAAATGATTTTAATATTTGGATGAAATTTGTGTTTGCAGTATTCAGAGATTACCCTTATCTCAAGCTATGATATTAAGCTTCACAACTCCAATAATGGCGTCAGTTGCAGCACGATTTATTTTGCATGAGAATTTGAAAATAGCAGAAGTAGGAGGTATGATAATAATAATAATAATAAGGCCAAAATGCATTTTAGCACCTAAACTTGTTTTACTAGGTCATCTACTACCCTGAATTATTAAAGGTGCATCATAGTATCCTGAATTATAATAGCTGTTTTTTAAGAAACATTTTATCATAATTAATATGTGTTATTTTGTGCCAATATTTTCTGTATATTTGGTATATATCTGTTGTTTTAATTTTAATTTATTTAATGATTGTTATATGTTTTTTCAGGTATTGCTATGAGTTTCTTCGGTGTGCTTTTTATACTTGGATCTTCTACAAGCATAGAAGGTACAGAAGTGAGTTAATAAATCCATTTAAATAAGACATTCATGTACAAGTAAAGAAGCATAGAGTACAACCAAAACTTTTCATTTTCTTGTACAGAAGTATCAGGAGATAAAGATCCAGGTGTGAATGGAATAGGACATGTTTTTGCAGTTTTAATTGGTTTAATTTCATCATTGGCTGGTGGAGTTAGTTATTGTTTTGTTAGGTCTGGAGCAAAGGCTTCTGACCAACCTGTGTAAGTATTATTCTACTTTTTATTTCAGTTTTTTTTTTTTCTTTTTTTTAATATCAAAAATATTTTTAATTTTTTTTTCAGGGGTACTATATTTTCATTTGGTCTTCTGTCTACTTTTGCTACAGCAGTATGCATGATTACAACTGAAGTAAGATTTTGATTTATTAAAAATAAACTTTTTAAGAATTTGTCATGTTGACTTTTGTTGACCTGTCTATGTAATTATCTGTTAATGTTAATGTGAAAAGATCAACAAGATTTATTAAACTCCATTAATTATTTATAAAAAAATTGACAAAAGTCTTTCGGGTCAACAGAATATCCCATTTTGAAATAAGGGCCTCAATTGTATTTATATATAATTTAAGTTTTTTTTTTTTTTTTTTTTTTTTTTTTTTTTTTTTTTTTTTTTTTTTTTTGTAGGATTTTTTGTTGCCTACTTTGTATTCTTTCCTTCTTATGATCGTTCTCAGCATATTAGCCTTTTTTGCTGAGGTGAGTTCCTCAAAATTAACAACATATAACTATACTCAAATATTATATTATATAATTAGATTTTATTTTATTTTATTTATCTGAAAAAGGCACTATTTTGCTGCAGTTATATATGGCACGTGGGCTTCAGCTTGAAAAAACTAGCAAAGTTACAAATATTCAGTACCTTGAGGTAGCTTATCTTCTTGCTTCTTATTTTTATTTACTTCTGACAAAAAAAGAAAAAAATTTGTTTTTTTCTTTAGAAATTTTTTTCTAAAAAATAAAAAATAAATCCTTTTCTAGCACTATGAAACTGTTGAAAGAAGATTTTAAAGAAAGAATGTTGTTGGGGATTGTCCCAATTTTTTTATTTTTTTGTTTAATTTATTTATTTACCTAATGAACATGTCAAAATTATATAATGAGAAGTTTGTAGGAAATTCATGAAGAATATTCTTTTTATAAAAATCCAAAGAGCACAAAGAATTTATTCTTGATAGATAAAGTGTGCAAAAATGCATCTACCTTTATTGCAAGAAGCTTCCTAGAAGTGTTCAAAATGTAAATAAAGGAACTTAAAGGGTTGAAAATGTAAATATTATCCCGATTTATTATCATAATATTAATACAAGCGATAATATGTTTTGGAAATACTTTTCAGGTTGCATTATTCCAATTATGGGGTATGGGATCGTCACGAGTAATGTTATCATTTGGTAATTTTGTTGGATGTTTTCTTATATTAATTTCAGCTTGTTGTACCATTTATTTTGGACCAGAAAAAGAAATCGAGTGAGTAACATGTGCTTTCTTGACATTTTTTATGTGTCACAAAAGGTTAGTTATGCGCCCATTTTGATTCACGTTTTATTGAAAGTAATATGATGCTATAATGTTTTGTGTTGTATCGGATTAATGCCAAATGTTTTGTAATTAATATTTGTTTTACCAGTTAAAATATGGTTACAAGAGTAAATGAAGACATTTTTGGAAGAGGTTTAAAAGATTTATATTTATTATTTGGGAACAAAATTTATTGCAAATTTTGTCATAATTGTTGGTCAACATTTTAAAAGTTCATTATTTTTCTTACAAATTTGAATTATGATAATACTATTCTCTAGTTCTAAATTACGATATAGTAAAAACTTTGGCCAATTGTTGTTTTCGCCGTTGTAGTCATTGAGCCATTATTTTGAAGATGAGTATGATGTTGAATTGTGTTTTTTTTTTTTTTTTGTGTTTGAAATGTTGTTTATATAGAAAGTTTGATTTTTGATTTGGTTTAGGTTTGAGGCTTTGGTATATACCACACCAACCACACCAAATTCCATGAAAAGATCCCTCTTCATGTTTGAGAAGCATAATTTCACCTTAAATAATTAATTTGCAATTTAATCATATTAACTCAACTAGCATAAATAAAATATTGATTCCCACATTGATATCATTTGAATATATAAATTATTTGCAGTTAAATAATTGAGGGACCACCGTAAATATTTGATCATTTATGTTGCAGCCGTGGTACCCTTTGTCTTTCAATTCTGCCATATTTTGGAAGCATTTATTTAATTTTAAGTTACTCAATCCTTCAAAATAAATAGGTGTAGGATTTTTGTTATTTTATAATATAAAAGACTCAAATCATTTAACATGGCCTAGAGATAACAGCATACAAAATGATCTCTGAACGAATATCATTCATTTATTAGGTGAAAATTTACCATATGATCACATAAAGATTTTGAAACAACCGTAATAACAATTATATTGGGTTCATAACAAAACAAAATTTGGTTATCCGGGAAAGTTCGTTATAAATGTAACTCTTTAAAAGTCAAAACAATAAAAATAAAAGAAAATGATGTTCACACATTTAACTCAATAAAAAAAGTCAACTGCTTGTAAATACTTTTTATCAATTAATCAAGGTTTGTTTTGTATTTAAAATTTAATGCTTAACTTGAATGATTTTCCTAGAAGCTTTAATATTTCACTGTCCACTAGCCTACAAAATCTTAAATGCAGATATCTAAATTATCTTCAATAAATGCATTTCATCCCAAAATCACATTTCACATCATAACCTTTTTTTTTTTTCTCATCTTAAAAATTAGATAAAAACATTTATATAATCCCAAACCCATTTTATTAGTCACATTATTAATAGGATGTTATATAAAATTTAAAGTAGATTATACAACTATAACAAGATATAAATTATAGTGTGTAAATAATTTTTATGGTCTAAATATCACTTCTTATTAGTAATGAAAAACGACTTATAAATCATCAAATGTACTTGTAAACGTCATTTAGAATGGCGATTTGTACATGTTTTACCCAAATATGAAACTCAATATAAGCGATTTTTATGATAATTTGAAGGTTAATATCATACGTTGTGTTGTACGGTTATTATGTTATACTATTATACTTCTATAACCTTTACAGTAAATTGTATAAATATACTATAGCAAAGATCATTGCGTGTAAAGTACATTTGTAATGTATAAAGCACCGGCAATATCACATTAAAAGAAAAGTTAATTTTTTTACTATTTAAATAGTTTTACATTTACATAAAATAGTTCCCTTATTTACTTATTCACACTACACAAGTACAAACAAATGTATAAATTGTTACTCAGATGATTTTCTTTTATTACTATTTTTTAATATAAATAAACAAGTGATAAACACAAATTAGATCGTATATCTTAATCACGAACTCGATTATAACATAAAGGGTAAATTACAGTTTTTGTTCCTGACTTATGGTCGATTTTGAGTTTTTATTCCTAATGTTTTTTTGTCGGTTTTTTTATCCTTGAAGTTTTTAAAATTCTACATATTTATCCTTCCGTTTATTTTTAGGGGAAAAAAAATCAAACATTTTTTTTTTTTAAAAAGGAAAAAAAATCCTGTGTTTTCAAGTAGCTAACGATGAAGTAACTATGTTCTGTTTCACACACACTCACACAACCCACATTTCTCTCTCTCTCTCACTCTCTTTCTCTCTCTAACTTTTGAATTTAATTTTAATTTCTTTTTCCAACTTTTTTTCATCAGTGTGCTTTACTTTGTTCTTAATCTTCTTCATTGTTCCATCTCTATCGTTTAAGATTCTTCACCTATTCGGCTGTTTTTCTGAGCTCTTCACTGAAGCTTCATCAATGGCGGACATTAGTCACCCGCCTATGGACCAGCTCCAGGATTTGGAGTATTGTATCGATTCAAATCCGCCATGGCGTATGTATCTATCTATATCTATCTCTCCTTTTACTTTACACGAAATGAAAAAAATGTTTTTGTAGGATTTTGAGTGGTTTTAAATTAATTTCAGCCTTTCAGGGTTTTAGCTACGGAAACAGAGCATTCGTAACATGCAGCTTTCGAAATTGATTTTGGATGTTTTGGAACAAATTTTAAATGTTTTTGAGTATTTAATTTTGGATAATTAAATTTTATTCTCTTGAAGATTGAGTTTGTTTGTCAGGTATAGAAAATTATTTGTGTTTTGTGATGAAATTGGGAAGTGAGAAAGCAGAACACCAATGCGGCTTGTTTTTTATTTTATAATATTTATTTATTTTAATATACGTAGTATTTTTAATTGAAATGTGTAGAACAAAAGTCAAGAGTTCTTAGAATGTTTTTTGTTTGTTTATTGACCAAAAGTGGGTCACACCATATCATCATTTTCCCAATAATTTTTCTTTTTCGAACAAATCTATCTGTTTTTTGATTGAATTATTGAGAAATTATACCGATTTGAATGATGAGCTTTAGCAACTATAATTAGGGTTTAATATAGTTGTATATTGTGGTCGGTGGTCAAAACCCTAGGTGAAATTAAGATCTTATGCTCAATTGGTTTAAAACTGAAATTGATTTAACTCAACTCAACCCTAGTTATGTAAAGTGGTGTTTTGGCATGTTTCTGTAGGTGTATCTAATATGGTTAAATTTCATTTCTTAATTTTGGAATTATTGTAAAGGACAATTACTTAATTAATACTACAATTTAGTGTTTAATCCACGTTTAATTAATCAATAACCTCATTTTTATGCAGCTGAAACAATTTTATTAGCATTTCAAAACTACATTCTTATGCTAGGAACAAGTGTAATGATCCCATCACTTCTAGTCCCATTAATGGGAGGATCCGATGTAAGCATTTATTATTTATTTTTTTGTTTTAATTTTGTTTAATCATATTTATAATGTTTTGTAGGGTGATAAAGCTCGTGTTATACAAACGTTACTATTTGTATCGGGTATAAACACACTTCTTCAAACATTATTCGGGACCAGATTGCCAGCTGTAGTTGGTGGATCATATGCTTATGTTATGCCAATACTTTATATTATTAATGATTCATCTCTGCAACGAATTCCTGATCATCATGATGTATGTTTTGCTCGTTAAATATTTGATTAAAAAAATATTTTTTAATTTGACGATTAATATTGTTTTAATATGTATTTTCAGAGATTTATACAAACAATGAGAGCTATTCAAGGAGCATTAATCGTTGCTTCTAGCATTCAAATTGTAGCTGGTTATAGCCAACTTTGGGGTCTCTTTTCACGGTATATCAGTTATTTAGTTTATAACATATAGTTTTTTTTCCCCCATTTTATTTTGTTTAATTTCGAATTATTTTGGTTTATTTTTGGTAGATTTTTTAGCCCTCTTGGAATGGCGCCCGTTGTTGGTTTAGTTGGTTTGGGATTATTTCAACGAGGATTTCCCATGGTACGTTTTAGACCTAAATATTTAATTTATTTTTCGTCAAAACTCTACATGTTTGCAGCATTTATTTGTTACTAAGTCTTCATAAATATTGTGGTCAAACTGTTGACCTAATGCTCGTACTTGCATACATGCAAAAAAATGACGTAACGAACATGAAAATTGTAACGTTTAATTCTATATTAAGTAAGTGTTTGTTTTTCAGTGAAATGTCTAAATAAGGGAATCTTGTTTACCAATATTGCATTGGTGCATGAAGTTCTGTATATACGTCGTTTTTAGTTCAAATTATTCAAAATTCATACATACTATACGTTGGAAGTTAGCCCATTTGACTTAAAAAGTCAATGTGTTTCTACTTTGATCATGTTATAATTATTACTACTTCTCATTTATCTTCTATTTCGGATTTTATTAACGTCTTTTTTAGCTAGGAAATTGCGTGGAAATTGGGCTGCCTATGCTACTTTTAGTCATTGGTGTTTCACAGGTATATAAGTTTTATTTTTCTCCTATTTTATATAATATATATGGGAAGGTTACTTTGAGTTAGGAAAAAGGTTGAGATAGTTAGTGATATGAATAAACCAATTTATTCGTATGTGAATAAATATTATATACATACGAGTATATAAGTCATGATTATTTTATTCAGATATGATTATTCTGAATGATTGGCTGATAATTCATCTTGCAATCTCTACCTTCTTTTCAACTCAGTGGAACCAACTTCTATATATTCTTCACATTCAAGAAACTAACAGTTTTTCTAATATTGTAGTATTTAAAACACACAAGACTACTAA
Source organism: Calendula officinalis (assembly GCA_963853835.1). Lineage (NCBI taxonomy): Eukaryota > Viridiplantae > Streptophyta > Magnoliopsida > Asterales > Asteraceae > Calendula > Calendula officinalis. The sequence continues at coordinate 79,054,329 of OY970828.1, forward strand.
AAGACGTACCAATTTTTGAACGATTTCCTTTATTGATTTGCATCACAATTATATGGATTTATTCCATCATATTAACGGCTAGTGGGGCCTACCGAAACCGACCAAATCAAACTCAAATTAGTTGCAGGACAGATAGAGCAAATATCATATCAACTGCCCCATGGTTAGTAAGTTAGTTAGTATAAATAATCTCATTTAATATCTTTACTTATTTAATCTTAAATTAAAAATCTAGTATTTTTATAATTGAATTAAATTTTAGGTTTAAGTTTCCATACCCGTTACAGTGGGGCCCACCTACGTTTTCAGCTGGCCATTCATTCGCGATGATGTCATCGGTTCTTGTGTCAATGGCTGAGGTAAGCAGCATCTCATCAAATTTTAAAAAAAAATATATATATTTTTTATTGTTAATTAATTTGTTATTTGTGTGTGGCAGTCAACTGGTGCTTACATGGCGGCATCACGGTTAGCAATTGCAACACCGCCACCTGCTTATGTGCTTAGCAGAGGAATCGGGTGGCAAGTGAGTTTTTTTTTTTTTTTTTTAATTTTTAATATTTTTATGTCAAAAAGACTAATTTACCCTTGAAGTCATAATGTGTGTTTTGTTAATCATGTTTTGGTTAGGGCATAGGTGTACTTTTAGATGGGCTGTATGGAACATTAACTGGATCCACAGTGTCAGTGTAAGATTAATCAAACCTTATATTTTTATATTTTTTTGGTTGATATAAAAAATATAAACTGCATTTGGACTTAACTTAACCCGAGTTAATATCTCAGGGAAAATGTTGGTCTTCTTGGACTAACCAGGGTTGGGAGTCGAAGAGTTGTTCAGATTTCTGCTGCTTTCATGGTTTTATTCTCCATTTTAGGTTGGTCTTTTCCAGATTTATGACATCATAATTATGTAGATCTAAATAAGATTTAATGATTTATAACCAATTTTTTTTGTTTTTTTTTTGCAGGGAAATTTGGAGCAGTATTTGCATCAATACCATTTCCCATATACGCAGCACTATATTGTGTTCTATTCGGCCTTGTAGGTATGTAATCACAAACATTTATTAATAAAATTATAAAAATATTTCTCGTTTTTTCAAAGATGTATACATATATATAACGTATGTATAATTGTAGGTGCGGTTGGATTATCATTTCTTCAATTCACAAACATGAATTCCATGAGAAACCTGATCATAATCGGTCTTTCCCTTTTTCTTGGAATTTCAATTCCACAATATTTTAATGAGTATGTAACCGTGCATCACGGGCTTGTTCGCACCAATGCTGGTTGGGTCAGTATTATTAACCTTCAAAAACTTTTTATACTAAATAAAATGTTTCGAGTAATTTACATAAATATTCCCTATGGTTTGTATAAAATCACGAATCTCGTCCCTTGTACTTTTTTTTTGTTATTACACGGATAGTCCCATTTTTGGAACTTGCAACATCAACAACCCGTAAAAAAACAGTCCGTGTAATAAAAGATAATTTTATACAAACCACATGGACACTTTATGTTATAAAGGTGAATTACACCAATCGTCCTTATGGTATGTACCAAATTTCACCAATAGTCCTTTAGTTTCAAAAATTACATTGGTAGTCCTTATTTCTGAAACTTATTGCACTTGTGGTCCTTTACACTAAGCGGCATTAAATATTTGGCATTAAATATAATTTTAAACGAAAAAGTTGTAAAATGTCGAAAATACCCTCATGTGCACTGCACTGCCCATGGGGTGAGTTAACAGAAAAGTGTAACGTCAGGACCACGGGTGCAATAGGTTTCAGAAATAAGGACTACCAATGTAATTTTTGAAACTAGAGGATTATTGCTGAAATTTGATTCAAACTACATGGACGCTTTATATATAATTTACTCTAAAGATTTTATATGGTAAAATAATAATAATATATATATATATATATACTTTTTTGCAGTTTAATGCGTTGTTGAATACGATATTTTCATCACCACCAACAGTAGGGCTAATTGTGGGGGTATTTCTTGACAACACATTAGACGTTGTGAATTCAAAGAAAGATCGAGGGATGCCGTGGTGGGTGAAATTCAGAACGTTTCGGGGTGACAACAGAAATGAAGAATTTTATACTTTGCCGTTTAATTTAAATAGATTTTTTCCACCAACATGATAACTGCCATGGTGGGAAAGGAAACGAAAGGAAGCTGTTGATCAAAAAACTAACTACCATTTTGTAGTGATTTTATTGTTGTTGGGAATGATTAGGGTTCTTTTTGGGGGGTGATAAGCTAAGCTTATTGATTTTGTTGATTCATTAGGTATAAATATTGATATGTAGACAGTTTTGATCATTGCTTCCTGTTGAGGGTTTCAAATTAATAAAAGGAGAAATAGAAGGAAGCTTTTGTTCCTGAGTTAGTCACTTGCTTGTATTTTATGCTTTAATATCATTTATTTTATGATTAACACTGTGTCCAAAGTAAAAACGACAATTAAAAACCATTTCAAAGTTATCCACAACTTGAAATAATTTCATAGCTATTAAGATCAGAGTATCAACTCAGTGCTACTTCAGATTTCCACACAATATCATATCATTATTATTTAATTCAAAAAAACAAGAAAAAAAAACTCTTCGCTTGATGTGCCAGATCTTTAGTACTTCATTAGTTAGTTTTTCTTCAGTTTAAGGAGATAAAAAGCGAGGAGATCGTTGGTATTTTAGTGTATATTATTTATGTAAGCGTATTCTATAACAAGGAATTTCAGGGCATGCACATATCAGTTGAGTGATTGTTTATACTTTATATGATGCAAATTTGCATAGTGTTTTAAGGAATTGAAAAATGTATACTATAAATTTGCATTGTGCTATTCCGTTCAAAAAAAAAACATATGGTGCTATTGAAGAAACATGATGTTTAAATGACTTCCACACTATTCGTTAACTATATACTTCCTCCGATTCAAAATAAGTATTACACTTCTCTTATATAGGTGATTCAAAATAATTACTATACTTTCCTTATTTGGTAAGTTTTTACATATAAAATTATCATTTTATCCTTATTTAACTTTATTAAACATCATTAATTATTCTTTTCTTTCTATTACTTCAATAAAGACAAAAATTATAGTAGGCCCCTCCTTCACAAATTATCATTTTATTTTAATCTATCATATCTCTATTATAATATTTTGCATCAAAAAATGTGAAAATATAAATGTAGCACTTATTTTGAATCAGAGGAAGTATAATAGAACGAAATCAGGTACAATATCTCAACATACATTATCAACAACATTTCTATATATTGTCACAAATTTGGATACATATGATTTTACATAAATACAAGATAAATGTTGATGCACTAGAGCTCTACCTCTATTTCATATTACAGCACCCTGGACACCTTGATATTGGTCAAATAAGCATCACTCTGTAAATATATACAAAGTATATATTGTTCACAAAATTTGTAGGTAATATTAGAGAAATAAAGGTTAACGTAAGAAAATATATTTTAATATTGAAAATGAGATCAGTTTTAAAACTGAATCAAACCTTTACTGAATTCAATATCGGCATATTAGGATCAGTTGGAGCATAATAAACTGAGACAAATCCCTGCAAAAAAAATAGAAATTTTAGAAAAATTAAATTTCAGTTATCAAAATGTATAAATGTTAGCCAAAACATGGATTGCTGATTCCTGAGATAAATCAGAAACAACATGAAAGACGAAGATGGCTACATTTAAATATAGCTTATGAAAATTGTTAAGTACTATTGGTGTTTATTCTAAACAGCACTTGACCGTCCATAAGCACAAAAGATTAAGCTTTAATAACCAAAACAAATTACTAAATTGACCTCAGAATCGTTGGATTGACAGCAAGGCCTCCAAGAAGGCCATTCAGTCCCGAAAGATGGTGTTCTTTATAAACAGATTTCTTCATTAGTCAACAAATTATGTAAATATTTAACTATAGATTAAAACTGAAATTAAAATGTTTTTCTCACGGCAAATCCCAAGAGGTAATGGCAGAATCTGCTCCCCAAGGCAATAGGATGTGAAAACGCAAGCTCCGGCGAACGGGATTTCTCCGGTGAAGGGAAATCAACCATTTTGATATCGAAACTAGCTCGATTTCACGACGATTTATGATTTAGTTTTACGAAAATCAAATATTTCGCCTCAAATTGTTAGGAAATCGTCGTTGCGTGATATGATATAAACCTAATTTAGGAATTCAAGGAATGAACAGAAAATTGTTGTAGTAAGCATGTTTTTGTCACGGCAAATCCCAAGAGGTAATGGCAGAACCTGCTCCACAAGGCGATAGGATGTGACAACGCCAGCTCCGGCGAACGGGATTCTCCCGGTGAAGGGAAAATCAACCGTTGAAATACCGGAACGAGCTCTATTTGACGACGATTTACGATTGAGTTTTACGAAAACCAATTATTTCGCCTCACAAATTTAGTAAATCGTCGATACAGAAATCGATATATTATTGAATTTAAATACAAACGCAAAAATGAAGATAATTTTAAACGGAAAATTGAAGAGCTGAAATGCTTAGCTCACATCAAATCCAAAGAGGAAATGGAATATATTCGCCGGAATTTTATGTAACCGTCGATCAAATAACTAATTCGACTAGTGAAAGGATGTAATCGCAAAAAACGGCTCTGTGAATGAATGGTAAATTTATCAGTTCACAGGTTCCTATATATTGCGAAGCACACAAAAGTTTATTATCGGTTCAATCATAGCATCGCCGGTCACTGCAACTTTTGGCTACCGTCGACGTGGCATCGAACCTTTATATGCAAAAACAAAAATTAAAATTGTTTGAGAAGAACCTCAGAGACCCGTTCCAAATCACACACGCATCGGAAAACGTTGAATCGCGAATCTCGGACCAATGAACGAAGCCTTTAGATCGGGTTAAGATCGGAGGGCTTGACGATTGGTGGATGAGAACACGCGCCGTCGTGAACCGGTGATGTTTAAAGTGTCATACGGCACTTCCTATCTTTGATGGGGAATTCTTCCTCATTGGAGCATCTCAAACGTTGATTTCATACTGGTACAGAAGAAAAAAAAATTGATGGAATAGAATTGGTAAATGCTGCAAAAGGAGATTGTGATGATGGTAACGATGCGCCTGGAGGTTTATAATGAACTACAGAATCATAAACCCTAATTTTGGCGAACGTATTTTGAGGCCCATAGAAAGTTGGTAGGGTGCATTTTGGGCTCTAAACCATGACACCAACCCAGTGAGATTTTAGTTTTGTGAAATTAATTTCATGTCAACTTAAACTAAACAGTAAATGATGTCTAGCTCAGCTGGATTGATGTATGAGTTTTACTTTCATATGAGGCGTGAGGTCGGGAGTTTGATTCCTATAATACACCTCTTGTGGTGTTAAATATGGTGGATTTTTCCCTGGAAATCTCTGTGGGAGTTGGGTTTGCCCTGTATAGGAGCTCGAACCCGGGGTGCTCGTTAGAATATTGCGAGTATGCTTCCGTTGCTATCATTTGCCGTTTCCAAAAAAAACTTAAACTAAACTGATATACATCCGAGTCGGTTTTTCAAATGATTCACTTTTTCCGGGGCTATTTATTTGGGTTTTTCAGTTTTGATTCGGTTTTTCAATTTTTATGCTCACCCTACATTCGACAAACAATACTCTTTCACTTAATACATACAGAAAATACACTTACAAAAATATCAATAACCACAAAGCTAACCCATAATATCATCATTTACACTTCCCAAAAGTGATGTTTTCCAACTGACAAAGCAACTGAATGAGGCATGCCAATGGTGTCTCCAAACTAAATTGAACTTAAGAGACAATCCTTATTGATGTCTGTTTTTATGATTTTCATTATCTTCTTGAATGATGGTTTTTATTATGTTAAACGAGTAGGATTTTTTTTAAATGTGTGTATTTTAAAACATACATTTATCTTCGAAGATGATCGAAACGATCTTTGAACCCACCTTAGATGTAATTTTTTTAATTTATTTTACACATATTTTTTTTGTAAGTTTAGTTATGCTTATTGACTTACAATGATTTGTGTAGTTTGATCTTTGACTTTCTAAAAAGGTTATAATTTTTAATACGTAGTACTAATAATAACAGTATTTGCAATATAGCAGTATAGATGGATATAAATGTGAAAATAGATTAAAATTAAAGATTTCCTATAAATTATTACGTCGTATATTGTTCGTATATAAACAAATATAATATAAAATGTTTAAATTAAGAATGTGCAAAAAAAGAGAGGAAGAAAAAAAACAATGACAATATTACAATATTTGCAGCACATAAAGGAAAGAGCCAATGAAAAAGAAAGGAAGCAAAAGAACTCAAAAGACTCAACACCATACATTTGGCTTATAAGCAAACATGTTAACCATCAAGCTCCATTTATCCATATTTTTAAATACATAAATGTAAATATATATTTAAACCATATTATTTTTCACAAAAACCAAAATTTTACTCTTAACTGGTTTATAAATATAATATATATAATTGCATCCCATATTTATTGCTTCTGTTCTTTCGTCTATCCACGTTTATTGGGCCTCAGTTTTTTTGCTCCCTAAGACTGTGGTGAAAGATATAAATAGATTGCTGAAAAATTTCCTATGGAATCAAAAAGAAGGTGAAAAAGGGAAAGCAAAGGTAAGTTGGAAAATGATTTGTAAGCCTAAAGAGCAAGGAGGGCTTGGCATCAAAGATATTAGTATTTGGAATGAAGCACTGCTAAGCAAGCATATCTTTTCTATTGCTGCAAAGAGGAAGACTTTATGGGTTGAATGGTGCAACATAGTCAAATTAAAAGGTAGGAATATTTGGGACATTTCCCCTTCTAATAATGACAGTTGGATGTGGAAGACCTTGCTAGGTCTGAGAGATAAAATGAGAAAATCGGTAATAAAAGTCATTGGGGATGGTCAGAACACTTCAATGTGGTATGATATGTGGGATGATTATGGTCCTATATGCAATATTGTGTCTAAGAGAAGTATATATGAAGCTAGACTTAAAGATGATTGTATAGTTAGTGAAATGGTGGTGGATGGGAGATGGAATTGGCCTATTGAGTGGTGTACGTTATACCCTATGCTCATTAATATCAAAATTCCGATAATTCACATGGGTACTAATGATAAAACATTGTGGATTCTGAATAATGGGAAAATTGTTGAATTTTCTGTGAGAAATGTTTTGGAGAATTTTAGGCCGGCTATGAACAATGTAAGATGGAGTAAAGTAGTCTGGTTCCAAAATGGTAACCCTAGACATGCGTTTATTCTTTGGTTGGCAGTTCAGGGGAGGTTGCTAACTCAAGATAGGTTGATGCAATGGTGTACAGGTAAAATTGTGGCATGCCCTCTTTGTAATCAAGGAATGGATTCTCACAACCATTTATTTTTCAAGTGTGATTATTCCAAAGAAGTGTGGAAGGTGTTGAAAGATTTTCTATATATGAAGAAAATATCAGATGATTGGGACTGTATTGTTAATGACATAGCAAATATGGCATGTAATAATAGTATCAAAAGTATTCTTCGAAGGATGATTGTTGCTGCTGTTGTGTATTACATTTGGAAATAAAGGAATGACCGGTTATTCAAACTCAAAAGTATACCAGTTGATTGTCTTATACAAATTATAAAAGACAGAATTAAACTGCAGTTAATGTGCCTGCAGGTTAAAAATTCAACTCAAGTGCAGGAAGTTGCTAGAGTTTGGAATGTGAAGATGAATGTTAGATAGATAATAGTCATGTTATGGCATATTTGGTTGTGAAAGGCTTTGTTTGTATGTAGGCATTTGCTGCTGTTTGTGAATTGTGGTGGTTATGTACTCTTTTATTTGATTAAGTAATATATTCATGGTTTTCTTGGTGAGAGGTGATGGCAATGCCGAAGCTCTTCACTTAGTTGACCTTTTTAAAAAAAAAAAAGGATGAAGACCAATTTTGGGACTACATGAATGTACATATGTTTGTAACAACAAAAAATATAGACAACACTAGTAGATATTTTTTCCCACTTTCAAAATGACCGTTGTACAACCACAAGGTTTAGCAAGTCATGAAGTCAATGTTAGTTAAAACATTGGAGGACTAAAATTGGAAGGTGGCCAATAGTACAGGGGCTGTACCGTAGTCTTTTTATATTGATATTCGATGGTGCCTGGCTGCCTGCGGTTAAGCTTTGATTTTCAATCCCAACGACCACTTGAAGTCATTTTCCAATTTCAAAATTCAGATCGCCGGCCAAAGGTGACAGCTACGAAGATCGCAAAACAGAGTGTTCATCAAGTGTTTGATCCATTAAATCAGCAATTTGACAAGGTTTATAATTAAAAATGGCGTCGATTCAGGGTAGCGACAGTGGCTGGGTGGGAAGAAAACCTCTCCGGCGACTTGGTGGTATGTCAGATGCTCTCTCCATCGCCGCTGACCTTGGTTTCTCAGTTTCTCCTCCTCCTTCACAGGTCAATTTTGTTATGTATTCGTGATCGTGTACTCATTTGCTGTAATTCATGTTTGATTCGTCGATTTAGGGTTTACGTATCTGCAATGCTCAAATTAAGTGAATTGTGAATCATTCATGATTATTATTAGTTAATTTATTGCTTTATAAATCCACACTCGGGTATTATGCTTTGAAGTTAAGTATATAGTCGAATGGTGTTGGTAGCAATTTTGACTGTGAATGTATTAACAGTTAACATGAAAGGTTTACCTATTAGAATGGCAAAATTTGGGCATTTACCATTGACTAATTTGTTTTCTTATTTAGGAAGATTTGCCAAATTTATCAGCTAGTGGTGAAAAAGGTGATGATTTAATAAGAGTACTGAGGGAACTTACATCTATACAAAGAAAAATTGCAGATTTACATGTTGAACTTCAAGGTCGCAAGGTGAAATTATCAGTATTCGGTTCTTGTTTTTTATTGCATTTACATCTGATTAATCATAGTGCTTTATTAACCAACTTTTTTTTTATTTCGTATATTTGGTTGAAAATCAGTTAAATGTATAATTGGATCTTTCAGGAAGATAAGAATGTTGCACACTTGACACATGTGACTGAAATGGAAAAAAAGATAGAAACTTTAGCAAGGATCACCACTATTTTGAAAGATGTTATCCAGAATAAGGTATTGCAGTTTAGGGGTGGCAATTCCTGACCCGACACGAAACCCGACCTGAAACCGACACGAAAATAAACAGGTTTGGGTTGAGGTAAAAAATAATTGGGTCAGTCTCGGGTTGAGTCAGCTGACCCGTTTATTAAACAGGTTAGGTTCGGGTCAATGATAATTTAAATGGGTCGAGCCGCCAACCCGTTTAATTATTAAAATATATTTTAAAAAATATATATTTATACTTAATTTATAGTTTACTAGTTAAAACGTAATTAATAGTTAGATAAAAATTAATAGTGTTATCTAGTAATTTGGTGTTTAGTATTTTGTTATGAATTTGTGTAATAATAACAGCATTTTGACCTGTTTGACCCGTTTAACTTGTTTGACCTGATAACCTGTTTACCCGTTTTATTAAATGAGTTATATGGGTTAGGTTTGGGTTGAAGTTAAACAGGTTAGGGTTGAGATATCTGACCCGTTTATATAAACAGGTCGGTTTCGGGTCGAACGTTTCTGACCCGCCAACCCGCGAACCCGAACCCGTCAACCCGAACCCGACCTGAATTGCCACCCCTATTGCAGTTACTTAACTTTTTATATTATGAAAACAATAAAATTAAATCGTTATAAAACTACTTTATAGCATGTTCTATAATTGATCTGCAGGACCGAATTATAGCTCGTCTTCAACAACCATATTCATTAGACTGTATTCCTGTCGAAGCAGAATATCAGGTTAGTTGTTAGAATTGCAAAACATCTTTTCATAAATATTTCAAATTTAATTATTAATATTTTTATATTTTCCACACAGAAACAATTCTCTGAATTATTGATGAAGGCTGCAAGTGATTATGGTTTTTTAACAGCGTCTGTTACAGATTTCCAGTGGACTCAAAACTTTAAGGAACCGCCAACTGTATGGCGGGTATGTCTATAATACCTTGCTAAATTACTATTATAATTTATACACATAGAATAAAAAAAAAAAAATATAGAATTATAACAAAATATTTATTATGTTTTAGTAATGTGTTATTTTCTTTAATGATAAGATTCTAAAAAAAACATTAATAGTTTGTCAATATTGGGTTTGTTTTGAAGGCCTTGAAGAGATCCTTTAAGCGAAAAATATAATTTTTAATTATATATATTCATTATTATATGTAAAATGTAAGTACATCTAAAATTCATTAAATTTTTAATGTTAATTGAAAATAGGTTAGAGGGCAATTTGTAATCTTTTTGTTATTTTGCACGGTTTGATCCATGTAATAAATACCGTTGAAACAGAGTTGTTAACGCAGTGTCAAATTACTTATTTACCCTTATTGATTAGGAAATGCTTCGGCCAATCCCGGTGGCATTGGCATCATGCACAAGATACTTTGAAGCAATGACTGCCATGAGAGAATCCTTTGCAACTCTTCAAAAATTGAGATTAGGCCCATCTGAGGCCCAATTGAAAAAGCCCGCGGGCCAAAGAACGGGCTCTGACTGTGTAACTCCACCTCAGTGGGTAAAAGAATCGAGTTTTGATGATTCGGGTCTGACAAATGATAATAATAATAATAATGATTTAGATAGCATGAGCAATCGAAGATTATCGTGGCCTTTGGGTAAGGCAAATGGTTTATAGTTTGTTTTGGGTTAATATATGGTTTATAGTTTGTTTTGGTTTGTTGATTGTGTGTTTGATTTTGAATGTGAGATTGAGATGTGCATTCATTCGTGTTATATGCATTTACTTTCTTGTACCAGCATCTTTAACTCTTCAATGAACAAAAAAGCAAAAAAGAAAAACAGCATTAAAAAAATATATTCTTGTTTATAACAGCCTCCATCAAATTATCGAGTTTTGTTCGTGATCTATGCGATATAACTTTTGATGTGACCTTTTCCGAACTTTTCGCTAATCATATGGTAAATTATATATAGAAAAGAGATCAAACACGTGAAATCATTTCAGACGTCTTTACTACTAGATTATCACAAGATGGTTTAAAATATATTTTAACCTTTGTTTTCATATTCATTGAGTATTTCTTGAGCACCACATAACCTCAAAGTAGGGTACTAGAGCAGTAACCATTAACTAGTGTTGTCATTATTGGCATTCTTTTCTTAATTAAAGATACATATAGATTTTCACATATTTGTCAATCATATATATGGTAAATTAATATAGATTATCACAAGATGGTTTAAAATATATTTTAACCTTTGTTTTCATATTCATTGAGTATTTCTTGAGCACCACATAACCTCAAAGTAGGGTACTAGAGCAGTAACCATTAACTAGTGTTGTCATTATTGGCATTCTTTTCTTAATTAAAGATACATATAGATTTTCACATATTTGTCAATCATATATATGGTAAATTAATATACTAGTTTTATTATTTTCTCAATAGTTGAATTCCATTAACTTCATAAATAGTTCATGAATAGTAAGTTAATATAATATTAGGAGATAAAGTCTAAAAAATATGTCAATGCCTTTATCGTTATTTATGTTTGTTAGTTTGATTGAGTTGAACAAGTACGATTTAACTAATACCTAAATAATATTTATTATGGAGAAAATGTACTGTAATAAATAATAATTTTTTAAAATAAATAAGTATAGTGTGTATGTTTGTAACTCATCGCAAAACGTGGATACATACTCCTTGTTAGTGATTAAATATATATTACATTATTATAATAAATTCCTTTGATCATAAATTTATAACTAATATTATCACTAAAGTTATTATTATGTTTAAGTAAGTAAGTGATTGTATGAGATAGCATTTGTTAAGTCACATTTCTTTAATAAACAAAAGTCATGACCAGTTTTGATACCAGTAATTTAATTAGCTACTCATTTTTTCTATTATTCCTAAACTAGAATCCTATGCATGAATATGAATAATAAATAGGAGGTTCCGAAACATGGGTTTAATTTGTTGTTTCATGCTTTAGACATACAATACAATATACGCCAATAATGTAAACCACATGCTCTCACAATAATTTCATATTTTCTCCAGATTTTAAATTTTATATTTGTCAGAAAATAATTGAATGATAAAATAACAAATGTAAAGATTATAATGTTAATGTTACCATAACTAAATTCTGATTGGCAGCATAACAAAAAAAATATAGGTTTTGATACACGATCTTTTTATCTTCCATTAACGACCGGTTTAGTCGTTCACCTACTTTTCACTTAACAGTATTATAACACCAATATGTTATACTACTACCTATTATACTAATTTTATCGGGTTACTTTTTAGATCATATAACTCAACCAATGGTTACAGATTTTACAAAAAAACGATGTCAATATATGTTTAGAAAATAAACGATAAAACGATTAGCATCTTGTCGTTGTAGTATAGTGGTAAGTATTCCCGCCTGTCACGCGGGTGACCCGGGTTCGATCCCCGGCAGCGGCGTATTTTTTTATTTTTCATTTTACTAACAAAACTATTATACACATTTGACCTCCTGTGTAACTAAATGACACATTTGACCCTCAGACTCTGCTTAAACTATTTCTAAAACAAATACTTCAATAATTTTATTTTTTTTTTGCAATTCAATAGCACCGGTTGTACGTTTTTTTTGTTTAATGGTATAACATACACTAACAAATTAAAATTTGAAATATTTTATACGAGTTATCTCATTCTCCATATAAGATATGCCTTTATAATCAAAGGAGATCTTGATACTATTAGTGGCCTAGTTATATCTTATGCATACATATATTTATGATGGTGAACAAAAGATCATATTACCATATAGTTATACCACTAACAAATTAAAATTTAAAATATTTTATACGAGTTATCTCATTCTCCATATAAGATATGCCTTTATAATCAAAGGAGATCTTGATACTATTAGTGGCCTAGTTATATCTTATGCATACATATATTTATGATGGTGAACAAAAGATCATATTACCATATGATTATATGATGCCTACTTTCAACTATACGAATTGCATAAAAATATATACTTCTATAACATATTGATTAGGTTATTTAGCTTGTTCTTAACTCTATATATCCTTCAAGGGGTGAGTTGTCTAAACTTCATAACATAAGGGCCTTTGTTGAATTATACCATAACAAGAGGATGCAAAGTGGAATAATAAATTATCATGGACCAGCGATGCGGACAATGCGGTCCCACGATTATCCGGTGGGCAATTCTTTATGCTAACATTTCTTCCTCCTCCACGTCAGCAGATCACATTACAGGCGGGAACAGACCTTCTGATCGCTAGGCTGAATTTACGATTATGCCCCTATATTCCCGTAACAGTAACTTCTTCCCCTTCCATTAATGCCCCTTGCCTCCTCTCGAAATTGCTTCCATTTTCTACGTGTCGTTGCCGGAAACCGCCACCTCAGCCACCGGGTCTCGAACTTATCCAAATTCGTCAAATTGCTAATTTTAGAGAGAGATAGATCACAGAGTAGTGTGTGTTGATTCATGAAAGATTATGAAAGGCATAAATGCAACAATAACAACATCATCTGTGCTAAATTTAATGATAATAGTTGCTTCGGTACTCGTGGCGTGAACACATCTCATTGTTATGAAGTTTGAAGGTGTTTTAATTTAACGATTTTTATATATTGTTGCTTTAAGTTTTGATCGATTTCCATCAGGTCCTGAAATTTTGTTAAAAATTTAGTTCACGTTGTTTATGTGCTAGAGTTCAATTTATAGCTCAGCTTGCTTGATATGTTTGTTGTAGATCCTTGGAGTTTTTAATCATTTTGTTGAAAACTGAGGAGCTATTTTTGTGTTTTTGAGCTTTTAGCAGGATTTACATGGCGCAATGCAACAGTTCTCGGTACTTTTTTAAATTAACCAGTCTACAGATCGGGTATGAATCTTCTTCTCATCAAATTAATTCTCGTTCTTAGAAGGATTTTGACTTTGTGCAACTATAGAATCAAAACTTGTAGAATACACGTTCTGTCCCAATACGAAGAAATAGAACAGCTAGTTTTGGATTTGGAAGATTTTGTATGCAAATCTGACATGATTATTCTATTTCTGGTACTGGTATAAGATCAAAGTAGCTGGTATAGGAAATACATAGTTCATTGCTCTAATTTGGATCCAATGCTATCATGTTAGTATCAAAATCGTCATCACAATCCTTTGCATCTGAAACAATTACATGTTTAAAATCTTATATAAACTGATAAATTCCAAATTGAAGTCATATCATTGATCTTCTTCCTTTCAGCGACTTGCAGTCATATCTATCAGATCTTAGCCTTTTTCTACCACCTGATTGCAAGACCTTTTATGTATTGGTGGATAACAGACCATGGCTAGAAGATTTAGTTTCACGGCCTGCACATTTATGGCAGTTAATGGTTACCAAGGTTATTAAACTTTAAAACATCAACAATTCTCTAAATTATATCTCATATAATCATCACTTTCTTCTATGCTTTGATTGTTTTCAGTCTCGTATGTCCCCTTTTGCGATCAGAAGAACTCAAAAGGGTAGGAAAGATACACCAACTGCTTCTGAAAATTTGAGAAAATGGTTCACAGTGATTGATGCTGCAACACTCTCGAGAAAACGAGCATTATTACCTGTGAAAAAACTAAGGAATTCTTTGTTTGCAAATAGCAAATTGGGCAGAACTTTGTATGGATTTATAGTTTTTCAAGTGGCATGGAAAGATGTCCGTGGAATTAACTATTTAAACGAACTTCAGGTATTTAATTTCTCATTTTACTTCTATACATATTTTACTTTCTCTTGATTAATTAAAAATTAATTAATTAATTAATATATGAGCAGAGTGATACTTGTCTTGCTATAGAAGCAAAATATATGAAACGATGGGAATTTGATAGTATCGATCAAGCTGCTAAAGGCATATGTTCATGGTTTCCAGGAACCCTACGCGAACGTTTTCTCTTGCAAAATCAGTTACATTCTATGCTAGGTATTAAATAAATCTAGATTAATTTATTAATAGATTAAAAAGATTTTAGCATATTTTTTAATTATAGTTTGAGATATTTGCAGGGGACGTGTTTCATGATGCTCTAAATTGCGATAGTGCAAACAATTATGAAAATATCTCGAACATAATTGGTGATCAAAACCGTATGAATATGATAGATTCACCTCCTGCTGACGTGTCACATAACAATAAAAAATTAACAAAATTTCTGGATATGAATATTGAGGATGGATTCTATGATAAATTCAGGGTACTAAAATGTATTTTAGCTTTATTTATAAGTTGGTAATATTGAATTTTATTTTTCTGGTTGCAGTAACAGCAATATTGTACCCAATATTGTGGCTCATTTGGGGGATAATATATGCTCCAATTTGGCTTATTCTTGGATTAACAAATTTTGTGGGATTTATATTTAGCCAAACGTATGATTTCATTGGTGCCACGTGGCAGTTGGTGAGTGGTTTATTTAAGTTAGCTTCGACTGCCGAGACAGGTGTCGGCAGTTATGAGGTTTCGGTTTCCATGTGGCGTGCCCTTTGGAATGATCATTTCTCTCAGGTACTTACTTACTCCTCTCCCAGTTTGACACCTCAGCGCCATGTCAGTTTATAAATAAACTGCAACACCCCTTTCATCACTTTACTTTTCTTGTTTTTCTTTTGCTTTTTTTTAATCCTATTTTCAGATCTGATATACATTTTCTTGTGTTTATTGTAGATTTTCCGTGCTGTTAGAAGCATTTTAAATGGCTTTGTTGCGTTCTTCACAGCAGGGACGGAACTAGACAATTCCACCAGTGGTAGCACCCTTGTGGTGATATAAAGAACTTTTTTTGAAATATATAGAGTTAAAAAGAAAAAAGTTGAAATATATGGGCTGAGAAAAAATTCACTTGTAGTATAGAGGCTAAGAAAGAAAAAAAATTGATTTATAAAAGTAAGAAAGACAAGATTCGAACTCTAGACCTACCCTATACATGCATAAGGTGTTAGCCAACTGTGCTAGCCAACATACATGTATTATTTGACTTTTCGGATATATATTAATGTATTCAAAATACAATAACAAAAAAAAAAGTTCCGAAATTTTACCGTACCGAAATTTTTCGAGTAGTAGCACGTGCCACCGTGTGCTACATATTAGATCCGCCCCTGCTTCACAGCTTGCAATAGGCATCGATTAAGGTACGCCTTTGACTTATTTCAGTATAAAATAAACAGATAAGCACTTAATTTTGTTATTTCCTACTTAATCTACCCAAAAACCACTTTTCAACGGGGGTGATCTTGGCCTTTTAACAGCAGTACACAAACAATATTTTGAATATATATCCTGAATTTGCAGCATATATAATCATCTACAAGAGTTCATTAGAAGAATTTATCGGCCAACCACCCAAATATCACACGCTTTGAGTTCCATCCAAAGAGCAAAAAAGTCAACAATGGTAAGAAGTTGTTATGTTGTGGAATTAATTCTAATAATATCACAAGAATATTGATTTAACCATTAAATTGTTTTGAATATATATATGCAGAAGCCACCGAACTGAGGACTAAAAACATTAAACAGAGTTGACAAGTTTTTGTACCGAATTTATGCGTCAATAAATTACATATTAACCAAACAAGTATTTGACTATTTGAGCATTGCATAGAAGGACACCAAAGCAAACAGAATGATGTTTCATATAATTAATACAGATGTATACGTAAACATTAGACAGAGTTAACACGAAGTTTTTATGTCAGAGATGTATATATGTATATATAGTATACGAATATTGAATAACCGTCTTCACTGACTACATGTTAATTTGTTACTATATTTTATCTTTCACAATTATAAGTAGTTTAAGGCAATGTTTTAAAACCTGGGATTGGACCGGTCCGACTAGGAAATGGATGTATGTCAGACAGAATCGACTGCGACTGGGAAATGGAAGTATGTCAGACAGAATCGACTGCGACTGGGAAATGGAAGTATGTCAGAAAGAATCGACTGAATTAACACATCGACTGAATTAACACTCTGTTAATGAATCGCTTCGAACCGGAGGGGTTAACTTTGAATCCAGATGGACAGGGACATCCAACTGTATATTTTATCTTTTTCTCTTAATCTTACCTTTTTTTTTTGTTAAATTGAATATTTTTTATTATTTTTTATACATTGGAGGTTTAATTAAATATATTGTGAAGTTTGAAACAAGTATCTAGTTGAATGTTTAATTGTTTGGTAGAATCTTTTTAAAGATAACAAACTCAATAGTTATATATACTAAGTGTCCAATTTAATCTTTTGTAACAATATATCACTTAATTTGAGTATCAATCCGTCAAAAAGTATAATGGTATTAATTAGGTTGCACAGGCCAAATCGAGTTGGAAACCAAACCATTTGAAAGACAAAATATACAAACCCGGCAAGTATCAAACTCGAATCTGTGTCATTCATGAAGCGGCTCGAATAATTCTTTTTTTCTAGTTGCATTCATATACCGAACACCCTAAACTAAACATAATAATGTTCTCAGTTTGGTTAAAAAATGTTATAACCACCTGCAATATAACCATAATATGGATACAAAAATGCCCATAAAAACAAAACAATAAGCATAGATAATTGATACTGCAAGTAAAAAATTAAAGTAAATAACAAAAACATTCTCTTTGCTTAAAAAACAAAAGTATCCGATTCTCAAAGATCAAAAAACAAGAAGTAAACAATCTATTAATTCCAAAATTCAAAACACGACAACTCAAAACCGACATAATAATAATCATCGATCTAATTCATCCTCCTGACAAGCTCATTGATGAAATTCTCACGGTTTCCAGCATCACCACCTTCAACATAATGGTTTCTCTTCTTCTTCATTCCACCCAAAGGCGCTTTCAGCTTAAATGGCCACAAAAAGTTGTTTGCTTCCTTAAAATGAGGGCCAGCTGTCAGAATCTCGTGAATCAGATCCTCAACACAGATGATCCCGAATTTTCCAAGACCCTGTTGACCCAAAAAGTCAACTCCATGTATCCAAATCATATTTATGTACATTTGATTGATAAATAACAAACCTGTTCGACGATTGAGTTGTCGGTTAATGGGATTCTTTGTTTGTTAAGCTTTCCGTACCCTCTTTTGTAGATCAATTCCTTCACACTCTTCAAGTTCGGGTATCTAAATAAATAAGACGTTTAATAAGAAAATAGTAAATCAGATAAAAAAATAAGTATAGATACATACCCGTAAGTAACATATGGTTCGACCCTGTGAAGCATGTTCAATGTGGCCTTGTTGACTTTCAAGAACACACCATTGAAGATCTGGTTGACAGAATAAAAGTATAAGTAATAGTTGAGATAAAGAGTTCAATTTACCGAATTAAAGATAACTGTAAAAGTTAGTTAGCAAATCACCTGTCTAAGACGCAAAAGCTGCAAAATCTTCTTAGACTTTGGGTCCATAGCATTGATACTATATAATAACATAATAACATTAAATCAAAATTGCAACCCAAATGTAATATCACAAATATCAAAATCAAAAAAGTCAACAGCAGGTCAACACATACCCTCGGATACGAATAATGAACAACATCTTTGCTTCAGGGTTCACATAGAATCCACCTTTCAATCGAGCCTCACGCTTCAACTGAATCAACTCCTTTTCCTGGATTAAAAAATAATTCCATAAATATTAATTATCTAGAATAATTAAAACAAAATTAAATTTTAAAATAATTGAAGATACCTGAGCTTCATACTCCTTGCTGTACTGCTTAGCTCTGTTGAAGATCAACTTCCTGTTAGCAGCATTCTTCTTCTTCAAATCTTCAACCTCTTGCTTCTTTGCAAGAGCCCATTCTTCATTTCTCTTTTGCTTCTTCAATACAGATTCTGGAACAGCTTGTCCTGCCTTTGCAACTTCGGCCATTTCTTCGATCTAAATCCACATTAATTGTTAGGTTTACGCGAAATTCATTACTCCGCAAATCATATATACAAGCACACTTCTAAATTAGGTTTACGCCATAAAAATGGACCATGTCGAGAGATGAATTGAAATGAACAGAAAAGCTTGCTTTTTCAACAGACATTTTCCATGAAATCAGAAAACAAAACCGAACGTATCGAAATTAGGTTTTCGAATCAGAGCTTTAAATACTCTCAGGATCAAACGATCAACATCAGTAATTTAAGACAATAGACAAATTAGTCAGTAAGACAGTAACATAGACATGTTCCTACTATTCATGTGATCAAACTACTAACGATGCAGAAAACTATGTGATTAGATATAAGAGCTGTGTATAGTTTCCGAAAGCATACCTATTGGAATCGGCACCGGCGACGGAGGGATTACTCTTCTGCAAAGACGATGAAGGCGAGACGAGGAATTAGGGTTTTGTAGGGTGTGTGTTTAAATCCAAATGCATCGAACGGTTTAGAATATGATACGTGAATATTAGCCGTAGATCTGTAACTTGGGTTCATGAATGACCCAATGGGCTTTATGTTTAACCATTGCAACGATTTATGGGCTTTGTTAAAATTGCATCCAAATTAAAATTCTACTCCGCATCTGATTTTCGTTTATGGAATTAATCAACTTGATAAATTAATCAACGATTTATAAACATACCATGCATCTGATTTTCGTTTTCATAAAAACTCATTTTCATTTTCACCGCATAAAATCATGTATATGCCTTGCCATGCAGCCGCCCCCAAGAGAACGATGCAGCGACTTTTCATTTTCAATATGTTAATACGTTTTTATCAGTACTAGGTTAAAACCCACGCGATATGGGGGTACTGAAACCGTTTTCATATATATAAACGCCTTCGAACATAGCTGACTCACATCTTAATCAAATATTTTTGTAGTGAACATAAATTACGATATTTTTGTTCTGCTTATGGCCTGTTAATACAAATATGTGTTAAATTATGTTTTTTTTGTATTAATTATGTTTTTACAGCATAACATGTACATAGGTTGCTTGTGAATGGTTGTTGTTGGAAACGAATGGTGGATGATCGATGTGTTAACAAAAGGAAAACTAACAAATGGCATTGCAGTTTGTGATGTTTCTGGTAGTTTTGGGTATGAAAAAGTGCCTGAAATTGTGTTTTAAACTAATATTGTAATAAAATAAAAAGCAGTAGTATTATTAAACTAATATTTTATTCAAGAATTTCATAGATAAAAATAAATCCAAACAAATACTACTCTATGCATAAACATAAACCTAAAATTAATCATGGAGTATTTATTAATAATGCTTTCTAGAGTTCTGCTTTTTCTTCTTGATCGCTTTCCATTGGCATCTCTATTAAGCTTTTTGAAGTACAATTAACTTGAGGTAACACACCTTTAACAATTGGTTTAGCATTTTTGCAGGTGGATTCGACTTTTAATGACGAATTGGCAGGTATCAAGTTGATATCCTGAAGAATTATATTTTCACAGCTCCCATTATGAGCACTACAGTTGATTTCAATCGCCACGTGGCCGCTACAACTCCCGTTAATACCGACGAACGAAACACCGTTTATTCCAACGAAAGGTAACTGTTCATTCATAAAAAAACAAAATTAATTAAATTTATACTTATAATAACGAATGTTAATTAAATTAATGAACGTACGATATCGTGGCATTGGCTAGGGTCGACATGAGGGCAATAAAACTGGGTGAGTATAATCGGGTGTTGAACATTCGTCATTATTATGTTACGGAATGTTATCTGGGTTGCAGAACCTGACCCTCCCTAAAAAGTTAATCAAACAATTAAATTACAAATATGTGTAGAAAAATCAAATTGTAAGTGTAAAGAATTTTATATGTAATATTTTACGGAGGAGTAAATACCGGCACAGTTTTGATCCTTGCTCCGTTTTGAGTACCGTTGAAGGTGGTGCCGACGACCATGATGTTACCTACAACGTCTTTTGCACCGAGCCTTCCTAGACTTCCAATACTATAATAAAAAGAAATGATAATTAAGACAACCATAATTTAATGTCATGTGAATTTTATTTAAAAAAATAATTAACTTGTAATTAAGTGATTAATTAATTTACGATTAATTAAATGATATGACGAACCTTATGCCATGACCAGGACCGCAAGTTAAACCCGTGACGTTGATGTTGAAGCTACCTCCATTGATCGCAATGCAATCGTCACCTATATAATTAATCAAAATATTTCAAAATAATAAAAAGTAATGTACGTATATATCGTAATTTAATTTTAAACTCGAAATGTATAATAATACCAGTGGCAATGATTCCACCGCTAATAGTAACACCGTTTGTAGCTGAAATGTCAATACCATCCGTGTTAGGACTTTCTTCTGGTGCGTGTATATTGACATTGCTTATAACCGCCCCGTTACAAGCATCTATAGAAATGTGGTTTCTCGGGCTATTAACAGACGTAACTCCAACAAGTTTAAGTCCGTTACAAGAATGAAACCCCAATGCCTATATATATACGAAAACTTTGATTAATTAATTATACTATATGACAAAAGAAAAATATGAAGATGTACATAACATTATAAAACAGTCACTTACAGTGGGGTTGTTTTCACAACTAGTATGAGTCACTTTGCAGTCCCACCAGCCCGTAACCCCTTGACCATCAAAAGTTCCGGTTCCCGTTACGATAAGATTATCAATGTGCTGGAAATTTAGCCAAGTGTCGGGTTTTGCGGGCCAACCGATGTTCTTGGGTTGCGCTTTAACGGTTCCTATGACCTGTGAAACATATAAACATATATAAACCGGTTAATTAAGTTACATATCGAATTTAACAATGATGTGATTAATGAAATTAATTAAGAAGGGCATGATGAATATTAAATTATTAATTAATTAGGGCATGTTTGAGAAAGTTTATATAAGGGGTTATTAACTTATAAATTTATATACTACCTCCGTATCAAAATAATTGATGTAATTTCCTAAAAGGGTGGAACAAATTAAGTGATACATTTTCAAATTTTACTTTATTTGGAAAGTTTTTGTATGTGAACTTACCCTTTTACACCTACTTAATTTTCTTAAACATCATTAACATTATACTTTGGCCTCAAGAACCGTGTTTCAAAGTTTCTCTTTCCTAACCAAAAGTGTTTAAAAAGATGTAGGATCCACTTAATCAATCTTAATCATCACTTAAAAGTTTTGAATAGAAAACCATGTTTCAAGAAGTGTATCACTTATTTTGATACGGAGATAGTGTATATATAAACTTAATTAAACCCTTTAAACGTAGTTTATATAAACTTATAAGCTAATAAATCCTTAAATAAGCTTTCTCAAACATGCCCTTAATTAATTTACTTACCTTGATAACCACAGTTTTAGCCTTACATGGACCAGAAAATGTCATCGGTCCAACTAGAAAGTTTCCATTAGGCAACGTAAGTTGCCCAGTCGAATTACATGCAACATCCCAAGCTTGGTTGATTGCCTAAAAAGCATAAAGTGTCATTAATCGAGTTAAAAAAAAAGGTGAAAAAAGAAAATAAAAAACATAAACGTCCAAAATTAACTATATAAAGGTTTTACTTTTGCATGCCAAATTGTGCACGTACTCTATATTTACAAAGAAAAAACAAGACCAAGAGTTTAACTGTTTAAAGCTAAATGAGGGGCGTGTGCAAGCGTTTCGCGGAGTATTTATAAAAATACACATTAAAAAAAAAGATAAATATTCATATTTAGTATATTTCCTCTGGAAAATTATATTAGTATATATGTAATTAGTTTACCAATGAATCATCTTTGATACCATCTCCAACAGCTCCAAAAGCCATAACATTGACTTCCGAAGTAATTAAATTATTGATCGGTGAGTTATGGGTGAGCTGAAAGATCATCATGAGAATGCACGTAATCGCAAGTGTTATGTAAGTAGCCTGCAACATTTGATCATATATTAAACATAGATATTAACCAACGTACGTAATGTTAATTTGATTAATTTATCAAATTAAGGAGGTATCATATGATGACGAATTAAAGCTTGCTTACCATGATCGAGTATGAACAGTTTGTAAACAATGAAGAGATCGATGGGAAAATAATTTGATATCAGTTGATGGAATTGGTTCCGACATTTATAGATTTTATTACAAGAGAATGGAAATGGTAACTCGGTTTATTTTTGTCCATAATATATCAAGTCTTGGCAAAGATTTGTATATGATAACTAAACTTTATCGAATGCATGTTTATAGATTAATATCGATCGACAAATGGGATAAAATTTTAATTAATATAAAGATAAGTTTTTAAGATTTTGCATGACATGACGCATCAATTTTAATGTTTTGTTCATATCTAGTTATCTATTAATTCGATGTTTTAAAATTACAGATATATATCATAGGCTCTCAAATCGTGTTGTCGTTTCGTGTTTTCAGGTAACACGACACGATACGAATTCGTATTTCCCAACACGAAAACAACATTACACGAAGTCATGTTATATTTTGCTAACACGAATCCAACCCAATTAGAAAACGATAAACACGACAAACACTAAATAAATAACAAAAATATCAAAATTTCTACTTAGTTAATGCTAGAAACACGACAAACACGACAAAAATATAACATAAATTTCTAAATGTTCTCAATATCAAAACTATCGTGTTAATATCTGAACACAAACACGACACAACACGACTTCATGTTTGTTTTACATGACACGAACACGACACGAATACAAATTCAAATTTCGATTGCGTCTCAATTTCGTTTCACTTCATGTATATTTGTCTTGTTGTGTCAAGTTTTGTTACATATGCTTTGTTTTTTATTTTCTTACAAAATAAATGGGAAATGACCAAAATACCCTCATATGCATTGCATATGAGCTAACTTAACAGAAAAACTTAATCTCATTTAGCTTAAAGGACTATCGGTAAAAAAGGTTTCAAAAATAAGGACTATCGGTGTAATTTTTAAAACTAAATGATCAATAGTGTAATATGCTATAAACTTAAAGGACCATTTGTGTAATTAACTCTAAATTGATTCACTTAAGAGAATGTCAAATTAAGTTTTTGGGGCAAACCAAATGTAACAACTAGCAAGTTTGCATTAATCAATTAACTTCCACCAAACCATGTATCAGATTCAAATAATTAATCAAGTCCACATACCATCTTAGCTAATAATTCAAAACAAATATCCTAAAATACACCTGAAAATTTCTTAAACCTTTGTAAATTTACAGAACCGACATAAACAACAAAAGCAAAATTGTGAAAAAAATCAGAAATATTCCTTCATTTATCGACGTTTTGATTTGTTATTTGACGACTTCTTATTCTTCCCGTGAAACTTTTCAACCTCCTCTTCTTCACCTTCACCACCTCTCCTTCTCTTATGACCCCCTGTTTCCTTTATTTTCTATAATAAAATAAAAACAAATAAATAAATATTAATACATTTTTATATTTCAAAATATTATTTAATTATTTATTTATTATTACCATAGCTGATAATCGTTTGGCATCAGTCACACGCTCCAAGAGTAACAAAACTTCCTCTTCTTGGGCTGGAAACTCCGGCAACTTTTTACCTGTTATATATATAAATACATTATTTTAAATAAAAAATATATATTTTTTTTTAAAAAGGTCGAAATTGTAGCATATTATAATGGTCTTACCGATAAGTTTCTCTATTTGCACATACCACTCCAGCTCATATTGATTTACTAATGAGATAGCAACACCAGATCTACCTGCACGTGCAGTTCTTCCTACTCGATGAATATAATCCTGAAATCCCATTTAATAATTAACTAAATTTCACTTTCATATTAAAATAAATAAATAAATGTGTACCTTAGAGTTTGTGGGAATATCATAATTTATAACCATATCAACAGACGGAATATCGAGACCTCTACTAGCAACATCGGTACATATAAGAATGTTACACTCTCCCGCCTTGAACTTATTTAATGCACCCAACCTTTTTGCCTATTTAAAAAAAATAAAAATTAAATAATTATAATTAAAAAGGATTTTTTTATTAAAAGTAAAAAATGGTACCTGAGTCATTTGACCAGAAATCGGGATTGCTCGAAACCCGAGGTTTCGAAGCATTAAAGCCAAATGTCGAGTTGCTTCACATGTACGAGTGAAAACCATTGATGTACTTCCGGTTTTTTCGGTCAAGATATATACAAGATAGCAGTCCTGTATGTATATATATAATTACTTATAATTTATAATTTAGATTACTTACTATATTATTTTTTACAACTCTAGTACAATTTTACAAGTTACAAACCTTGTGCTTAGCTGGAACAAAAAGATACTGCTGTTTCAACGTGTCAACTGTGGAATATTTAGACGCTGCTTCAATCTTAAAGAAATAAAAAAAAAAATTGGTTAAACGTTAAAATTAAAAAATAGTTAGAAGTTATGCAATTTGTAAAAGGTTTATTATATTGCTACCTTTACAGGATTTCTTAAACAAGCTCTCTGCAGCTTTTGCACCTGCAATTTTGATAAATTATTGTTTACTAAATTTATAGAATTTTATATAAAAAATGTTTATAATGCGGTTAGTAAACAGGTTTTGTACCTTTTTAGTCATGGTAGCAGAAAATAAATATGTTCTTCTCTCACGGGGAATTGCATTCAGGATTTCATCAAGAGATTTCTCAAAATCCTCATTTAACAAACGATCTGCTTCATCCAATACCTGTCAGATATTATATGAATGTGAAATTAAGTCCACATAATTACAAATGGATAAAATATTGATTTCTAGTATAACAAATTATTAATTATTACCAAGTACTTAATTGTATGAAGAGAAAAGCCTTTTGTATTAGATAAATGATCAATGAGGCGTCCAGGTGTCGCAACCTGAATTAATTAGAATTTATTTAGTATAAGATAATGTATTATGTGGGGAAATGGACACAATAAAGATCATGAAGTAAGACTTACAACAATGTGTGGTCGTTTTCCAAGTGCAATGCTCTGATGTACCTGATCCACCCCTCCAACAAGCTGCAAAATAGATGTTAATTACCATAAATTAAACCCTAAATCATGATATTATCTAATCTAACACTATAATAGTGTAATTAAGAAAGAATTTAATTTTATATCTACGAATTATTTAAATTAAAGCTCACCACTGCAGACTTTACACCAATACTTGATCCCAATGCTTCAAACTGCTCGGCAATCTGGATTGCAAGCTCCCTGCAATGAATTGAAGACCAAAATAACAAAAATTAAGTACAAATTATAAAAAAAAAAAAAATTAATTAAATAAAAACCTTGTGGGAGAAAGCACTAAAGCAAAGAAAGCTTGTGGAGCTTCTAATAGAGATTGAAGTATTGGCAGAGCAAAAGCTCCAGTTTTTCCAGAACCAGTTTGTGCTAATCCAATTAAGTCCTTCCCTAATCAATTAAAAATATAAATATTATAAGAAATTTAGAAGCGGTAACAATTGATAATGTGATTCGTAGAAGCTAAAGATGTAAAATCACAGAATTAAACCTTCAAGTGCATGAGGAATTGCATCAGCCTGTATTTTAGAAGGATTTTTCCACCCTAAATTATCGCAAGCCTCAATTAGTTGCTCAACTACTCCTAATTCTTTGAATGATTTCACTTGCTCTTTGTCTTCTTCCATTTTCAATCTTCAAATAATGGAATTAAATGATATTAGTAATGTAGCTCGGATTTTTTGCCGTAACAAATTACCAGAATCTGGAGCTAAAATCAAAATTAAGACAGTAGACAAATTAGTCAGTAACATAGACATCTACCTATTATTCATGTGATAAATGTGATTAAACTACTAACGATGCAGAAAATTAAGTGATTAACAAGAGCTGCGTTCAGTTTTCGGAAGCATACCTATTTGAATCGGCGCCGGTGTCGGAGGGATTTCTCTTCTGGAACGATGAAGGCGAAAAGAGGAATTAGAGTTTTCTAGGGCGTGTTTAAATACAAACGCATCGAACGGTTTAGAATATGATATGTAAATATTAGCCGTAGATCTGTAAGTTGGTTTATGAATGGTCCAATGGGCTTTATGCTTAACCATTACACCATTTTTGGGTGTTGGTTAAAATTGTATTCGAATTAACATCCTAATTTTTAACTTGGTATATACTAGGGGACAGGTCGGGGCCAGGTTGATGGGTTCGGATTCACGGGTTGACGGGTCAGAAATATTCAACCTAAAACCAACATGTTTATATAAACGGGTCATACATCTCAACCCTAACATATTTACCTTCAACCCGAATCTAGCCCATATAACTCATTTAATTAAACGGTTTAAAAAGGTTAGCATGTCAAATAGGTTAAACGGGTAAAAACAAGTCAAAATATTGTTATCATTCCACAAATTCATAAGAAAATATCGAAACTTCATGTAAGTAAATAGCCTTTTTAGTTTTTATCTAACTATTAGTTACAAGTTCATTAGTAAACTATAAAGTAAGTATAAATATGTATGTTTTTAAATATATTCTAATAATTAAACGGGTTGATGGGTCGACCATTTAAATTATAATTGACTCGAACCTAACCTGTTTAATAAACGGGTCAGTAGAGTCGACCCGAGACTGACCCGAATAATTTTACCACAACCCAAACCCGATTATTTTCGTATCGGTTGCAGGTCGGATTTCGTATCGGGTTAGAAATTAACACCCCTCGTATGTACTATTCTTACATAGCTAATAAATAAAATTCTGAATTATCTTTTTATTTTTATATTTTGTTTCAAGTCATGATGTTTTAATTTAAGGGTAGTTTACGATAGTAGGATGGTGGTGATGGTTTATGGTGGTAGGTGATTGTTTATGGTGAAATAATGGGGTGAGGGTAGTGCTCGGTTTTCGGGGAGATGGATTAAATGAAAATAAATTCGTGTTTGATATCCTCGTTAATAAATAATATGTTAAATTTCAAGTAAACTCCAAGAAGTATCCATGCAATTTACTTCTTACGTAAATAACCAAAAAAATTTCTATCTTATCGCTATATTTCTAATCCTAATTTATTTAAGCTTAAAATATTCTCTTAACCATTGCTAGGATAATGTTTAGATTTTCCTTTATTTAATATGTGTCTCATGTATTATGTTAAGATGTTAATTTTTTATTTTTGGCTTTTTTCCGTTACTTCATTCATGAAAAAAATTATGTTTTAAAACATTGATGCAATGCGTAAGTAAAAACCCTCGTTAATATACATACTAATTAATATACACACTAAATTATCTTTTCCGTATTTGCTTCATACGTCTCCAAATCGAAGAAAACAACTGATACCTCCTACCGAACGTATCATGCCAACAATGTCGTTTTGGAGACAAAAGGTACATTTAGCACCCGTCTTAGCTCAACCCGTGACTTTATGCCTTAGTTAATGAAATTATAAATAAGATTGTGTTTTATGTGATTCCCTGCTCATTATAAGGAACAACCCACAAATAACATCTCCTAAAAAGTATATAAACACAAGCATCTATACAACTTTAATAAGATAAAGAACAACTAGTCACATTATCCCATCTAAAAATTAGGCTGTTACACTAAAACAAGTAAGTAATAAAGAATAATGTGCATTATTAAAAAAAACAAACAAAAAATAATAAGTAATAAAGAATAACAAACGAACAAAACAAAAACGAGGATACTCCATAAAAATACGCATCCATACCGTTGTTATGTAGGTTTTGTAGAGAAATTAAATCCTTTTTAGTTGATTTTTTATTCTTTTTAATATTAGTAAGATAGCAAATAAAGTAGGGTACTGTTACCAAGATGTGTTTGGTAGTTTGGCTTCTTTAGCAAGACCGGTAGTTAGATAAGTCCAAATCAAGCTTCCTACAAGTGTAAAGTATATATAGTAAAGATAACTAACCCATTTATTATGAACTAATTTATTTTGCACAATTTATCAACAAAACAAACAATAACTAATAAAGAAATACGGAGTAATATTTATTCATATCATTTGTTCTTATTCATTTGATTTCTATTCATTTGATAGGTTGATATGTGTATTCTGCTAATTCTCTCTATTAATATTATTTCTTAATTTTAACACATGTCTTCATCTAATGTGTTGGACTATGAGTATGACCAAATAGTAGGACTAAATACCATTACTCATGTTCCACGAGTAATGATATTTAGACCTACTAATAAGTCTACTCATTAGATGAAGACATGTGTCAAAATCAAGGAATAATATTAGAAGAGAGAATTAGTGGAATACACATGTCATCCTATCAAGTGAGTAGGCCTATAAATAAGTGTAAAGGATATAACTAAATATCAGTTCTCTACAACGGTTGGCCCACCACGTGATAAAATGTTCCCTATTGGCTTTTTGGTGGGTTTTAATTGTTTAAATACTTAAATAGTTTTGTTAATGACAACCCTAACATGCATAAAAAACTTGTATATTAATTAAAAAATATTATTCCTAAAATTCAGGAATTATCTTTTGTTATTTTATCTTCCTATCATTATCATTTTCCATACTTATATAGTCAATTTTTTATATATCTAGCAAAAGTAAAATACTTACTTGGGCATGTGCTGACTCAGTTATTCTACCTACGTGGCGTATCTAGACGACTAACACGTGTAGTTCAAAAATATCTTTTAATTCAATTTGTGAAGAACAATTTACCTTTTTCCTTGGCGGCGGTTAAGGATACTTATATTTTAATTCCCTCCAAATTCGGCTGAATATATTCTTCAGACGGTTGCCGGAAAGTCTATGTAACGCTTTCTTAGCTCCGGCGACGTCCATTTCATTCAGCTTCTGTAAATAGCCTTGAGCACCGGCATCCACTAGTCTCTTCCGGCAACCGTTGCTTCCACCGTTCATCAACGCGAGACAATCGCCACAGGGAATTTCTTCGGCACCGATTCATTCGTCGGATCCAACATCTGAATCAATCTCATCATGTTTTTCTCGTCCTTCACGAATTCCTTCCTATTAGGTTTCACCGTTAATACAGATAACAAAGCTTTCAATGCCGATTCCTGCAAACCTACCGGTTTCGCGAATTCCATTAGCTTTATCAGAGATCCCATACATCCGGCGATTACACGTTTGTTACGGTCGCTAATTGACAAATTAGCTAAAATAGAAACTGATATTTGTTGTAGAGTGAAATGGCCTTGTTGAATGAATCCAGAAATTTGCGTTATGAACATTGATGAAGAAGATAGTAACCGAGAAACGGAATCTGAATAGGATAGGGAGTAAATTGCACGTAATACATGTTTTAACGTATCTAGATTTGATGATTGATGAAGCAATTGTAACAAATTTTGCAATCCTTTCTCTTGTATTATCATAGCCCTAAAATACTCGCTCGATGATGCAAGGATTGCGATGCAATTGGCAGCTTTTTCCTTAGCGGCGGCGGAACCTGACGCAAGTAACGCAATTATCACCGGAACACCGCCTTCTTCACCTAACGAGATGCGTATATCTTCAACAGAAGCCACATTTCTAATCGCACGAATTGTGTGAGATTGAGCTATCAACGATCCAGACCTGCACACATCTAGAAGTATCGGAATACCGCCGTACGCTGAAATCGCCCACGCATTATCAGAATCGGCGGTGATTGCTTCCACAGCCATGGATGCCTTTTCCTTCGATTGAAGCGAACCGGATTCAAGGATTCTCAACAACGGACCTAATCCACCTTCTTCGAAAACCATTTTTCTAGACTGATCGCTTGCGCAAGCAAGCATCGAAATCAGAGACACCGATTGTTCACGGTGAGCATTCACATCAAATAAATTAATCAAATAACCGATATTACCTTCCTTAGCAACTAACGTCGCCGCCTTCTCGTCGTCGTCGAGCAATTGAATAAGAGGTTCCAACGCCTCTCTCTTAAACTCCACATCTCCGATCTGCAATCTCGTAAAAAGGTCACGAATAAAAAAGCTCAAATCCTCGTCAGCAGAGCCAGGGGCAGGTTGAGATAGAACAATGGCGTTAGACTGACCTAAAACACCGGAACGGAGTAGCAAATCAAGGTCGTGAAGCTGTTTAGAGATCCAACCGGTGGCCATATCGAGATCGCTCTGCATCAGAAGCTTTCCAGCTGTATAATTAGGATCGTTGCATTGATCGCATAGGGTTTGGACGCGGCGGAGGGTGGACAAAAGGTTTGGTAGCAGTTTTTGCAGGAGTTGGTTTTCCGACCAGTGAGTGGAATATGCGAGTTCGTAGAGAAGCGATCTGAGGGAACCGAGTTTAGAACTTAACACCTGCCACCGGCCGGAGAAGGAGTTGATGGAAAGGGAAGCAGGCAGAAGTTGACATAGGAGGGTGGTGATTTGGACAAAGGTTTCGGCGGTAGACGGCGGCGGAACGTCGGAATGCATGTTGAGAAGATGGAGAAATTGGCGTGGAATGGAAGGGAAAGGAGATGGAGGCCTTTATCAATTCTTTAAATACTCTTCGTTATTGGGCTTTTATAAGGAAACAAACCCATTTAACTGAGAGAGATGATATTTATTTATTTATATTATTTATTTTTATTTATCTTCTCATGATATATACAATCTATTAATTTTCTTTCATGATATTATCCACTGTTTTGAGATATGTTTTAATCTAATGAGTCAGAAAATAAATAGGAACAAATGGTAAGAAACAATATCATTATCCTTTAAATATTTTTGACATGGTGTGTACAAACCATACAATAATGGCCTATATTTTTGACATCGTGTCTATGAACCATTTGATGAAAGCTTAACGTTAAAGATATGTCTGAAATAATCTAGGTCACAAATTCGATACCTTTCTCAGGTAAACATCCACAACAACGGTTAAGATTACGAGTAAAATTCGACCATATTAAGAGAACTCAATACCCTTTTCAATACAATGGAATTAATTTATTTGACGTGAAGCTAATCATTTTACATTTCTCATAAAGACAAGATCACTCAAATACACAACAAAAGGTAGATACAATCAAACTACATACTTTTATAACACAACGCTCTATAATACAAGCATATTCGATAAATATATATGATTTCCTTATAAATTACACTCAAAATGGTTTCTTCAAAACTATTCTCTTCCTATAGATGAACCGAGTATGTACAAACGAAAAACTTTTCAATGTCTCGTATCTAATATGGATCCAGTTACAGCTTGTGAGTTAGATCAACGGTCAGGATTCGATCTATGGTGCAAGAACAAGAACTTTGATGGTTCCTAGACTGTTGGCAGCCAACATTGTAGGACTGTCACTTTTCCAGCATACAGCACTGATGAAATATGATCCTGCATCTTCATCACTGTCTTCTGTATTTGGTGTACCAAATCTATGCCATGTTAGAGGCTTTGAGATTGCCTGAAATTACATAAAACAATTTTTTATACCAAATATTATAACAATATTAAATAATAATAACAACTAATGGTGTTATTAAGCTAAAAGATAGGTAAAAGTTAAAACAATGAGACGCCCAAAATGCAGTTTAGTAACTTGAACTTGGTTGATTAGGTCATCTACTACCTTGAATTATTAAAAAGGTGCAACATGGTATTAAATATTTAAATCGACCATTTTGTCAAGTTCAGGGTACCTTGTTGCACCTTTAATAGTTCAGTTCATGGCAGTAGAAGACTTAATCAACCAAGTTCAGGGTACTAAAATGTATTTTGGCCACAAAGGTTTGACGGTTAAACCACCATTTAAGTAAAAGTTTAAGAACTAAACCATATTTAATCCTATGAAAAGTTACACATCAACACAAAATGACTGGTTAAACACTAAGCCAACAACTTAGGGATTAAAACGGTTTAAAACACTAAGGGCTCGTTTGATTTGCTTATGACTCAATCCGCATATTGGACTCGGTAAGCAACTAACTCAGTCATAAATTTTTACTCGGTCAACAACTAAGTCAGTTAACAACTATCAAACGACCCCTAATTTAACCTAAGTTTAAGATAAAACCTCTCTCAAAAAAGGTTTTATGGGTTAAAACACACCAAATTAGTGAGAGTTTTGAGAATTAAAACATAACTAACCCAAAACATGTGTTAATTACCTTATGATAGCCATATACTTCATTCGTTTCACTACCACAAGCAAGAAAATCGTTATTTACCGAGAGGCCCACAAAGTTCTTCTCATTTGTGTGACCTCTAAACGTACGAACCTGAAAATAATATGCAAAAAATATAACATTTTCAAATTTTAATATAAAATAAATCAAGTAAATAGTAACTCACGGGCAGATTTCTCTTCACATCCCATAAGCGTAAAGTACTGTCTGTAGATGCAGATGCCAGCTCATCATTTGACAGAAACTTTACATATGAAACGGTTTTTTGGTGGCCACTAAAGATATGAATAGGATGTCTGGTGTTCCGTAAGTCATAGTAATGGATATGATGGTCAACTGACCCAACCTGCATATTTATCATGTTTATATTAATTTTTAATTAAATTAAATGATGATATTTTTATTTTTTATTTTATGAAAACGAATAAATTACCGCGATTTGAGTGCTGGATCCAGGATTGTACTTGACACAACATATGTTTGCTTTCATATTAATGTTAATAGCACTTGATTCTTGCTTTGTGCACCAAACTTTCACCTGCCAATTTATTTTACTAAAAAATATTAATATTTATTTATTTATTAGTTACATGGTTAAAGATTATAAAAAAATAGTACCTTACAATCATCACTACCCGATACAAGCATTGATGGTTCAACACGTGAAAAGTCAACACTCCAGACCCGTTTTTCGTGCTCTTCATATTCCATCACACTCTGAATATGTCAAATTAATTATAAATAATAATTATAAAATAAAATATATATATATATATATATATATAATTAGTTAATTACCTGTCGAGTATTAACATCCCAGACCATAACTGTTCCTTCATAATCACTACTAGCTATATGGTTTTTTGTATGTTTATTCCAGCTTAAGCAGCTGAGTTTTGATCGTGTGGGGATTTCCACCACAGGAGAGTGGGCTTCTGGTGGTTCATTAACTACCTGGAAGTAAGGTGATTAAGGGCATTTTAGTAATTAACCACCTACATGTATAATTTGTATATTTTTTAAAGTAATAAAGCAAGAGAAAGACTGACTTTTGAGAAGTCAAATACTTTTATACGCCTTGAAACTCCAGCAGTAGCAAACATTTCATCATCACGATCAAACTCAATACTGTTTAAAATTAAATTTTCAATTTTTATTTTTTTTATAAACTCGAAAAAAAGGCATATAACAAACATTATAAATGCAATTGTACCTAGATACAATGTTGGCTGAATTAAAGAGGTCACCATGCCTAAGTTCTGCAATCACCCTAAGTCGACTATTTGAAGAAATAAAAAAAAATAAAAAATAAAAAATTAGTGATGTTTTAAAAGTTGATAAATCAAGCATGTAAATGATTATAGATTCATAAATACCTGTATTGTGTAAAGGTAGATAGTACAGATTGAAAATCTGATAAACCTGAACTATAACCTTCCCTTTGTATGATGACATCAGCATCCCTTTTATCATGATTTTGTGATGAGTTCACTGTTTGATGTCTTTTTTGCAAGTAACATTGTTGTAAATCATTAAACTGCAGAAAATGGTGAAAAATTAAACTTTTTAATATGTGTTATATACTTATATTACACAAATAGTCCCTAATTTTCATACAGATTTCAAAATTAGGGACCATCAATGTTATAAATTTCGGAACTTGGGATTATTTGTGTGATAAAAAATTTCAAGGGACGGAATACATAATTTCATACAGACCACAGGGACGATTTATGTAATTTCCACAATTATACAATGTATTGACAAGAACTAACCTGAGATTGAACTCGTTTTTTTCTAATAACAGAAAGACTTGATTGACTTGTATGTTGTGAACTTAATCCACTAGAAGCTTCTTTCCAATGGGTCCCATGTGAACTACCTTGAGATTTTCCATCTAAATTCATATAATTCATATTACCAGTTGGAAATACAAAATTACTATTTTCTTTATCAATTGATGAAGAAGACCATGATTTTGATCCTGTTAATTCACCACTATGCATTTGCATTTTTGTCATATATTTATCTTTAGCTCTATATAACTCGATTCTATGCCTCTCAACTAAATTAACATCATCTTTGATAATCTTGGCATCAGTTTGAATCTGAAAAAAAAAAGAAGTTAATCCATTGACATGATCATATGTTTGACAAATCTGTTGATGCAAGATAATGAAGAAACAAACCTCGTTAAGTTCGTCAATTTTCCTTTTTCTCACGCATTGTAGGAAATCGAGAAGATTTTGCATGTTTCTCTCGGTTTCTTCTTGTTCAAGTTTTCTTTTTTTCTCAGAAAGCAGTGATAATAGTGTGTCGAGTTCCTTTACCGACACTTTATAACCCTGTCTAAGGATCACAAAAAGTGTCACGATAACAGTTGCGTGAAAAGTACACAAGAACTCAGAAAGCAGTAATAAAATGTGATCATACTTTTTAATGAGCAATTAATTACCTGGAGTAATGACTGGTGGAATTGTTGTAATGGGGAAGCAGTTTTTGATACTTGAGATGCAGAAGTCTTCTTTAATAGCTACATTTGGTACAGAGAAACCTTTAAGAATAAGCTGCATTGGGAATTAAACAATTTCAAGAACCAAACTATGTTGAAATTGGAATAAAGATCACAATCACATAATTTAAGACTTAATTCAAGATGCTATATGTTTGCAACAACTCAAATTACCATATTTTAGCAGGTAGAAATTAGTTATTTTTATTAATAATTTGTTCCAATTTGATGGCTTAAGCTACCTTCTACAATCATCCTTCTTCACCTAACTTAAAGTACATAAGCAGTACACTAATGAAGCCCAAACTATTTTGTATGAAATTAATGCGGTTGACCTAGCTTTAACTCGTCAGATCAACTTAAATACTCGATTACTGATTAGAATTAATAAGAGCTATGATCATTATAATTCATTGATTTGATTGTGTAAATTTAGGTCGTTTACAATAACTAGCTTTAATTTCCCAGTTAATTCATAACAATTCAACAAACAGGAAACCATAACAGAACACCATCAGAAGAGGAAGAAATAAAAGCGCGAATAAATAAACCTTATCAAGGAGGAAATTAGGGAAGAGCTGATTGGAGGTGAGCGAAGAAGCACAGCAAGGACAATCGCTTTTATTATCGAGGTGAGTGATGATGCACATGTAGCAGAAGCTGTGTCCACATGAAGTCAAAAATGCATCCTTAATTATCTGCATACAAATCGGGCATAACAACTCCTTATCAATCGTTTCCGATTGTCCTCCTACCTCGACAATTTTTCCGGCAGCGGACTCCGCCGGAAAAGCATCGGTAGAACGTATACTCGTTACTAAATTTACCGCCGGCACCAGAGCTCCGGTCGATCCTTCCTCCATCTATGAAACTCAATCGGCGAAGTGAATTCCGATCTGGTTCCGGTAATGGAAAGTTGCCGTTGAAGATTGACTGATGTAGAAAGAGAGCAAAGAAGAAGGGGTGAGAAATGTATATGGCCCACGGTGATCGAATTTCAGGCACGTGCTGGGCCACGTGATCTACCAAATTGCTATTGGTCCATGTCAGCTACCAAACCTCTGCCAGCTGTTTCAATCTTTCCTACTAGTATTTTGCAATAAAAAGTTGAGTTAAAACAACTAAAATCGAATTAAAATTTTTGAAGCAAAAGCTTTTTGTTAAAAAGTCATTTAGTTTAAATGATCTACACTAAAGGTAATAATAACTTTTGTAAAAAGCTACTATTGGATATACTCTTATACTTGAGATTTTGGCTCTAGGATCATCATGGGTAGAACCTTTCATGGTTAAAGAACCAAACTCAACCGAACTGCATGGAATTAAATCAAACTAAGAACTGAGAAGACAGTTTTGGGTGGACAGTCAATAGTGGGCCGAAACAGTGACTCTTGTAGCTGACCTGGACCGAGAACTGACCACAACCAAACTGAACCGAAAATCAAGGAAATTTCTTTGACTTTTTTTATTTTTCTCAGTTTTAGAACAAACCAAAGCG
Source organism: Calendula officinalis (assembly GCA_963853835.1). NCBI lineage: Eukaryota > Viridiplantae > Streptophyta > Magnoliopsida > Asterales > Asteraceae > Calendula > Calendula officinalis. The sequence goes on from OY970828.1 coordinate 79,091,701, forward strand.
AGAAAGATCTTTTCATGAAAATTAAAGACAGGCCCAAATTTAAAACTCATAATTTGTTATAGCCTACCGTTTTTTTATGGGTGTAGTAGAAGTTGCCAAAATTTAAGTCCTTTTAGGCCCAAACATTTCAGGCCCATAGTCCAATACCGTTTACTGGTTTCCTATAAGTAAGTAGAACTAAGATAACAATTTAGTCCGGGTTTGGATTTAAATGTTTACGTATCAGAAATATTTAACTTGAAATTGAACTATTTATATAAATTGTTCTGATATCTTAATCTTAGTTTATTTACCTTTAAACCGAACAGGACCCAAGACTAGGACTCAAGACTGATCCAGATGTTTTTATCTCACCTCAAACTTATTTATTTTTATGTCAGTTTCATAGATAATATATAGTATGCAAAATAAATATAGCCATACAATTACTATCTTAACCCCAACAACAAGAAAATCTACCAAACCAAAAAGGAAATTAATTCAACATATTTGGCACCTTATTTTGAACAGGTAAGCAGTAAGTGAAGTCAAGGTCTTGTTGGATTCAGACGACTTTAAAATTTCCGACATGGTTGGCACCTTATTTTGACCTTTTCAGATTTGACTTCATTTTGTCTTCAACAAATATGCTAAGCCTATAACACGTACTTAATAACAAAAATATTTAAATATTAATTAAACATCTAAAATGCGTGTAACTATAAAAGTTAATTCATTAACAGTCTTCTTAAAGAGAGCTAAATTAGCATTTTGGCTTGGTGTTTAATCCGTCCACTAATTTCTTTAAAAATTCACTTCAAAACATAATCTCTAATGTCCAGTCGGGTTTATCCATTAGAATCGTCATGCAAATACTTAAAAACCAAAATATTATACAACACAAAAGTATCGATACCATGTTTTATATAGATAAAAAAAGAAGTACTTCTAATTGGTATCCAAATTAAACATTATGATGCACGTTTTACATATAGTGATCGAGTAAAAAAAAGGTATACTTAATTGTAAACCTGGCGCCTTCGAATTTTCTGGCTCATTTCATGGATTTTGTGTTCATGCAATTTAGGGACAAAAAAACAAAATAAAAAATCTTAGTTTTATCCAACCGTCTAAACTGGTTTCTAGTTTTTAACATAAATATTAAATAATGTTAGTATGTCACAATCATTACCAGTTTGAAGATGGAGTTGATAAGAAAGTCGTATCAATGACACCTACCATATTCAAATTTTAATTGTTTCTGTCCTTAACAACCTTTTAGTTTATTCTAAAAATTTATTAGACATATTAACGGTATCGGATATCCTAAATTTTTACTATAAAATATACTTCCTCTTATTCAAATTAAATGATACATTTTTTTGAGATTCACGATTTTTGAAGCAAATTTTTTTAATAATAATTAAATTATATTAATTGGATGATTAGTGGAGATTGTGTCTCACACTTTTTGAATAAAGTGTGGTTAATGATTTATATAAAATACAATTTCATGATTTATATAAGCTTTTAGATATTATAGCAATAGTTCAAATCCTTAAAAAAAAAGAGATAATATATTGACCTAAATAGATATCATGTAGCTTATAATTTATATTGATAATTAGGTTGATTTTTATACATTTAGTGATGCCAACTAGTATTGCACTTGTTATTTCCGATTTATACTTGTTATAGGAATCGATTGAAAATCGTATAGTAGTCATAATGGTAAGTTTCAACATATAACTAATTTACTATTTAAGTGCATCTCCAATACACTTATTAAAGTTGTCACTAGATTTTCTATATTAATAAATAAGTTTTAAAAAACCTTTGCTCTTATATATATAAATCAGATACATTTTAATTAACCTATAAAAAGCATAATAATACTAACAAAATTACAAGTTAGATTCATATAAAAATTTGGTTTTTTCTAAGCATAACATTGACTACATGAGTTGACTAACAAACTAAAAGGGCTAGCAAAAACAATTTCTCCCCTCTAATTTAAAATGTGATAACAAGGATTAGGACAAACTCATTAATTAAGTTAATTCACTAATTAAGGTTACTGATTATGAACCAAAATATTGCTCTGGCGGTGTTTTAATATTCATTATTAATAATGTCCTTTGCCAAAAAATAATTTTTATGCCTATAAAAAATATTGGCAATTTGTAAAATAACATCGTAGGAACCAATGAACACCATTCCTGTTTCAAAAAGACGAATTAAATGCCTTTTTTTCTGGAAATTTACAAAACAGGCAGATACCTCTTTTTCTTCGTAATTAATTAAACCAAAATTATTACAAAAATCAAATACCCCAAACACCCCAAATCCTTTCTCCAATGAAGCTTACAATCTTTCTTACAGACCCTTTCTCCGATGATACCATCCCCATTTCATCTTCAAAATCACTGTTTTTTTGCTCAATCTGCGGCGGCGCGTGGACTACACTTTCTGTACCAGACGAAGGCGCGTGAGAAGGACTAGAAGAAGTAGAAGTAGACAATGAAGAAGAAAAACTCTTGCTTTTTCTATCTTTCTTATTCTTCCCGTTTTTCTTGTTATGAATCAATCCATCTTCATAAGCATCGATGATTTCATGAATAGCTTTTCGGTTTGGTGAAGCATCCCAACGAGCCCAGAAACTGGTATAACATCTAAAGCAGTTACAGTTAAACTGTGGAAGATGGTCGCCACCGGAACTAGCTCCGCCGCCGGACTTGTTGATGGGTTTGCTGCCGGTGGAGAAGTTGGTGGCGGCTGTAGAGCTTGAGAGAAGGTATGCCAAGACTTCTTGATCTTCCGGTGGAAGGACGGCGGCGAGAGTGGCGATAGCTAAAGGGAGTAAGGATAGGTGGTGGTGAGCAGCGGTGGAAGACGGAGGCGGCGGCGGCGGTGAAGGGTGGATTTTGCCTTTGGTGTGTTTGTAGAGCTTTCTCATGATAGTGGAGGAGGATTCTTTTGAGAAAATTGTGGTGGAATGATGCTTTAACTTTTTTTTAGGTTACCAAATAAAGAGCTTTATAGGAAGGTTAGAGATGGAATTAAAAAATGAGTAGGTAAACCCACACCCTAATTGATGCTCACTTGCACCTTGGAGCGTGAACTACCATTTTGATGTATGGCATTTGCAAGATTTAATAGACCTTATCGAATCGATGACACGGCCCGTCATTTGTCTACTGTCGGTTATTTTCATGTCTTCAAACCGATGAGTAGATAAAAAGTTAAGGTGTGATAAATATGGTATTTTACTAAGGTATTGTATGTGGATATTTAATAATGATGTGACTTAAAACCTAAAAATAATGAGTATTGATGCATGAGTATGTTAGTTGAAATGTCAGCTAATATTACACTGACTTGACAAAAAAACTGGAGCGACAATTGATGTCACAAATGGCAGTGATCGTAGGAAGAAGTTTACGAAAACATAACATCACTTGCTAAAGCCAAATTGTAAATTTTGCTATCAATGATAGCTTTTAAAATTTTGCCTTTATAGCTCGTGAATATATAAGATATTTGTAAGAGTAAATTACACGAATGGTCCCTGTGGTTTACACAATGTTTTGAATATGGTCCCTAAGTCTCAGTAATTACACCCGTGGTCACTCTGGTTTACACTTCGTATTGGTTTTGGTCCCTAATACTAACGGATGTTAAAATTTGCTGTTAAACTTTTTTAATTGACAATTTTGCCCTCACCCTTATCATCTCCTTCCTCTTTCCTTCATCCCTGCACACAAAAGGATTGAAGAATCCAGAGCTCTTGAAATGGCCTGACAATGGTAACGACCCGTGTGGGCCACCGAGTTGGCCTCACGTGTTTTGTTCCAAAACTAGGGTTTCTCAGGTCCGGCAGATGAATTTGAAAGGTCCTTTACCATGTAACTTGAATCAATTCTCAATGCTTACTAATTTAGGACTTCAGAAGAATCAATTTACCGCATCTCTACCGTCGTTGAATGGATTGTCGGAATTGAGGTGGGCGTATTTTGATTAAAATCTGTTCGATGAAATTCCTTCAGATTTCTCTCATGGTCTCGATAGTTTAGAGGTTTTAGCTCTTGATAACAATCCGATTAATTCCACAAACGGTTGGTCAATTCCAACTGATCTTCAAAATTCAGTTCAATTGCAGAATCTGACACTAATGAGTTGTAATTTAGCTGGTCCTTTACCTGAATTTTTAGGATTTATGTCATCTCTTGGGGTTTTAAAAGTGTCAATGAATCGAGTTTCTGGTGGAATTCCATCAACATTTAACGAATCTATGATAAGAATTCTTTGGCTAAATGGTCAATCTGGTGGAGGTATGACTGGTCCCATTGATGTTATTACAACTATGACCTCACTCGCCAGTTTATGGCTAAACGGGAATCGTTTTTCGAGTAAAATCCCCGAAAATATCGGGAATTTGATCGGATTAAAAGAATTTAATGTCAACAGTAATGATCTTGTGCGATTAATTCCCGATAGTTTAACTAGTCTCACCCTAGATAATTTGGATATAAATAATAATCAGTTCATGGGTCCTGTACCCAAATTCAAAGCTCCAGAAGTAACCGCACTTTTGGATATAAATAATAATCAGTTCATGGGTCCTGTACCCAAACATGTTGACTGGTGCGATTCCGTCAAACTGGACAAATTTGAAATCTTTGACTTTGTTGGATTTGTCAAATAATAATCTTTCCCCTTCTAAACCAAATTTCAATCCTTCTATGAAACTTGTTTTAACTGGAAACCCGTTGTTGCTATCAAATTCGTCCAAAACCCCCTGTTTCTAAAACCGGGTCACCACCCGCAACCCACGGATCTTCAACTCCAAACGAAACGGGCCCGAGCCTGAAAGTCAAGATCGCAATCGCCAGTGGGACCAAAAGTCAATCCGTGAGTCAAACGGGCCAATCGCACATAATAAAATCCGGAAACCTAATAATTTCGGTTAAGACAACTGTGGAATTTTTCCGGTGAGGTTTAAGAAAGAGATGATAAAGGGAAAAATTGTTTGAAGGGTATTTTGGTCACTTTAAAATATTTAACAGCTAAATTTAACATCCGTTAGTATTAGGGACCAAAACCAATACGAAGTGTAAACCACAGTGACCATGGGTGTAATTACTGAGACTTAGGGACCAAATCCAAAACATTGTGTAAACCACAGGGACCATTCGTGTAATTTACTCTATTTGTAATGTAAATGACAACAACTAGTCTTTGAAGTTATGATTTGTTGCAAAAGCGACGGTCTCAAACAAACAAAACCCGAAAAATGTTGAAATATAGGAAAACTGTGGTTCTCGGTCCGGTTTGCAACGTTATCGGTTCGGTTTTCAATCCGACCGAAACCACTTTTCTCGGTTCTCATCTAAGTGCGATTCCAAGCGATTCCGTTCAGTTATTATACGTGAATAAAACTAAGATTCGAGTGGTGTAATTGTGTAATTAAAAGATACTAGGAAATAATATTGACATTAATCATAAAACCACTTTTTTAATGTTTGTGAGGACTGAAGAGGGAATCACACATTTGAGGGAAGAACCAAAGTAAATAAATGACTTTCGGCGGGAGCATATAAACATAACACCGTCTTGTTTCCAGTGTCTCATCGTAATTGTTTGTTTTTCTTTTAAAAACTTGTGTTTTTCTGTTCTTTTTTGGTTTCTTTAGCGGAAAAGGGCTAATCTTTGATTTGCATTCCTAGAGAATATAAGTTATTTTCTAGAGAATACAAATTTACAATGCCTAAGATTGTTATGTATAAACTATCTTCCTAATTTCTATAAATGCCAATTATATTATTTTCCATAATATAATACTTCTCCGATCCAAAATAAGCGATACACTTTCTTTTTCGGGGTGATTCAAAATAAATGACACACTTTGAAAATTTACCTTATTTGGCAAAAAAATGTGGGACCCTCACCCACTAACTATCTACTTTAACAAAGTGAAATGACCTCTTTACCCTTACTTTTCACTTTTAAACATCATTAACCTCAATTTATTCAAAAAGTGTGGGACCAATACCCCACTAACTGTCCAATTAATCTATTTTAATCATCATTATAATCTTTTGCCTCAAAAAGCGTGAAACTCAAAGTGTATCACTTATTTTGAATCGGAGGAAGTATTAAACTATTTTGCAAGTTGCAGAAACAAGAAGCACCATAGGCTAATCTTTTGTCATTACTATGCGAGCTTAGTTAAAGTTTATCATATATTTGACCTGAAATTTGACCTGAAGAGAGAAAAGTAATAAGATATTGATGTGACAGCGACGACCATATATTACGAACAATCTTGGATACCTTTCTTGGGTAAAAGGTCAACCTTTGAATTCATATCTAAAGCAACAACCAACGTTTTTCATGATGCAAAACATGGAAAATGGTCATTAAATCTTTATAAGCTTAAAAACGTCAGATTATTAAAATTTTGTACAGTTATAGCTTGTAAGTTATATATTTTGGGTTAAATTCGTCTATGAAAATGATAATTTGGTTAAAATTCAAACATTTGACTAATTCAGTCTTATGAGTAACATAGAGTACACTACGTGCACATTCATCCTTGAATAAGTCGAAAGCTTACGCGTTGGAGAATTGAGAGTGAAATAATGGCAGTGGCACCACCTTTTAATAATTCCACGTATTCATTGACCATTTTGATTTTGACTTAAATAGTTAACGTTTCAACCGGTCTACATAATCTTTGTTTTTTTAGTGTTTTATAATATGAACATAATTAAATATAGTTTAATTCGCTACTTCGAACAAATTAGTTGATTTGGTTCTTTCTATACATGTGTTTTGTCGATTTTATCTGGTTAAAACCTTAGTTTTTACATTTGATTAACATAACTGATTTTTATTTTCCAATCACTTTGTTTCTCGTATCAATCACGACCGAAAGTTGGTTTTCCGTTAATCAGTCATTGACCATAAGTTTGTCATGGAAACAAAAGTTGACTTCAACTTAAATTTTCTTTTGAGCAATATTTTATGGTTCTTTGAACTAAAATGTTTAATATTTTCAAATGGGCTTTGAAAGGCCCATTAGTTTCTTCAACGCAATTTGGATTGTAGTACACAACTGCATGGATTGTCTATGGGCTGGGTTCCGTAAATCCTAATCATCTTATTACTTTTTTTTATTTGTATTTTCTTATTTTTAAAAGACTTTTGTTAATGACAACCTAAGAGGTAGTTGCGTGCATAGATTGTTTGTACTTTTATTGGTGGGGATAGATTCCTAAAATAAAGGGGCGGTTATTGATTATGGAGGTGATTTTCCTACCACAACTTTTAAGGTATGTACCACAAACAATGTTTAATATACTTGTACAGTTAGCTATAAAAGTTATACTGTGTGGTATAACCATTAAAAGTTATGATAATAAAATCAATTCTCTATTGATTATTGTATAAGTTTTTATGCATATCTTGACGCCTTATTAACAGCTCTTATGGAGTAAAATATAAGTAAATTTTCTTTCTAAATCTAATAGAGTAAATTTTCTTTCTAAATCTAATAGAATAATAAAATCGAAATATCAAACTTGTTAGCCTTCTAAGGCTGTGAGGTCTAACAATCCAAAAGCTTTTAATTCACCATTTACATTCAAACCTTCAAATGACAACATCATCATCTCATGTTACGTGTCATCATCAAACTCAAACTACCATTCATGGCCTCCAACAAGATTTCCACAAATCCAAGAAACCAAAAAAAAAAAAAAACAAATTTAAGATCCATCCATCGACACATCACTAGCATTAGGGTTCGTGTTACTTGGGCCCGAAGAAACGAGGTTTTGTGTTTGGGCAGCAGCACCAAAAGTGAAGTCGTTTGGTGGCGGGATATCTGCCCGTGTAAAAATTGAGGCGGTTGCAGTGGTGTTGAAAGCCGGGAAGGCGGCGGCAGGGGCGGTGGTTGGGTTTGTGAAACCAAAGCTAAATGGGGCGGCATCACCGCCGGAGATTGGTGGCGGTGCACCACCACCACCGCCGGCGGCGGCGGTCTCAACTGCCACCTGAATTTTCTGTGCGTACTCTTGTAGTTGCTGCATAACACCTACAAAAAGATTCATGATTAGAAACTATATTATTTGATTTAAGTGATTATGGTTATGATTGTGATTATCTTGTCAATAGTCAAATAATTAGTTTCATAGTAATGGCGATTGATTATTTAATGAAAAACTAAAATTACATATATAGCCCTCCCATTAAGGGGTTTTTCCTATTAAAGTAACATCATACTTTTACATTGGGAATTCATTTCTACACCACAATTTATACGTCCTATACCACACAGTACAAGTTTTACAGCTAACTGTACAAGTATATCAAGCAAAAGTTGTGGTAGATGCATTAAAAATTGTGGTGCAAAAATCATCCCCTTTTTAGATTTGCCATTTTATAATGTACAAACTTTGGTCCAATGTTTTAAAAACATGGTTTATAGCCGACCGGCGGGTCAACCTGGGTCAACTAATCACCTTCCAAATTGTCTAATTTCCCATGATGCAAATACAAACACCCCTTTATAACATAAAAAAAAACATGTAATTTAACTACTAATGAACAGTTATTATAATGTTGACTCGATTCGGGTAAAAAAATTTAACCTGGATTTAAGTCAACGGGCGGTCTGCGTTCTTTGACCCATTGGTAACTCTGATCAACACTCCATTTTTTGCTCTTCATTAAATATGCCATCACAACAGCTGGTGATCTGTCATATATAATTATATAAACAAAACTACTTTTAACATAAGTAAATTTACAGAAATTGTCCTTGTAGTCTTCCAATTTCTATGATTTTGTCCCTATACTTTTTATTTCCTTCTTTTTGTCCCTGTACTTTTTAATTTCGTGATTTTTGTCCATTTCGTCCATTTTGGACATAAAATGACTAAAACACCCTTATAAGTCAAAATGAACGAAAAAATGAAATTTGAAGACCATGGGGACAAAAATAACGAAAATGAAAAGTACAGGGACAAAAAGAAAAGAAATTAAAAGTATAGGGACAAATAAAGAATTTGGAAGACTATAGGGAAATTTTTTGCAATTTGCACCAAATAAAATAAAATATTAAATAATTATATTCTGCAAAACAATTCGAGTTTGCAGCAAGAATTCACCTGTTTTTTCCAGACATGCAGTGAACAAGGACCCGAGCTTTATCGTTTTCACATTTTTCTGTAAAACAAGTAAACTATTAGTCTGTTAAATATTTAATAAATTAATCTTAAATTATTATAATTAAGTTAATTAACAAACATACCTAGAAACTCAACTGCATCATCAAAAGCTAAAGTTGGAGTATCAGGAAGACAATGATAAGTAAATGAGTTCTTGTAAAGATTCTGACAAGCTGGTACAGTCTGCATATAAATAACAGAATCATCACATGAGTATTTCCAGAAATTTAAGACTGCAAACTTTCTTAACAATAAATTTAATAAATTCATAAACAGTTATAAGTAAATTCATCAAAAAGATACTGGCTTTCTGTCATAAATTCAAAGCTAATAAACAGTAGTTGTACCATGAATTGGGTAAATATTTTAACATAATTAGTTAATTACCAACTGTAGTTCTACCCTGTTTTTAAAAAAAAAATAATACCAATAAACATATAACTAATTATGATTTAAATACATTTTATTAATTTCATTAGCTTAATAAGTAAATCCAAATTCATACCTAAAAAAACTTACAACAATGAAATGAACAACTGATACTCTAATAGTTTGCATAAATAATTACAATAAAATGTTATCTAATGAGCAATCAAATCAATGATAACTTGATTGAAATCATGTAAGATTAATAGTAAAAATTAAACTGAAATTGGAAATTAGAAGGTAAATAAAAGGGAACGCACATTAAGAACACGAGAAACCCCAAGTGTTTTAAGAAGTTCTGACCGAGAAGCGTTATCGTAGCTACCGAGATAAAGAAACTCCGGCAAGATTTCCGACGGAAAAGCACCGACTTGAATCAGAGTTTTCTCAACTCCGACCGGCATCCGGTGACCGCAAATCCCACAAACTTCACCCTCTTCGTATTTGTGGTAGTGCCCACAAATCCCACATGGGTTTTCTCTCTCCCGTTTCCTCATTCTTGATGATGATCGCGTTGACTGTAAAGAAACGAAATTGATTGAATTTATGATTGTTTTGATCGAAATCGATGGAAGTCCAAGTGCGATTGAAGGCGATTTGAACTGGGTATGCGTAAAAATTGAATATTTTATTTGGGTGGTAAGGTTTTCAGAGATGTGGGCTTTAATAGGTTATAGCAGGGACTCAAAGGTAGGACCGAAATTGGAAAAATATTTCCTTTTCGGAATTTACGGTCATGTACTAATAAGATTGGGGTTTATAATTGTTTAATTTAGTGGACAATAATTTTGACACAAATAGAGTATTAAGTTTTAGTCCGAATTGATGATATCTTAGACTGGGAATTAGTCGAAACTGAATTGAGAACCGAGAAAACTTTTTCATGTTTTTTTTCGGTTTAGCACCAAAACGAGAATCAATTTAGCATTAACATTAAAACTGATAACAAAACCAGTATAATAGCTCGGGTTCAATATGATTCGATTCAACGGTTCTAATCATCAGTTTAGCTTGAACAGGGTTAGGTAGAAGTTAGACTTCAATATATCCCAATACTGTTATTGATTTCATTTTTTAACTATAGTGTTATTTGCTTAAGCATTTAAATAATATTTAAATTGATTACTGGTTCATCTTTTAATTGTATTGCTTTATGCACTACTTTTTAACACATTTTCATGTAATTTTGTTGAATGTTTCTGATTGTGATATATTAAAGTATCCAGGAATACTTATATCATTGTCGCAAATCACAATAAGTTAATACTTTTACGTATTTAATATCACCCAGTCAATAACAAGAATATATTTGTCTGTTTATCAACTTCCTAATCTATAAATTGTTTTCTTAATTTTTTTATTATATGGTCTTTAATTGCAGCTCTAATAACGTAACACTGCTGAAAACTATTACGGAGTATTCTTTTATGAAGTAAAATCTCTATTCTCGGTAGAAGTTAGACACTCAAAAGTCTTTTACTATATTTTTGATTGCATTTACATAATGTGTTATTTTTTTTTCTTATAATATGGTGAATACAATCTATCTGTAATAGTTTTTTTTATTTGATTACAAATTATCTATACTATATGTTCACAACTTGACGATTCTAATAAGTGTATAATTTGGCAAGATTTAAATCTTTTGTTTGAAGAACTTGTATAATTTGAATCGTTATATGAGTTTGAATCAGTAAAATCTAAAGCATAGTTCGTATAAGTAACTTGTATGTTATGTATTTTGTTATATTTATTTATATGTTCGACCATCATTCGCAATGTCATCCAGATGACTAACTAACAACAACAAAAGGTAAAAAGAGAATCATTCACGTATCTCACCAAACAACAATTTATCATGTACCAATAGATTCATACGGAGCTTTGCATTATCCAGATATTTACACCATTAAAAATATTATTCATATAGATGCTGTCAAATAGCCTAAAGAGCTATATAACGTTGTCATGATGATTGATATCTTGATGATTAAATAAGATACCATTAAAAGCAAGTGTATTATTTTGATAATTGAAACCAAGCTGCATGCATAATACGTACCATAAGCAAAAAAACAAACAAAATTTAGAAGTATGTGCCATGATGGACTTAGACCATGGCACAAAAGCAAGTGTCAATTGACCCTTGGATGGGTGTATAACATTAGCCTTCGATGCCGATGTTTGGATGAGGTTAGATAGGATCCTATCACTTTAACCATTTTCGTCATCATTTTTATCAATTTATTTGACTACTTTTTTTTGTTCTCTTTTCCTTTTTCTTTTATCAGCTTTTTTCTTTGAGTATGTAAATTTTGTTTGTTTATATAAGTTATCATAATATACGTATACAATTCTTTGTCAGCTGGTATATGATTATATATATAATGACAAATGATAACAACAACAACGATACACAATCCCGTTAAAGAATGGATACAAAAGAGATAAGATTTAGGTAATAATATCTTTACCCAAATGTAAAGGGACTGTGAAAGATATATGTTGACAAAATAATGCTAAAAAAATGTGACAACTAAAAGAAACTAATAATCACAGGGTACAAATTTACTAAAAGATGTTGAATATTTCATCGTACAACGTGTGACACACTAATCTTATTTTACATTTTAACATCAATTAAACTATTGTTAAAAGCTCAAACCAAGTTTTCAATGTGAAAAGTTATCTTAATTGACATTTGATATCTTAACTAAAGGTATTTTGACTTTTGTTTGTTTGCCATATAATATTTAGATTATGTCCAATCATCGATTTAAAAACCTACTTAAAACGATATAATATTTTTTTCTCAAAACAAAAAGTATAGGGACAACTCATGGGTCCATTCACATCTTTTAACATGGTAGGTTAGCAATTGTCTTGTTTATGTAGGTCCTACAAAGTTGGCATCATTCTCTTTTTGATATAAAAGAAAAAAAACTTGAGTAATCACATGAGAATTACCATGGTCAAATGAGTACCGATTGAAAATATGCTAATACAATCCCATTTGATAACTCATTTTTTCACATGACACCACAATCTTTACCTCAAATTGAGCTATGATACGAGTAGGTAAACGGATGACAAGACAGGGATCTTTCTATCAATCATCGAGCGCTTGTAAATTGACACGAGGAAGAGCTAAAAAACATTTTCATGAAGACAACCGGATTTAGTGAATGAAATTTTGAAATAGTGGTTTTTAGTATTCGAAAAAGTGGATGTTTTGAGTATTCTTACTAGTTAATGTTTTAAAACCTGGGTCGAATCGGACGGTCGAATCGGACGAACTAGTGATTTTGAGTATTCAAAAAAGTGGAAACTGGAAAAGCATACCCATTTTTAGGTTAACCGAACCGGATTTATTTTTTTTATTTTTTTGGTTTTTTAGATTCACAATTTAACTATTTTATTGATGAAAGGATAACTCAAGAATGTTTTAAATTATTTTTCCACAATTCTATACCTCTAATGTTTTTAATCTTAGTAGGAGCTTAACCTATCTTAGGAGCCCAGTAGCAAAGTCCATTAGCCCACTACAATAAGCCCATTAGTTATTAGCTATTGATAAATTTAAATGCTGTATGCTTTGTCAAAGTCCATTAGCCCACTTAATAGACGTATTTCATATGTCTTAACACAAATTTAAGAATAGTCTTTCATATATTTATACTTCCTCCGTATCAAATATCAAATTGAGTGACACAAATTGATTTACATATTTTTTGAGGTAAAAGATTAAAGTAAAAGTTAAAATAGATTAAAGTACATAGTTAGTGGAGAATGAGTCCCACTTTTCTTGAATAAAATGATATTAATGAATTTTAAAAGTAAAAGTAAGAGTATAAAAGTAATTTCACTTTATTAAAGTGGATAGTTAGTGGGTATGGGTCCCACTATTTTTACCAAATAAGAAAAAATTTTAAAGTGTATTACTTATTTTGATACACCCTAAAATAGAAAGTGTGTCACTTATTTTGATACGAAGGAAGTATAACAAACCACTTATAAGTTAAAACATTAGTGTGTTAATAACATTTTATAAAATAAAACTAGTAATAAAAATTCAATATCTAATAATCACTAAAGACAAAAGACAAAATCTTAGCATTACACTTGTCCAAATATGATTTATTTAACGTTATAAATAAATTTGTATTTTTGTAGGAAAATTGTTCTCCACACTACATTACATACCTACCACCACTTCCCGACCCAATCCCTTCTAATCCGTGACACCAACAATTCAACATTACTTCCTATGAAATTATCAACCTAAATTCTTTCTATTCTACTACTACTACTACTCGGTCAGTAATTCCATATTTTATTTTATTGATTAAATATTTAAATTATTAAGTACCCCATCTACCATACCAAGAATTCAGACAACTTTAGTTATATTCATAAAAAATCTTCATCAATTTCAAACGCGCTATCCCTTAAATAGATTAGGGGTTCCCCCAAATTCATCTGTTTCAAGATTACATCTACCCCATTCTATTTTTCTAACTTTTTATTCTTCATTTATCTTAATCTAAATCCAATTTCCCCCTTTTCCACTGTTGTTTGTGTTGCTATTTTGAAGTTTTCAGCACTTTTTGATCTTTGAAGTGTTTGGTATATGAGAAATTGAAGATTTTTCAGACACCCATTTGGAATTAAGTTATAAAGATTTGATCTTTAAGTTAACCCATGTGAGTTTTCTCAAAAATCAAGATTAAATTATGCAACTTGCTTGAAATTGAAGATTACCCATTTGGAGTTTGGTGGTAAAGTTGGATCTTTAAGCTGACCCATGTGAGTTTTCTCAAGTTTGTTGATTAAATCTACCCAAAGTTTCTTGATTTTTGATTTCAAGATTTGATCTTTGTTGTAATTTGTGCAATAACAAATGTACGGAACTCAAAGTAAGAGGGATTTATCTCTCGAAATCCAGTCACAAATCCCCATTTTGAGACCAAGTATTCATGCAAGAAGAGCAAACATAACTGTAAAATTCCAAGATCTTTATGGATTTACAGTTGAAGGAAATGTTGATGATGCAAATGTGTTGAATGAAGTTAGGGAAAAAGTGAGGGAGCAGGGTAAGGTATGGTGGGCATTAGAAGCTAGCAAAGGGGCAAATTGGTATTTACAAACTAATGCAACAGCTTCTGCCCTAAAATCATCCTTAAAGTTTTCAAATTTAGTCAATGGAATCACACTGAAGAAGCTAATTAGAAAAGGGATTCCTCCAGTTTTAAGACCTAAAGTTTGGTTTTCATTATCTGGTGCTGCTAAGAAGAAATCAACTGTTCCTGACAGTTATTATAATGAATTGTTAATAGCTGTTGAAGGTAAAGTTACACCCGCCACTAAGCAAATTGATCATGTGAGTTTTTTCTTTTTATTTATTCTATATTAATATGTTTTTGGTAGATTAAAGGGCTTGTTAGTTACTTAATTATGGTTGATTGATAGTTTTGATCTTAATGGTCATGTTATAGCCTTATAGTTGTGAAATTAGTGGTGTTTAGAAGTGCTGATGTGACGCTAAATTGACACAACTGATGATTTATGTTTGTAATTTCAATATTTCATGTTAAATATTATTTATTTTCCCATTTTTCTCAATTTTATCATTGCAAATACAAGAGTGACATTAATTTGGATCAATAAAGTTCCTCTATTAAGGTTTTCTTGAAAGTTTTATTTATTTATTTATTTTATAAATTTGACAAAAAATCAAATATGAAATAAAAAAATTTCGTTCTTCCATAATCTAATCACTTGTACTACAATATGATTGTTTTAGAATGTAGACACTTAGAATATGCTTATTTTAAGGTTCAATTTTGTAAGTTTCAACCCTTGTGGTTGAGGTTTTGCAACAATGTCATCTCTGGGCCAAACAAAATGACAAAAATACCCTTGTATCATAAATGCAGGATTTACCACGAACATTTCCTGGTCATCCATGGTTAGACACTCCCGAAGGTCACGCTTCTTTAAGACGTGTTCTTGTTGCTTACTCTTTTCGTGATTCTGATGTCGGTTACTGTCAGGTATTTAATCATAATAATCACTTTTTACAAAAAAGAAAATAAAAATTTAAACTTTTTTCATTTTCTTGAATACCCGAGTTGTATTTTTTGCAGGGGTTAAATTATGTTGCTGCATTATTATTACTGGTGATGAAAACGGAAGAAGATGCATTTTGGATGTTAGCAGTTCTTTTGGAAAATGTGTTAGTTAATGATTGTTATTCTAATAATTTAACGGGTTGCCATGTAGAACAACGGGTGTTTAAAGATTTATTGAAGAAAAAGAGCCCGAGGTAATAATTATTTATTTATTTTTTCACAATTACGTTTTTTATTGTATATAAATTTATTAATTTTTTTATAATAAAATGCAGTATTTATGCTCATTTAGAAGCTATGGAGTTTGATGTTTCCCTTGTTGCTACCGAGTGGTTTCTTTGCTTATTTTCAAAGAGCTTGCCTTCAGAGGTTGAAATTACTCATTTACCCCCTTTTTCATGTATATAATATTAGAGGTTGACATTAAATTGCTCTGTATGAATAAAAATTGTTCTGTAAGAAACAACTTTCATATATTATCTATCTTGAATTTGAATATCTAATAGTTTTTTTCTTACAAAACTTACTCAGACCACATTGCGAGTTTGGGATGTTCTATTTTATGAAGGAGCAACGGTTATATTAAATGTGGCTCTTGCTATATTCAAGGTATTAATTAATTACCCTTAATTATGTCTTTAGTTTAATTACTATTAGATAAATTAAATTTATAACTTAATTGCAGATGAAGGAAGACGAGTTACTCGCAACACATCATGTTGGGGATGTGATTAATGTAATACAAAATACAACTCATCATTTATTCGATCCAGATGACCTATTGACCGTAAGTCAACCCTATTTATACACTTATTATTTTTACACGAGGATTTTCATATGATATAAAAAATATTATTTACCGATATAAGTTTGTATGAAAAAACAAATTATATGTTTTAAGATATTTAATTTTCAACACATTTCCGTTCACGTGACTCTCAAATCTATATAACAAAATGCATGTCAAGTAATCAATGGAAATAATACTATTGAATGAGGTTCATATGTGTAAAATTGATTATTTAATTCTTAATGTTTAGTAGCGAAATACATATCCCCATAAAATGTATTCACTACTAACATTTAGAAGATAATACAAAGTATTATACAACTGAATAAAAAAAAAGTCAACATAAGCAGCAGAAAAAGAAAAAAGAAAAAGGTAAAATTAAGCTGTCATTCATCATGTCACATCAAGTAGTAAAAATGTAATATATATATAGTTGTGTGTAAATTTTGTAAGAATGCAATTATTTATGCAGGTTGCGTTTGATAAACTAGGGTTTGATAAACTAGGGTTTATGAGCCCAAATATATCAAAGGAAAGGAAAAAGCAAGAACCAGCAGTAATGGCAGAACTTGATCAGAGGTTAAGACGGCTAAATTCTAGTAATATGGACGACAATAGTTGTTGACTTTTATGATTTAAGTCAAAACAAAACCTTAATTAATATACGTGAAAAACGTTGTACAAATGCTAAATGACGTAATGTCTAGCATGCTTGTATTCGACTTGTATTTGATTATTTATGTTTTTGTGACAACTTGCCTCGTGAATAAAGAGGATTTGTGTTAAGATATGCATAATATTATTGTTATTTGTATGTTTCAATTTTCATTTTTCAGTTACAATTGTAGCAATTTTTGAAGTCATTAAATGATTTTTAAAGCCTTCTGAACCATTCGTAGTAATTTTCTATTGAATTACTCTATTTCTTTTTTAACACAATTCTCAATTTAGCAATTTTTAAAGTCAATAAATGATTTTTAAAGCCTTCTGAACCATTCGTAGTAATTTTCTATTGAATTAGGTTGTGTTTGTTTGCAGTTTAATGGAACCATTCAGCGTTGAATGCTTAATCATTCAACATTCAGTGCGTTTGTTAAGCGCCTCTGAATGAACTATATGTTGAATGGGACAGCAAAAAGCTGCTGAATCATCATTCCTTTAAACATATGCTGAATCATTAAGCAATCAGAATTCTTATAAAAAAGTTTCTCACATTCAAAACAAGTTTTATACAAAACCTTTTAATCATTCAGACCGTTGAATCATTCGGTACTTATTATTTTATTCTTATCAAACAGCACCTTACTCTATTTTTTTTAACACAATTCTCAATTTAGCAGACATATAGACCTTTTTTGTGTGATTTATTATCTTATTCATTTAGTTAAGTTGGTAACCGTTGATTTTTTACTTTTACGATTTTAGAGACCGGGTAACAGGAAAGGGTGCCAATTTAATGATTTTAGAGACCCGATAACAAGAAACGACACGAAATCGACAGTTTTGGTTTCGATTCTGAAAATTGAGGAACCGCCTTTCGGTTCTAAAATTTCAAGAACGGTCAGCTCCTGCGGTACCCAATTATGCTCACATCTAGATGAGCATGATTTTTCAAAAATACACAAAAAAAAAATTGTTATTTTATATAAAACCTAAAATAGAATAAATAAGGAGAGATTTGTTTACAACAAAGAAAGGGATTTATATCAACTTGGAGATGACGAAAGTACCTTCAAAATGACACGTTTTGCCCCAAAACAGCATCAACGTATCCCAAATGCATATATGGGTATAAGTTTTAAAATCGTTTAGTTTAAACGTATCCCAAATATAAAAAAGGATGTACACCACACAAACGATTTCACACATGTATCAATACATAATTTTGATTTGAAAATATTGATTTCTAATATCCAAAATAAAGTTTTATCCAAGAAATAAAGGATTAAGAAACAACATTATAACACATCAAGTATAATGCCATTTTAACTAACACAACAACATAACCCTTTTCTGTCAACACAATTCTTATCAAGTTTACAAAACCCACGAAATGCACCGTTCTCTCCCTTCGCACATAATGTATCACAATCTACTTCATCGCAACATGACGATGTACAAAAATTTGCAGATAATCCTCCATTTTCTGTAAATTTCAATAAAGATTAGCATATCAATCAAATAATAATAATTTCATAAAATGTTAAAAACTGAAACAATACGATTTAACTTACGTATGCTAGTCGCATCGGTTAAAACGGAAGAAACAAGTATCAATACTACAAGAAGAGCAACGAATTTATAAGATGCCATATTCAATTCTTTTAAGATTTTTAATCAAATGACGAGGTTTTCTTCCGAACTACACCTAATGATTTATATAGGACTTGTGAGTATAAAAAAGATTAAAAAAATATATTTGTAATTAATTATTGATTCGCCCCATACTTATGGCATTTAATATAAAGTTATAAACAATGGTACAAAGATGATAATTTTATATATTTAAAATTGTGATGTGTTTATTGTGATTTATATAATTTCTATATTTAATACAAGAAATTGTATTGATATTTACTATTTGTGCCTAAGATGATACGTGTAATCTACTAATTCTCTTTCTTCATATCATCACTTGATTTTGATATTTAGCATAACCAAATAATAATGCACATAAGTAGACATAAATAATATGATTCAATACCATTTCTCATTTAATATTGAAATAATATTATACATTTAATTATTACAAAAAAGTTATTAAATTATAATGAACATATTTACCATTTTTCTTAATACGTACAAGAAGATATCATACTTTCCTAGCAAGTACCAAACTCCACATGGTAATAATAATTAATTCAAGTAAACTAGTAAAGTATGTTCAACTCTTTAATATATGAAAGGTTGAATTATGACTTTTCTAAGTATGCATCTTGTTGGAAATATCAATAGAGATATTACAAGTTGGCAATTTTTCTCTATCCAACATAGGTAAGTTGGCAATTTTTCTCTATCCAACATAGGTGGGAGGAAGAATATTTTGTGAGTTAATAAGGCCTTTAATTCTTTAAGTCTTCAAAGGCTTTAGTGGAGGATAAAAGGCTAGACCCACACACGCGCCGAGCCGAGACCGATGACGCGAAATGGCGCGACGCATCGGTTGCTGGGAGCTGAGGAGCTTTCTTTATGGCCAAGACAGTGATAGTCAAAACGTAACGGTCGATTGTTAAGAGGGTCGTTAATGCCCAGTACGTTTTTTGACCATTTTGCCATGCGTTTTGATCACTGCTTAATGGTGATTAAGAGTGAGTTAATTGCCTGGTCGTTTTTCTTCACTTGCCTCTCGTCTCCCTATAAAAGGGACTCATATGGCAGAGTTTAGAACCACCGAAAAACAGAAGCTTTCTCTCATCTCTCTGCTGCGTTTTCTTTCTGCATTTCCGAGTACTCACTTTGTGTTACACGGTGTTTCTTGCTGTGGAACATATCGTTGTTGCTGCATCAAATCCTGGGTGTATACGTTAGAGGCTTACAGCCTATAAAGCACGTATAAACCTTTCAGGACAGGAATCTTTATTCCGTACGGTGTGTTCATCATCTTCGTTAATTTCAGGTTAGTGCATTTCATTTGGTTATTTTAGTTAATTTAATATTGTTACATAATTGTTTCAACACATCTTGGGTAAATTGAACTTGTCATCTAACTAAATGATATGAACCTTTTGTTATTTGTTTAATATTTCATTGGTAATAGGAGTATAAAAATGTCATGCCTTGCTCCGAGCTCCAATAGGGTTGAGTAAGAGAATTCAAGTTTGAACTTGATAGATTTCAAAACTTATGCATAAAGCTTGAGCTTGTATTGTGTAAAATTTTGTTGGTTTAAGCTCAACTCGTTTAATATATAAAACAATCGCTGCAAATCCATGGCAATAAGTGAATTAAAATAATTCTAAAACTAAACTAAAACAGCCTCCACCAGTTTACTTTACTTGTAATAGCATATCAAAAACGAAGTACATACAATAACAAAAATGGAAAGTTTGTTATAAAAATTTGACAATTTGTAAGAATCCTTCTGTGACAACCCTAAAATTTAGATATTTAATTCGACATTTATTGTAACACTAATGTTTTACAAGAACCCTAATTTAATTTATGAAAACATTTATTTGCATTTAACTCTAGCGAATAACCCTAATATTATTTATTATAACAAGTGTGGTACATTTAATTTTGGGGAAACCCTAGAAATCATGTCTCATTAGTACACACTATTATTTGGGTCATTACTTGTTTAGTTGCATTAAATCATTGGTGAGTCAGTAAGCGAGTTGGTGACAAAATATAACTATGAATCTAAACAAAAGCATAGTTTTTATAGTTCATAATGAATCATTAACTCAACCAAATTAATTGGTACGAAAAATATTGTACGAACCATCCTACACGTTTAATATAAATGAAATATAAATCAAACACCCAGTACGTTACACGAATACTAAAAGTAACCAAATAAATGCTCATAGAAATAATCTTCTATAAAAAAAAAAATAATAACCACCGTCAGAACAACTGTATCAGTACGTGCGCATACCGGATATTCACTAATTTAATGAATTAAAAATAAATAAATAAATAAAATATAGTCCCGATCAACATGCGTGACCCTCTATCACACACATAATTTTTTTTATTATTCCCTTTCCATGAATTAGACCAATCACAGCCTACCCTCCTAAATTTGTGACCAAACAAATCAATTCCTTAACCAATTAAAACTCTACAACAAACCCTACCACCTAGATCCTATAAACCTCAACCCCTCAAAACAGCCGTCACCTCATCACCTCCCGTTTCTGATTGTCGGAAAAACTCAAGATAACATCTTCGGCAATTCCGGCAAGCACGAAGAAGTCAGGCGAACGAAAACCCCAGTGATCCGGTAACCTCAGAATTTGTCTCCCTCATCTCCCTTTACGTATGTCCGGCAGCATCAAAGGCATCTCCGGCAAAACCAGAGATTCCGACCTCCATCTCAAGCTCTCTCTCCCTCGCCGAAATTCCAGCAACAACAGAACCCATCCCGGCGATCATAGCAGACTCCGGCGAGTTAAAGCGTCAACCGAAACAAAGAACCACCACCATCCCCCTCTAGTCGAACAAACGCAAAGTCAACCAAGACAACCAACTCCCGGCGACGAAGCAGATCATCCAATCTCTGGCGAACTCTCTTCAAGCAAAGGTATAAGCTTTAACTCCATTGTTTCTCCATATGCGTGTGTGTGGTGTCATGCCAGTACCCGAAGTACGTGTGTATGGTCCCCGTTGCCGGTGTATCTTTCCCGGCAAGAATTTCCGTCGTGGTGTTCGTATCGGGCTTTAGCCAAATGGCCAGCCCAGACTTCCTAGCCTAACACCGATATTCCTTGAGTCCACCAGCTAAATCACGAGACAATATCTTCCTAGCCTAACCCCTTTACTAATTTATTTAAAATCTTTTATATTTATTCTGACTTAATTATTTAATCAAGATTAAATCATATAAGTCATGTATTTAAACATTTATTTAATTATAAATCATTTATATAACTTATGTTTTTCAAAAACCAGTATCTATTTATTTTTATAATATTATTTACTTATTTAGTAATTATATATTTACTTATAATCATTTAAAATCACATGTTATTTAAACAATTATCTATTGTCCGACTACCATTAATTTAAATCAAGAAAACCGTTCAAAAAGCATTAAAATACAATACCAGATCAACAATGTCACCAACATATCGCTCATAAGTTTCTATGCATTTAGGTCACTAGAAGTCGTTTGGTTGGATCGTACATTTTGCTTATTTCCATTTTTGGAAGCTTTGCATCAGGTGAGTCCACAGCCCCACTTTTTATTGTGTTTTATTTACTACTTTTACAAATATTTGGGGTGAAAAACATATCAACTGTTTTATTAAATGCTTACATTATTCTTATTGTGATGATACATTATTCAAACCATGACAAACAGTCTTTATGCTCGGACTAAGTAGGTGTAGTGCATAGGTAGATGCTTACATGCCATAATCTTAGCTAGTTGCGACTAGGCCCTGGATATGCAGATGGTACCATTGGCTGACACTCTTCCTCCCACATTTTTGTTTGTTACTTAACGGTTCTACCCAACCGTCAGGGGAGTGCATATCTTAGAGAACAGAAACATCACACTTAGAGTTGCAGTTTGATTATGGGCTTAGGGTCGGCATATTAACTCAATGGCGTAGCTAACTGTTGGGGACATCAGTCATGCATTTTTAATATTTACTTCTCTTTAAAATCTTACTATTTTATTTACTTACATGTCTTTACATATCAAATTTTATTACAAAATTTCTTTATATCAAATCATTTTTGAACAACTTATCATCACACATATTTTTGCTTTGTTGGCACATCTACATTTTGGGTAACTCAGTATTATATTTCATTATACAATACAATTTTGCCGGTTGGCACACAAAAACTTTGTATTTTAAATCATTTTCAAATAACATTTTACCATACGATTTTGTCATGTTTGGCTTACAAAACTTTGTATTTCAAAACTAAAATTAAACCTGTGGATTCACTCAACAATTTTGTTGATCGTTTTATATATGTTTTTCAGGTAATTAAGAGAAGCATTGAGTCGTTATACTTTGGATCATGAGCATGCATATTGTCGAGATGTCACGAACGTCTTTTCATTTCTAAATATTTATTAATATTTTTACCTTTTCCAGTTAGATATAAATTTTGGATAATACTTATTTCAAGTATTAATTACATTTTAAAACTATTAAATGTTTGTAATAATCATAGTTGTGTTACTCATTAATGTTACATCCCGTTCTTCCGCAAACCATTTATTACTATTAAAACCATTTTTGACGGGGTGTGACACCTTCATACAATAATACAGTCATATTCAAGGAGTCCTTGATTTTTATGAAGTTTTAGGGAAAAAAATCTCAGTTGACGATTTTACATATATTGCTCATCTAAAAAGCTTAATTACAAGCAATTAAGATGGACACAGGAGACTCAAACACTTGACCTCTAATTACAGATAATAACATTTTCCAGAGGTAATTGTTACTATTTATTAATTATTCATGAATAATGTTTTTATTTATTTTACAAAAATAGTACTATGAATATGTTCGTTTATAAATATGATGCGTATTTTTGTAAACTCGTTACGAAACACGAACACATGCTCCTCGTTAATATACCAAATAATGTTGTTTTTGATCCTTTTCTCCCCCACTTGATAGAAAACAAAGGAGGTAACATAATATTGTATATAACAGTTTTCCATACTTATTATGAATGATTAACAATTATATTAATGATTTACATAATTATTCATCATTGCCTGCCATTATCTCGTCTTTCATTTCCTCAAAACTTTCTTCAATAACAGCTCGATCAATTACGACGTCGTTGTTGACTTCTACGGGTGCATTCTCTACATGTTGTGCATTCTCTTCTTCATGTTGTTCATTCTCTTCATGTTGTTCTTCGGGTGGTCTATCTTCTTCATCAACTTTAGCCTTTTGTAACAAACTCCAATACATAATGCTCGCAGTTAGGATTAAAATCATCTTCGGGTTAACCTGTAAACATTTGTTTTTTAAATTAAAACGGTACATGTAACTACCATAAACTTAACGGTACATGTAACGTTTAAAAAAAAAGTTAAAATACATTTTAATACTCTGAACTTGGCTGACTATATTTATTTTAACTACCATAAACTATTAAATGTGCAACATGGTACCCTAAACTTGACAAAATGGTCGATTTAGCACTCTTACTCACTAATTTGGTATTGTTTTCTCACATGATTTGCTCTTAATATCTATATATGGAGATGGGCGTATTATTTTTTAGTTCGTCAAAAGCTCTAACATAAGTAAGTCAAGTAAGAATATGCAATCAAATTAATGAGTCAGAGTTCTAAATCGACCATTTTGTCAAGTTCGGGATACCATGCTGCACTTTTAATAGTTTAAGATAGTAGAAAACCTAACCAAATTCAGTGTACTAAAATGTATTTTTACTTTTTAGAAAATCACTAAAATTTATACTTTACCTGGATAATGTCCTCGGGTAGTAAGAAGATGGAGCACCCGAGCTTTCTTGCAACACTAATAATATATGAAGCGTTTAACTTTTTATCCTCATCTATAATTTGAATTAAAAAATTATTTTAATTTCATAAACACTAGTGATATATGCTTAAACAATATTAAATTTAAAGATTACCCGTTTCGCCCTTGGTAACGAGACCCCAGTTTACAACTCTTTTTTGTACCGCACTAAGAAGCTCAAGAAAGAAAACACCATCCGATAAGTGTTTATCCTGCAAAAATGAGTCGATTTGGATTATATTTATTTTTATATTTCTAACGGGCTAAACATACCCGTTTTGTGAACTTTTTATTACCTTGAAGCTCTCCATTTGTCTCCTTCCCGGCGTTTTAACTTTGGCGTTTGCCCAATGTAGGATATCCGCATCGGTTATTTCCTTTCCTTGACCATGAGTTCTCAAGTTTCTAAGGAGTTGAAGCATGCTAAATCTCATTAACTGCCACAAGAAAGCTGGAGCAAAAACAAACCATAATTTAGTTAATTACTTTTTTATTCAAACATATAATTAAATATTTGTAACTTAAGAATGAAACCAACAAAGTATAAGCTTTTTGTTTCCGGCAACAATGTCATTTCCAGCAACATTGACAAGAGAGAAGTTTAATTCTTTCCCTATTCTTACAACTTGATTGCAATTTTCGACTTTTCTAAACGGCATTTTAATCGGAGGTTTTGATGCTTGTTTCCATACAACGGACCCCGGGGCGAGTTTGTCTAGAACTTCCAAAAGAACCCATCTAAATGTATAAAAAAATAAAAAATTAAATACGTGATCGTAAACAATTTACAAACATATTTTTTATATATTTCCTCGGTATCACAGTAAGTGATATATTGCTGGTTTGATTGCAATTTTTGACTTTACTGTTCTGCAGTGTGTGTGACCCATTACCTTTTACCAAATAAAGTAAATTATTAAATTGTATGACTTATTTAGAAGCTATTAAAAATAGAAAGTGTATAACTTATTGTGATAAAGGGAACTATTTATTTGTTAACTTACCCGTTTCTGACATCTTCCCAAATATTGTTAACATGTGAGTCAACTCCAAGACTGTTAATCCACATTCTAAAACATCTTTCTTCTTTTGATGTGCTTTCATCCTCACTCATCAATTCAGTAAGTGTAGCCTTTGATTTGTCTATTGTAAGCCCATTCCTGTTATTTTAATCACATATAACGTATCATATGTTTTTTTATTCATAACTAAACATTTTATATAATTTTATAGGGGAAATAATCCGTGCAACAAACTGTAGGGATGGTTATCAGTAACAAAGGCTAATGGATGGACTATTTCTTTTTAAGTACACCATTTAAGGATATAAAATCGTAAATTTGTTATTTTATATCCACCGTTGTAGTACGCTATAGGGATGGTTACTAATTCTGTACAAGTATAACAATTTGAGGTTAAAAAAATATATTTTGTTATTTATCCTCACTTTGTTGTAGAAACAGTTACTGCAGTTTGCTTTAGAGATTAATAATCAATTAATCTCTGTAACAAACTGCAGGTTTATCTGTAACAAATGCTAAAGGAGGGAGGGACCCACCTATGATGAAATATTTGTGCAACAAATGCAAGATTTAAATTTGTAGAACCTTCAACAATATCCTTTGATGTAACATATCTTTTACAATCCAATTTCTCGGCTTGTTCAAGAATCAAATTTGCTCTTTCTGTCGCATCTTTTGCCTCCAACGTTTTAGTCGTTCCATGTTCGGGAGCAAGAACGTTAAGTAAATGTGCATACGCCTCACCATCCTACAATTGATTTTAAATAAATTACATAAAGTTTCGTCACATTTTCTTTTTCATATTATAATACCCTAAAAAATTACCTTTAAATCGGACGAAAAGTTTGTAACTTCTTTTTTGTAGCCTGCTTTTTTTAACTGATAATTCATCCATTTCAAAAGCACTTTTTCTGGCGCCAAACCCATGAGCTCTTCAGCTTCCTGTTATTTAAATGTATTAAAATTTTAAATAAAATATAAAAGTTTGGAAAAAAACAAAGAAGCCCTCTGACCCTGCTATCTTCAACGATTTCCGCCAGCTCGGGTGTTTTTTTGAAATCAAGAGCAGCTAGAAGTTGTATCTACAGTTGTAAATGTGAGATAGAAAGAGTTTTTAATACAAGTTTTGAATTAATTGAACAAAATAACCCATAATATTAACAAAATAAACTCACAGTATTACCTTTACTATCTGACAGATCAACCCGAGTAATAAATGGGGCTGTATCCATGAAAAAAAAAATAAAAAAAATTAGTAAACTTGAGTTTAGTAATTTTGCTCAAATGTGCTACGTGCGATTTTTTAAAATTAGATATGGCAATTTTGATCAATTTAATAACGAACGGGCCAATTTGGGCGTGTTCTGTTTTCAATGGGTCAAACCTGTCGAAAATGGGTATACTTAATGTATATAACCTCATAAGTAATTAGATAACAATTGAAAATGTCACACTACGTATGGCTAAAAGTTGAACAATTTGGACAAAAAGCGTTTCGGATCAACCCAATTTGTTTCAACTAATACCCATTTTGACCCATTAATCAGCCCGCCCGTTTTCCACATCTTTTGTCTCAACTTACTCTTCCTTCAGCCAAATCTTGTGTGCCAATATTAACTACCGTACAACCTATAGCCTTTGCAGAATTGAGGCAAAGCGTGTGATTTTCATTTCTTTCCCATGGATTAAGAACCTTTTTAGTATTAATAGCTCGTTCATCTATTGTACCCGGAACAGCCACATTAATCAGCTTACTACAAAAAAAAAAAAAAAAAAAAAAAAAAAAAAAAAAAATTACTTACAAGAATTGATCAATATTATTTTTAGGGTTTTGCTAATGACAGCCCTAAGGGCTGTCAATAGACATGCAACAAAAATTTGTACATCAATCAATAACCACCTCCTGGATTTCAGGAACTACTTTTCTCCATAGATAAATGTACAACTCTTATGCGCTTATTGACAGCCTGTCATTAGCAAAACCCTTATTTTTATTGAAATAGTGAAATAATATTGAGTTTGTTAATACCATAAAAGAACTCCATCTTTACATATATCGAATAAGGCATTTGTTGAAGGGTCTATTGGAAGATAGTTCTTCATGAATTTATCTTCTCCAAGATAGTTGTTAATGTGAGAAACATATGAAGCTTTTTCGGTCTCACTAATACTGTGACGAAGAAGAGTTGTCGATGATTTCACAAATGACGAAGTTGTTCTAAACGTTTTTGAGGTCCCCATTTTTGCACTTGCTCGAGATTGTAAATTCAAATATACCTGTAATCATATAAGTTTAGAAACTATGGGGTAGGGGTTAGCATGCGACGGTTTTGGACGGTTTTTAACTAAAAGAAAACCCCGAAACTTCAGTTTTTAAGAACTGCAAACTGTTCGGTTTCAATTTTTTAACTTTTTTGGTTTTGGTTTTGGATTTTCGGTTATTTTTTCTTCAATAAATCGGTTTGGTTATAGTATTATATTTGGTTTTTCTGTTTTCCTCAAAATTTACCAATTTGTTAACTTAGAAATTATAATCCAAACATTAATTCATTTCGAATTAACAAATGAAACAATTAATAAGTTTCCATATAATATAAAGATGCAACTAACATTACAAGACTTAGGAAATACATGAGTGTACACCAAGTGAAAAAAAGTACAAATGATATAGTCTAATTTGTTAATAGTTAATCTAAATCATGAATACTTTTACAAAACTTGAAACATATATAATGAGAGTGAAAGAAGTCCACTCACCCGAAGGAAGCCCTCAAAATCCAACTCTTTGGCTGAGTTAGAATAAGAGTCGCTTAGCATATTTCTAACATCATCTTCGCTTGATACCTCGTTAAAAGGCTTTAATTTTGCTAAAACCGGTGGCAAATCCGATATTGTGACCGTGCCCGATGAATTTCTTGCGGAAATAAACTACATAAACAATATCCAAAACAATCATAATCAATTAAAGCATCGAGTTCTATAAAAAAAATTATGAGAAAACGTGTAGATAAATGGAATCAAATGAAACGTGCATACTTTGGTTCTAAGTCTACGAAGCTCCACTTGAGTATATTGGCTTTGAAGCCATGGATCACTAACAAACACACCCTCAAACGTAGACATCTTTCACTTATTTCCGAGATTAAACAAATCTTGAAATATATCAATATCAATGAAGATATATATATATAATCATACAAATTATTTGCAAAAATAAAAAAGAACCCGTATCAATCAATTCCGAAAAGATCCATGCATTCACGTCATCATTCATGCAATCACCAATATCATTTCAAGATTGAATTTTTACCATCAAGAATCGCAAGATTCAAGAAAATACAAATGGGTTAAGAAAAAAAATAACAAAATTTTAACAAGATTGATCACGGGTCAAGAATCCATATGGAATAAACGAAAGAATTGACGTAGGGTTGGGTTGCTGATAAAAAGTTTTCTTTAATTTTGTGTTTGTGAATGAAAATGGATCAAGGGGGTGTGCATAGAGAGTGGAGATAAAATCGCATTGCCTATCGAAGGTGATGGTGTGGTGGATTATCATTTTGATCAAATGACAAAAACAGTCCCTCATTGTTATTTCATCTTTCAACCTTGTCAACAATCGTCCTCGAATCAAGAATTGTATCGCGTTTTAGTCTTTTGCGGTTTTTTTTGTATTCGCTTGTTGAGTATAGATACAATTTTTTTTATGTAGCACCGAGTGCGGATTTAAATTATTAAAAATAGATTATGTGTTTTGAAAATAAATAATCAGATAATAAGCGGTTACAAAATGTGATTCTAAAAAGTAGTGTTTGGATTTGATTATGCTGTTTGAAATCGCAATAATTCGTTAATCTGTTTTTTTAGTGTTTGTCAAACTTGATAATTTGTTTAGTTAATATGTAATATTCAAAACTCCATTTTGAAAACGCAAATAAGTAGCTAACAACCTACTTTTTCAAAACTCTATTTTGAAAGCTCCAAAACACAAATAAGTGATTATTTCATACATTCTGTCAAACACTAGTTTTAGATTATTTTCGTTTCAAAACGCAATAAGCAGTTAATCTATTTCAAATCGTAATCCCAAACACCCTCTAAATTGTACATTATGGTTGACACAATTAGTTAGAAACTGGAGCTAGTATCTGGAACTATTATTAAAATTTTTGAAACTAGTATTTTTATTTATATATAATCTACTAGATAATTGACTCGTGTAACTCATAAAATTTAGGTTTAAAACGAAGTTTTCGTTCATTGATAACCAAAAAATTGCGAACATATCATAAAGTAATGTATTTATTATTGCAATTAAGTATTGATAAATGTAAGAGTAACAAAAATGATAAAATTTGATAAATATTGCAATTAAATATTTTATTACTTTATAGATAGATATATATAAACATAAACATGGAGATCAAAAAATAAATAAAAAATTCTTTTAGTAAAGCAAATAAGAATTATAAAATAAAAATACCTCAAATTCTCGTACACATTTTAATATCAATCAATGAAATACTCAATCAATGAAATACATAAATACGACATCAAAAGAATGGTTTTTTCCTTTAACAAATTAAATCCAATATCCGTAGCTTCATTCAAACATTATCTTACAACACCACCACAAATCCACCGGAAACAGCCGCAATCACCACCCACCGCCACACACTCCACCCAAAATTCCGGTGAGAAGACGAAGGTGACGATGCCTTTGCCGGCTTACCTTTACGTTCATCAGCATCTGGAGCATCAGCCACCGGAGCAATATCCGGAACCGGCGCCGGCGCCGGTGCCGGAGGAGGAATATCAGTTCCAAAAATTGCTTCAGGTAACAACACTTTATTTACCTGATAAATAGCAACAGGTTCCGTGGAATGCACGCTACTGCTGACTTCTGTGTTGGTCCAACCGGAGCCGATGTGGACGGTGCCGGAGACGTCGGAAAAGTTTAAAGTGTATGAACCTCCGGCGAGTGTGTTAATAGGTCCGGCACCGCTGAGGTTTTTGAAGTCCGATAGCGAGTAGTAATGCGGCAGCGCGTGGAAGAGACACAATTGTTTGAGTTGGTCGGCGGTGAGGTTTGAAAGTGACGGTTTTTTAAGGTTTGAGAATGCTTTATCTTTTGGTACAAAAAGTGTGATTCCTTCTTCGGTGTTGTTGGCTTGATTTTGTAATGTTTCGATGACTTTGGTTGATTCGAGGTGTTTGAGGAATGTGGAAAATGGGCCGGCGACGGAAAGGAGGTCGGTGAGGTTGACGTAGTCCGGTGCCGGAGCTGGTGCCGGAGTTGGGGTTAAGATGATTGGTGGTGATTCGGCGGCTGGTGTTGCTGCTTGTGAATATGTGAATAGAAGTGTGGTAAAACATATTAAAATCTTGATGGAATTCATGGTCAAGATCTAATCCTGCAAAATTCATTAAAAAAGTTGAAAATTTTTAAATTTAGATAGTGATGTTAAGATCTCAAGAATTGCTTTTCATGTTTGACTTTTTTAAGTCAAATGAGTTGCTATTTGACTTCAAATTGTATCGAAATCCATTTTGTGATTGAAAAATAATTCGTATTAATTACGGGGTGTTTGTTTTAACTTGTTAAAATGAGCTTAAAACATATATTTTATAAGTGCTTACTACTTAAACATACATATTTGACGGGATTTGCTTACCATTGCCCTTAGGGTAATGGTTAAAAATGATTAAAGTGGTTAATGTACAACAAATAAAGCATAATTAATTAGAGTTGGTTAATAAAATGTGCTATATATATAAATAGGAAAGAAACAACCAAATCTAGCAAAACTAGTACTCCCTCCGTTCCACTTTAATTGTCCACTACAAAAAGCACACAGTTTAAGAAAAGTGCATTAATTATATAATGTCACCAATCAAATTTTCTCTTTCCCACTTAAATGTTTTTTGATTGGTTGAAATTTAGGAAATGACACTCTTTGTGGGACAAACTAAAATAGTATACTGGACACTTAAAATGGGACGGAGGGAGTAATTTTCAAGTTCAAGGAAACAGATCTACTGAACTACTTCCAAAATCAAGAACACATGAAACAGAGCATTAATATGAAACCCAAGATCTAAAAATCAGAGCTCAAGATCCCATTTTTTAACATCAAGTTGTTAAATTTAAGACACCAATTTCCAAAAACTCAAGAAAGTTCAAGAATATGCATTGGAATTTCAAGATCAAAGCTTAATTTATAAGCAAAACAATACTAAAACAGATAAAAGAATTCTTGCAAGAATACAAAGTAGCTACAATATGCAATGTGCTTGATAAAGGTAAGATACATATACAGATCTAGATCTATTAATCAATAAAAAGGAAATCTTGGTAATAAAAAGCAATACCCACTTCAATTATGCAAACAGGAAAACAATGTAATTAATCATCAAATTTTATAATATCAATGAATTAGATGGATCATTTGTGAGAAAAAAGACTGACCTTTTGCAGGAACTACTCAGAGAGAGATAAATGAAGTGAGATGAGTGAATGTGAGAGAGAGTATAAATAAGCGGATTTTGTTGATAAATTTAGTATTTATTAAGAGTTGGTACAATTCAAATCAAGCAAATGATATTGTTGTTAGCTTGATTATGATATCAACTAAGTGTATTTTCAATAACTAATATATAGACTAGGTTTGTTGTCATTATTTTGAGTTTAAAGATTTTATAATTTGATACGAATATTAAAATTATACACAAAAGTATAAACCAAGTATTTTTAAAAATTTTATGAGTTAGTGATTAGCGGTAAGAGCGTCTAAAAATTGCAGTCTTCTAACAAAAGTTTTATGTTGAATAATTCTCATAATAATGACAAGTCATATTGCTCATGTAGTGTCTCAATATTAAAGGGTAGTTATTTAAATTTGTACCAATGCTTAAGGTGGGCTTTCTCAATCAAAAACTCTCTCTCTCAATTAAAATATGAATAAAACAAATAGTCTTTAAAGTGTCCAGTCTTGCACTCTACCCTACCACCATCACAAAATCTTCAAATAAGCTTCTCTTTCATCAATGGAGGTAGAATTTGTTTTCCTAATTGCTTTTTCTTGGGAATTTACAGATTTAGTCCTCTTAGAGTACATTTGTTTTTCATACTTAACAGATGATGCCTAGATAACTAACATGTGAATGTGATTGTGTTTGGATGGGCGATTAGTTTAGGAAAGATTGTCTTTATGGGGTTGAGCCGATATAGATTTTAAAAACTAAGGTTTAATTGCAAATCCGTTGAAAGTATTTGCACAAGACATGTAATTTATCTATTTGTTACAACTCCTCAATGTTCTAAATATTTACATTGTTGTCCTAATCTTTCACTTTCACTTTCCCATTTTTTTTTCTTTTGTTTTCTTTAGAGGGTATTCCCGTTATAAAACGTTTCCCGGAATTGTGATATTCACGACCTAACCATTATTGTATTCATTTTCAAATCTTCCTTTGACAATCTGGTAATACACATGGAGGATTGAACCTATAACATTTAAGAAGTTATTCAGGACCACTTACCATTAGGATATCAGGTTAAATTTCAACTTTATGCAAGCCTAGGCTCTACATGTTTGACTTCATGTTAATTAATATTAACAAGAAACATAGGGAAAGAAATCTAGATCTGAGGAGGTTGGCATGTGCAAATGCATTGATATTTAAGGGGTTAAATAGTAACAGAACATAACAACGAAACCAAAAGATTAAATTTAATAATATATAATATATTGACATAACATGTTTTTATAGGAAGGTGCGATGCCTATTTTTCACCAAGAACCAAACATGTCGGCGGTACGGCAGGAAGAACTCAAGGTTTTCCACATGAATTAACATAATAATAATATTTCCTTCTGCTACCGTATTTGATGGAGAAGCTAATTTTAACTTATGCTCTAAGCAATTAATGTCAACGTATATGACGGTATAAATCAATTTATTTTAAATATCATTAGGTTCGATCCTTCAGGGTTAAATATTTATCATATAATCATAAAAAAGTTTGAAAACATGCATGAAAAGATTAAGTTGCATATATGTTATAATCAAAATCTGACTATCACAAACACAATATAAATACGGATACTCTCTTTTAAAAAAGTATATTTGTTTAAAGTTATTATACATGGGAACACAACCTTAAATATCATCGCAATTCGCATGCTATTAATATATCACTACATTTTCTATTGTATTAAAACAATTATTTAACAAACTTAACAAAAGTTCATGTGCTTAATATGTAATCTTTTGGACATCTTTAAACAGTTTCAAATTGGGGATGTAGCTCAGATGGTAGAGCGCTCGCTTAGCATGCGAGAGGTACGGGGATCGATACCCCGCATCTCCATTTAATTTTGAAATTACTCTTTTTTAAGTTGGCCCATTTATGGCCCACTTAAAGCTCTTTTGGGCTTTTCTTGCATATATGGGCCTCTTTTTGACCCGTGTGCTTTCTTGTCCATTTCAACTTGATTGGAAAATAATGGGAAGAAGAAAGATAAGCGCTTGAACGATTTACTTTTTCATGGTGTTGACATAATGATTGGAGTTTAAAGTTACTTTAATTAGTTGCATGTTATTGTGTTTCCTTTTAATTACTGGTGATTAATTAGTGGTTATTTGTTTATACACTTATTGTTTTTACCAAACAGGAGATCACTAAAGAAGGCACAATATGATATTCATTATTTTTTTACATAAGCATTTAATGGCCAATGAGGTCAAGGAGCCTTAACTTAGAAATGGAAAAAAAAAAATCTAATCAAAACATCACATCGAAAGCAAACTTTGTTTGTCGATTCCATATTTACTATATTATTCGTTAAACAAGAACAACTATTCGTTAAACAATAACAACTAGTACTGGTCCAATAACTAAACCGAATTACTTTTGAACTCATCCATAACTGAACTGAACCGTCAACCGAGAACTGAGAAAATAGTTTTGGCCGTACGATGACGTCTTGGACCAGATCGAGAACCGCAGTTTTCTGATTTCTTTTCGACTTTCTCAGGGGGGGGGGTCGGGTTTGGACTCGACCCAACCAGACCGAGAACCGATTTTGTATGAAACTTAGAACCAAGAAATGGACCGGTATAGCTCGGTTCGGCCCAGTTCAATTTGGATCGACTTTTCCATCCGGTTTTCGGTCCAATTTGCAAATTAATTACCGGCTTAATCACTGAATTTAGTGTTTGCAGATTTGTTATTATGAATCAATCTAAGCCCACTAAATGCAAAAAAATATCACTCTCTTAATCTTTAGTATCTCATTTTAGTAGTGTAGCAAGTGGCTTTCTTTCATTTTCAGTTTACCTTTATCTTTGCTTGTATTACTTTCACTTTTTCTTGAATGTCTATGATGACAGATTGGACTATCATTTGCTAATTTAATTTTTTATTTACTAACATGCTTATGCAAACTCTTAGACTAGCAGTAATGTGCACAAAACCCAACCATAGTCTAATTTTAATAACAATTATAGTTATTTCACTATAATCAATAACCACATAAAGTAAAACAAAAAGCTCCACACACAATAAAATTGATATAAAAACCAAAAACATATAGAGATGAGGCAAGCCTAGGTCAACCCATATATTGATGATTGTATTTTTATTTACTACATGAGATAAAAGATAGAGATATAAGAAGAATAACATACCATCATTAAGTACTTAACTTATCGGCTAATTATCTCTTAATAACGGTACCAAAATGATCACCATTACTTACAAATTTTACATCAAGATAGCATAACGCATACTATCACTAACCATAAGATGATTAACCTCGGATATTCGTGTGACTTCACCCGAAACCCAAACACCATCCCTATAATTACCATTAATATTTGGATTAAAAGATAAACACGATACAAGTGAAAGTGGAGCTCTAATTATACTATGTATAATTACAGAAAGACCGTTTCGCCCTTGTCTTGTAATTGGAAATTCGGTTCCATTTCCTTCGATAAACATGTTTTCATCAGCCACCTTTGGACTCTTTCTCATATTATCGACGTTTTGCCTCAAGAGGAGTGTTTTTGTTAGATGAAAAAGTGAATATTTGCAGTTATGATTTTGGGTTTTATGTAGGAATGAAGATGTGAGAGAAAGGGGTTATAATGACTTTTTAGTATAATGGTATGTTGATAGTGGTGTAGTTAATGGTAGTAGTTATCGCAAAAATTTGTTATGGAAATGCTTTTTCTTAGGGCTCACTTTGGATTTATCCTTTTTTTATTTAAATTTATTTGTGGTATTTTGCGGGTTACTATAATAAACTTATCAGTTTTGTACATAAATGTCACACCAGTTTCTTCTATAGTGACAATAAGACTATCCGTAATGGGTGACCAAACTACCTCTGCGCCATATCAGCTTTCTCTCTCCTGATTAAATACATGACCAAACAGCGACCTCGTAACGGGTGACCGAATCGGCGACCAATTTTTTTTTATTTTTTTTAAGAATTTTCGTTTTATATATATATATATAAATATAATATGTATTTTATATATAATATATTATTAAATTATTAATTATTAATTATTAATATATATATGTACGTATAAGGGAGAAAGAGGAAGAAGAGGTCGACCGGTGAACGGTCGAGTAGTCGACCGATAGGCCTCGACGACGCGTCGGGCAGGAGGGGGTGTAACGGGGGCAACGCGTCGAGAGTTGATTGCGTGGAGGTCGCGACCGATATCCGGGTCATGCGATACACATAGTCTAATATCTCTTCATATTTTCTCTCATCTCTCTCTCTCTCTCTCTCTCTCTCTCATTTCCCGTCTCTCCGCATTTTCATCTCCATCTCTATCTAGAAATTAAAAGTGACGAGGAATGTGAAAGTCTTCGTGAATCCGTCGAGTTTGGAAGATTTATTCAACTGTCGCGTTCCGTATCAATGGTGTCTTCCCACTGACGAATTCCACATAAAACTAACGAGTTTGGGGATGCCGTTGGGAGGGTATTATAAGCTAGAATTGATTAATACGATGACATAAATATGATATATACATATAATTTTAATATTAAGATAAAAATAAAAAGAAAAAAAAAATTTCATGAACAAAAAAAAGATCTTGATTCTTTATGAAGTACAACTGAATCTTGTAAAACAATCTTGATTTCTCATTATCTAAACCATTTGGTGTTGGATATATTTTTTATTTTTAAATAAAATGTGGTATAATATGTTGGTTTATAATATAGATATATTATGCTTTAGTGATCAACAAATTAGATTGCAAGAATTTATCCATAAAGAATCAATACTTTTGACAGAAATGTGGCTGACCCATGTCGGTAGTACAAAGAAAAATTGTTTGCAATTTGTTTATATTTTGATTCAGGCCTTAAAATGGTAAGGAAGTCTAAAATGATCTTTTACAAGTAATAGATTTGATCCTTCATTAGGTAAAAATTTACAAGATTACTAGAGGAATGCTTAGAAACAACAAAGTAATGGTTTAATGTGACATTACGAACAAAACTCAGTCACCCTAACTTCAAAAAAGACGGTCATAAACAAGAATTTTGTTAAAGATTACATTAAAGGTACAAACTTTTAAGAGGAATTGAAAAATTCCTTTCATTCTTCTTAGATCCTTTAATAGCACCTTATCTTGTTATTGATATTGTCTTGTAAAAAACATATCATTTGATCTTGGCGTATGGCGTTTTAAATTCGTTCTCATCATCATTTTTCATTTTTTTCTTATTCATAAATCTATATGCGAACGTGATTTATTATTTTATTTGATCATTTCCTGTTCTTGTAAGTGATGTCGGTATCACAATAATAAAGAAAAATGGAAGAAACTAAATAGCTTAATCAGATTAAATCTAAACCATTCAGTACTAATTGCTATATTAAGCTTGTATACTTTAGGACACCTCACTAAACCCATCCTCTTTTAGAAAGCTTGATTGCTTTTGGATTGTTTATTAGTTATTTATTTGCAATTATTTTTAATGTCTTATATAATCTTTTAGAACTACATATTTATATGTTTTTTATGTTTTATATGTTATACATGTTTCATATTATTTTATCTCTTTAGGATATTTATACACTCATGCAATATCATATCACCCTCTTCCCGTATATTTTTTCCGAAGGTTATTCGGTATGCCGTCTACTCCAAACAAAGATATCACTGTCTATATCGCACATCTCAGGGGTTAAGTAATGTTGTTGATGATATTGGCTTTGAAATTTTTTATGCAATGTTAGTTTTTGCATCACTGTTGCACATGAAGCACATACTACTAATCTCTAGCTAATTTTAGTATCACAATAATCAAGAGGAATGGGAGAAAGCAAAGAGATTAATTAAATCAATTCTGAACCATTCAAAACTAATTTCTATATTAAGCTTAAGGACAGCTCACCAAACCCATCTTTATCCTCTTTTCTAGAAATCTTAGATTGCTTTTGGAATGTTAATTAAATATTTATTTAAAAATATTATATGTCTTGTATCATCTCTTACAAAGACAAATTTACAAGCTTATCATGTTTTATATGTTATATATATGTTTCATATAGTTACTCTCTTTAGGGAATGTATATATATCTATGACATCACAACTGCTGAGTTTAGAACAACTCAATATAATCAATCTTTAGGCTCTTGAATAGTTAGTTCTTGATCTGGAATATACAACTACAAATAATATAAATTGCGGAATTAAACGAACATATTTGTATTGCTAAACAAGGTTTCATCATCATCTTTATATACAATGATTACTAAAAGCCCCAATTCTACATATAAATATGTAGAACGGTTTTGGTTAACAGGATCAAATGACCTTGAGGCTTAGAGTACACACACATACACGTTAAAACGTGGGTTTCAAGAACGACTAATTCTATACCTCTAGGTTTCTTTATATACTAGAAAACCTAGAGATTTACAAGGAAAAGATAATACTAAATCTTTTAAATCAATAAAGATATACTATATCTTTTACATTTATGATTATCTCCTAAATCTTTATTCAAATATTGACTTCCATATCTTCAATTTAGGTCCTTGTACTTTATAAGTTTTGACACATCAAATCTTTAATTGAATACTCCCTCCGTCCCTAAATAAAGTTCTCATTTCACCTTCAAGTTTTGTCCCTAAATAAAGTTCCTATTTCTCAAACTTAAGGGACCCACTTAATATAATAATATTATTACCAATACTTTCACCACTAACTATCTCTTAAAACACTTTCTCTCTCCAATCAAACCTTATATTTTATTCAAAAGTAATACCAAATACCCCACCACTAACTATCTCCTAAAATGTTGTGCCCAACACAAATGAGAACTTTATTTAGGGACGGAGGGAGTATTATATAAATATTCCTAACAACAACATTTTTTCTCACACCACATTTTTTCCGGGTAGATGTTTGACTGTCTGCATCTCATCTCCTCCATACTCTACATTTAGCGATATAGAATAACGTTGTTGTTGATGATGTTCCCTTTGGAGTTTTGTATGCAATGTTAATTTTTGCATCACATAAAACACATACTAATTTCTAGCTAATTTTAGATGGCCTACGGAATTTGATAAACTTTTATAACTTCAACTTGTCGATATCCTTGGTTTTGGTAATTGATTTTAGTCTAAACCGTTAAGAAAAGGTAGTCAACCACTTATTTGTAACTAGAGTCATATGGAGACAAGCATCTTGATTGCACTTATTGGTACAATGCATCATTCTCTTATCTCTTCATTAGTGAGTAATATTTTTCTTAGAGAAAGAGACTTAATGATGAAAGGTGGCACCATAGTGTAAATAGCACCAAGAGTCAAAAAGTCAAAGCCAAGAGATAGAATGTTGTTCAAATGGGATCCAAACAACTGAAACAAGTACCAACTCGTACTTAATACTATTTATGATTTAGATTGACCCAATTCTGGATTGTTCTATTCTTAGACCTTAAGTTTAATAATTGCTTACTCCACTAATATTTTTAAGATGCTCATCTTCATGATTAGATGCCCATTATCAATCTCCTTTTATTGCTATTGCTAGAATTTTGATAGTAACTTATGTTTTTTTAATGGCTCTTATATCAACTTCAGATCTGTTTATAACAGAATTTGAACTCATGATTTTAAGTCATGAGTAATACTTTCTCTATCTCATAAAAAAGTTTTCATTTCTCCTTTAAATTTTGTCCCACAAAAAAATTGTCATTTTTCAAATTTTAGGGGCTCACTTAATAAAATAATATTATTAACAATAATTCCACCACTAAAACACTTCTCCTCTCTAAACCACTAAAACACCTCATCACTAACTATCTTCTAAAATCTTGCACCCAAGAGAAATTGAAATTTTTTTATGGGATAGAGGGAGATCGATAATAATTTATGTGCTGGCTAGGTTTATGATCAAAAGGTTTATTACTACAAGAATTAAAGATGGCGTATAGATAGGCATTTGAAAATTTCTTATTGATTTATTAGGTTTTCGAAAACCAATAAAAATGTTTGAGTTATACAAAAGCACCTTTAAAACAGTTTTTCCTTACATTTCAAGAAATAGTTTTCAAAAGGTTACACATACCTAAGTTTTCGAAATAACAAGTTAATCCAAACACTTTTTAAAAGATGACTTGTCAACTTGTTAATGTCAATAAGTCAATAAGTTAAATCAAATATTTTTTAAAATACGCATCTTCAAAACCGAAAAAGTCAATAAACACATGCATTTAACTAAAAACAATTTTGAAGTTTATCCAAGCATTCTAACTAGGTTAAAGTTAAAAGTTTCACATCAACTTCCTCAAGAACCGTAAGGTTGTCTTTTTGAAGTGAAAATGTATTGATATGATTGATGATTGCGTATTTAATGAAAAGCTATGATTGGTGTTAGTTAACTACAACCATCAAGTTTAGTGGCTGAAAAGAGAAAAAGGAAAGTACAGTGGTCAAGTTATGAAATAAATGAATGCACATTGGTCAAAGTGGTCCTTGTTGATAGGTGTAAAAAGAACAAAAGGAAGAGCTTTGCTTGACACTCCATGTAGTCCAAATTTTATTCCATACACCCTACCATACGTAAGTAAGGTTCATTGAATCATTTCACTTAATTCATAGGGTTTTATGTTTGCGATCATCATAAAAACATAAACGATTAGTTTTTCTCTGTTTCAATAAAGCGATCGTTTTTTTGACCCAAAAACCGAAATCGACCTGGAACCGGATCCGGATTAATGTTTTCAAACCGGTTCTTAGTTCCTTTTTTTCCTTTTCAGTTTTTTGGTTTTGTTTCAGTTTATGTTGTTTTGGGATGTAGTTTCGATTGTAACCGGTTATAAACCCGAAATAATTGGAGCGAACCCAAACTGGAATTGGAATCATTATTTTATTCTAGTTCTCGGTTATTGTTTTATATTTTATCGGTTACAGTCCAGTTTTGGAACCGAATCCTTGCATTAGGCAATGATACGGCATACGGAATGATAATGTTTAGTTTAGATTGGTTCCGTTTTAATATGGACATGATTAGTATATGATGCATGTACAATATGTAGACATCTAGGTGTGGCTATAATTAAAATAGATAAGGTAAATGCATGAATAACCAACGTATTATTTGATTTGTTTTTATCGACATGAAAAGTCGACATAACTTTTTTGGTGATAAGCTAAAAGGGGTCACTCTAACTGATTTTTAATATTTTATTTGCACCACTCATTGCAAGAAGACGATAAATTAACCATTTTTACGAGTTTAGACTAACGATCACACTATAAGTTTCAACTTATTTAGAGAAGATAAAAATCCAAACCTCAACTTACTTGTGTGATTTGTTTTCCAAAAATCGTCAATTATGATTGCACAATACTAATCAATCCTCCACCAGCATAGATTTCAAACGGTTCATATGTAGAAAATTAGCTAAAAAATGAAACTAGGGGTGGGTTCGGCATAGCTGGTTAGAAAATATTCAACCTGAAACTGACATGTTTATATAAACGGGTTAGATTTCTCAACCCTAACATGTTTACCTTCAACCGGAACACGACCAATATAATCCGTTTAATTAAAGTGGTTAATTAGGGGTTTTTTAATCTTACCTTTTTTAATAACACGATTTAAAAGGTTTTAAGCACTTTTAATATATAGTTTTGTAGAATTTCGATCTAGCTGACCCGTTTTCTGTTTATCTAGCCGTTTGATTAATTGTAGATAGATTGTAACTGAAATCGACTCGTTTACTCATAAACGGGTCGAAATTGCCACGTGTAAAATAAACGCTATTTGCAAGAATATGCTATTTTGGATTGAATGTCATTATTCTAAATAACACTAATAGAAGACCAATGATACTATTTTAAATAATCAATCTCAGATTCATAACACACCCAAAAAAAATCATCTATAAACTCAAATTCCCTTTTGAAATAGGAAAGGTCATGTGCAGAGTGTCCTACGTGGCTACTTGTCGTTCCCGCTAAATTTGGGGAATAATCGGCAGTTACTCCTACCATCAAATTCTCTTCCCATTGATGGATTTCTATCTACACCTGAAATTCATACATATCCCAAACCCTAAAATCACTCCCAAAAATTCGCCATATGAGATCATATTCATAGATAGATGTTCACTAATCAAAATTCCCAATCCGTCGACACCACGATTATATCTTCCGATCCCTCTTCCGATTTCAATTCCAAAACCCTAATCGCCCGAAACTTGTAACCTGTTATCATTATTCATTCATCGTGGCGAAAATTACAGCGATAAAAACGGAGACTCTCGTCGTGCCTTGTTTCTCCTCACCAATGTTAGGGCTTTTCAAATCAAAGCCTCGTACCCCTGTGGAACTCGTGCATCACCTCCGTCACCTCCTGCCGTACACCGCCCCAAATCCGTCTGTTCGGAAAACCAAACAACGTGAGAAGGTTTGATACAATCCATCGTTACTTTGTCCAATTGGCCGTAGCTGTTTACGTTCTAAATTATGCGTTTTTATGTGGTTAATTGTCTGATTTTTGCCAAAGTTTTCTGTTAGATTCAATTATTTGGCATCAATAAACACAGGAGAAAGAGCTAGGTCTATGCATAATACAT
The DNA here is from genome assembly GCA_963853835.1 of Calendula officinalis. Taxonomy (NCBI): domain Eukaryota; kingdom Viridiplantae; phylum Streptophyta; class Magnoliopsida; order Asterales; family Asteraceae; genus Calendula; species Calendula officinalis. The sequence continues at coordinate 79,134,609 of OY970828.1, forward strand.
TAATACGCAAATGTAGGGTTATATCAAGGAAGGATTTCTGTTTGTTCTAAGTTATTAACATGAAAAGTATGCGTTTTTGTTTCACTGATTGTCTGTTTTGTTTAAAATTTTTTGGATTTTATTATTTGGCATCAAAACTTATGGATTAACAGGTTTTATGTTTGTTATGAGATGCTGTTATGTAGCTACACACTTATATAAGCATGTTTGTTTACAATACATGTATTACGAGTCCTTATAATACATTATTAATATAAAAATATGAAATTGTCACTCTGATTTATGGTGCAGATTTGTGAACTAAGAAAGGTTATCCTTGAAATGAGGACAGTACTTTATGGCAATGAACGATCAGAACCAGCAGAAGAAGCCTGCACAAAATTGACTCAAGAATTCTTTAAAGAAGACACATTACGCATGCTAATAACTTCACTTCCTAATTTGGACCCTGGGGTAAGTTCATATAATCTTTACTTGTGGAACTAATTTTGGTTGGGTAAATGAGTATATTTAATTATTAAAATAATATAATTCTTAACTTTTTTAATTTCTCTTTTCGATGCTGTAAAAGCAATGAGTTTGGTATCGTGCAGACTCGTCAAGATGTTACACATGTGATTGCAAATTTGCAAAGGCAACGAGTGAATGGAAGATATATTTCTTCTGATTATTTGGAGGGTAATATAGACCTTTTGGCTATGCTGTTACCCGGGTAAGCCCTTTCTTAAAAATCATATTTTTCTAAATTTTAGTCTGAATATGTTTAATTTTCATGAACATGTTAAATTTTCAGCTGTGATGACTCAGAGCTTGCTTTATCATATGGTGCAATTTTAAGAGAATGTATTCGTCATCAAGTTGCTGCAAAGTAAGCATCATTAACAATATTCAGTTTTTTATTATTTTTTAATTTTGTCTGGTTTTACAGATATATTCTAGAGCCAGATCACATTAAAACGTTCTTCAAATACATTCAAAATCCTAGTTTCGACATAGCATCAGATGCAGCATCAACATTGAAGGTTAATTTCTTTGAAATATTGCTGTCATATTTAATTTTTTAATAATTTGATATTATTGTTGACCTTTTTCAGGAGTTATTGACCAGGCATAAGTCAACCGTTGCTGAATTTCTTTCCAAAAATTATGATTGGGCACGTCTTGTCTCCCCTACATTTATTATAAACTTATGGTTATACTACGTATTATATTTTATTATATAACTACATTTTTTGGTGCAGTTTTTCCAAGAGTACAACACTTTGCTGGAATCTCCCAATTACATCACTAGAAGGAATACTGTTAAGGTATATTGACATTAATTCATTCTTTTATGTTTATTTTTTATTTCATTTTCTTGGTCAACCTTTTATCTTTGACCGATAATCTACAAAACATTTCAGCTGTTGGGAGCAATGTTACTCGATCGTTCAAATACATCTGTTATGGTTCGATATGTGAGCTCATTGGATAACATGAGAATTCTCATGAATCTTCTTAGGGTATATTATTATTAATTTTATTATTATTATTATTATTATTATTATTATTATTATTATTATTATTATTATTATTATTATTATTGTCAGGATTCAAATAAGACCATACAAGTAGAAGCTTTCCATGTGTTCAAGGTAATTAACTGTAATGAACTAATTACAAGTACATAATTATGTTTTTATTTTCTGTAATTAAGTTAATGTTTTATTTTGGAATAGCTTTTTCCTGCTAACCAGAGAAAGCCTCCAGAGATTGTGAACGTGTTAATTGCAAATAGAAGCAAGCTCATCCGGTTTTTTAGCGACTTTAATTTAGATAAAGGTAAATAAAATTAAAGTTAAATTATTATTCTTTTTTTTTAATGTAACACGGTGATTTTATGCAGCCTATGAACAATTTGAAGCAGATAAAGCTGAAGTGGTGAAGGAAATTGCCACCCTTCAGCCGAAAGGTCAACAATGTTCAAATTTGAAGCAATGTGAAGAAATCTCATGTTAGTTGAAATGCCTACATATTAATATTTACAATGATATGGAGGCATAGTTGTTAGGTTTTCAGTTAGATGATGGCGTTGACTATTAAATCTTAGCGATAATTGAATCTTAGCGAGTGTTTGACATTGTGTTTTGAAAGTAACATAATCAGTGGCAATTAACCATATGGTGATGACCTAGTGATAAGAGCTCCCGAATGACTTTTGGACATTAAACATAATTGGAACTTTTGTCACATGTCATTCAACTAGCCAATTTTTTTTCTTATAATCCAGTAAACATATAACATAAGAAAATGATGAAACCAATAACTAAAAACATCCCATTTTTGTCAAATGATCTTAATCATGCTCACCAACCCTACTATATTCATCCATTGCCACACTTCAAAGTTAAGCATCCCAAAAAGAGCTTTCAAACACCATCATAAATTCATAATCCATAACCACCATACCTCTATATGATGATGACAACTCACATAAACCTCTTATATCCTTTACACAAAACACACAACCAAACTATGTATTTTCATACCCAAAACTTATTCTTTCTTACCAACAAAAAACCATGATCAATCCCTTACTCTTTCTCACACTACTCTCTCTCCACCACCATATAGCTTTCTCCACCCATTGCACCACCACAACCACCACCAAAACCTTCCAAAAATGCATGTCACTACCCTCACAAGAAGCATCAATAGCATGGACATTTCATAGCCATAATTCTACTATCGAGTTGGTTTTTTCGGGCACGTTTATATCACCTTCGGGTTGGGTTGCATGGGGTATAAACCCTAACTCACCCGAAATGACCGGGACTCGGGCACTAATCACCTTCCCTGACCCGAACTCGGGCCAACTCGTCCTACTACCTTATATCTTAGACCCAACCGTGAAATTACAAAAAAGCCCCTTGCTTTCGCGCCCGTTAGACATTCATCTCATATCTTCTTCGGCTACATTATATGGCGGGCGAATGGCTACGGTTCATAATGGTACCACTATTCAAATATTCGCCACTATAAAACTTAAACCAAACAAGACCAAAATCCATCATGTTTGGAATAGAGGATTATATGTACAAGGCTACTCACCAACCATCCATCCAACCACTATAAACGATCTTTCATCGTTCACAACCATTGATGTTTTATCGGGCCTGTCTGCCTCAGGCCCGAAAACCAACATCAAAACCTTAAAACTCGTTCACGGCATCATAAACGCAATTTCATGGGGTGTTTTGTTGCCCGTTGGAGCCGTCACAGCCCGTTACCTAAGACACGTACAATCACTCGGGCCCATGTGGTTTTACGTGCATGCGGGAATTCAGCTTTCGGGTTTTGTTTTAGGGACCACGGGTTTTGCAATCGGGGTCCACTTGGGTCAACTGTCACCGGGTCGGGTTTACGGGCTTCACCGCAAGCTCGGGTTTGCAGCATTTTTGTTTGGTAGTTTGCAAACATTAGCATTATTGTTTAGGCCAAAGACTACTAACAAGTTTAGAAAGTATTGGAAATCATACCACCATTTTGTGGGGTATGCATGTGTGATTTTGGGAGTTGTGAATGTGTTTCAGGGGTTTGAAGTGATGGGAGAAGGTGGGTCTTATGCAAAGTTGGTGTATTGTTTGTGTTTAGCTACGTTGACTGGAGTTTGTGTTGCATTGGAAGTCAACTCTCTTGGGTGGATTTTTGTAGAAAGTCAACGGAAGAAAAGTTAAAAAGAGAAGGGAATTTAAGGGGTAAAGAGAAACCTTGTGGATTAGAGGCTGGTGATAGACACTAGTTTACATTTTCATTTAACAATTTTGTTTGTAATAATTTATTGATTAAAATGAAGTACAATTTTGAATTATCAAGAAAATATAAGAACTATCAAGAACAACTAGTTTACAATTTTGTTTGTAATAAGAATTGAAGATAGACGAATGTGTACTTTGAGCACTATGGTTACTACCTTTGTGACAATATGGGGTGAGCTTGGTGTCATATCGGCACTGAACTGATTGGTACTGGTTTTATTTTTAGTCTTCAAGGTAATAAGAAGCGTTCCCAAAAGAGCCAGTTCAGTATATTATACCAAAAGTGGCTAATGGTACAACCATGAATATGGAAAAGATATTATACATAAGGTGATGAGCAAATTCTATCATCGAAATTGCCAATAAAATGAATGTCATGTCAGAGATAAATTACCAAAATTACTCCTTAAAAAAGGTAGCAATGACCAAAAATTTCGTTAAAAGGGTTATAATCACCATAGTCCAAAATACTTGTAATCGAGGCCCCTAATTTAAGCATGATTAACTTCGGATTTTGATTATGTAAGCAAAATTCAGTGTATCCAATTGCCAACTTGTTTGGCTAATGTGGGTGTTGATTGTTGTATAACAATTAAAACGATAACCAATCCCTTCAAATGAGAGATATGATGAGTTAAAATGTAGACAGTCATACCTCTACTTAGAAGTATAGAGTTTGATTGCAAAAAGATTTTCGGCAAAAGTGTGAGTGAGTGAAAAAAAAAAAGTGCATATGAATAAGTCGGGGTTACTTATTCATGGCTAATCTTGTTGATTAAATTAAATTATAAACATCAATTTTGAGGTGTAAAATAAATTAAAAAGTGAAGGACAAGTTGTATTAATCTAAAAAGTCTAGGGGAAGTTGATGTAACTTACTCAACTACCAACCAAACACATCAGATTCTTCCCTGCACTTCACCACATACAAACACACCCTTTCTCTCCTCTTCCTCCTTCGATCCATCGCTTTTCCCCTTTTTCCTCCTCAATTCTGCTCAGCAACACACTCTCTAAGCTCGACGGAATCAATTCACAGCTCCGGTGAGATCGACGGCTCCGATTTTCACTCCGGCACGCTCAATTCAGCCAAAAAGGTAACTTATTAGGGTTTTGGTTAGGATTTTACTGCTTCATTTTTTGTTTTACTTTATTTTGATCAATTCTAGCTCTGATTGACTAGTAGTTCAGTAAATTTCGTCTATAAACCTGTAATTTCACGATTCAATTTGCTGTGGTTGAATTTTAAAAGGTTTGACTTTTCAAGGTTTTATATCGGGTTTGTAATTTACGACTAATTTACTATTTCTGATAGAGAAAAGTAAACTAAGATTTACAGTGAAGTATTTCATATCACATGAAAATAGGAGTATAATTCTTCTAGGGAAAGCTGATACTTGAATTTAGGGATTTATTCTAGACTTTTATTTACTTATTTTACATTTATCCATTTAGGTTTTGTAATTAGCTAGTCTGTTCAGCTATTTGCTTAATTAGCTGGTTTTTTAATTGGTTGATCGGTAAGTATGATTATTGTAGCGCCAACCAACTTCTAGAAAGCATAACTAAGTTATGATCCTAATTTAGATTTGATTTGACATAAAAGGGCTTTAATTTTAATGATCAAAAATAATATTTGATTAATTTGATTCCTACAAAATCTTTTTCATCTATTGAAACTTAACATTTGCAGTATATATACAGATTACCTACAAAACCGAATCACAATGCAGCCGTCATGGATGTGAAATTACCATAATGGACAAAACATCTGAAAATTTAGAGTTGACCAATGACCATGAAAATAAAGACAAAAGATCTCTTTTTAATCAAGAAACACAATCAGATTCTGTAACAATTAAGGAATCAAATGATAGTGGTAATCTAGAAGGAAGTTCAACTTCAACCGCTGTACTACCTGACAAAGAATTAGACACTCAAAATGACAATCCTACCCTTCATACCGAAACTTCTAAACCAGAATCTTGTCAAGAAGAAAACACACTCGCTATAATACCTAAAAAAGCTTCCAACACTTCACCAGAACATGATCATAGCAAGATTATTGTGACATTACGGCCTGAAAAAGGGTTGGATAAATTACCATTAAGACGAAATGTGGACAATATTACCCCTGTAGCACATACACATACAGATCCAGGTGTCACTTTCTCAAAATTACCCGAAAAACCGACCGGTGACGGATATAATTGGAGAAAATACGGTCAAAAACTTGTAAAAGGAAATACATTTGTTAGAAGCTATTACAAATGTACATTTGTTAATTGTCCCGCAAGAAAACAAGTGGAATGGTCACATGACGGGAATATTACAGAAATAAATTATTTATGGAAACATGAACACCCGAAACCGCCACATACACTTGTTAAAGGGTCTGCTTTTGTGCTTCCAGTTCAATCTGTTGACCCTTCTTTGACCACATCCGAAGGTACAAAAAAATTAAATTTATTTCAAATTTTATATTATTTTATTATTGATTATGTTGATATTATTATGTGAAGACCGTTCATCTGTGCATGTTGTAACAACAACTCGTGATGCTGAGGTGTCAGAGACAGTTGTTCCTGTAACTGAAAATTCTGTTGAAGTTGCAGTTACACAGTCGAATGATATGAGAAGTGAGGTTAATAATGATTTATCTTCAGACTCAAAGAGACAGTAAGTTAAAAAAAATTAATTAATTAATTTTGTCATGTTTATAATTTCTGAAAATTGAATTTTATAATTTTATAACTAAATTTATGCAGGAAGAGGGAGAATTCTAGCATAAATGAAGGTATTTCAACTAAAACAAACTGTGAGCCACGAGTAGTTGTTCAGACAACAAGTGTAGTTGATATTGTAAATGACGGTTATCGATGGCGCAAATATGGTCAGAAATTAGTCAAAGGCAATCCCAATCCAAGGTACATAAAAAAAATTTATTTATTTATTTTTAGATTAAATTACATAAATTATCCCTGCGGTCTTTCGGATTCTACGATTTTGTACCTATAATTTTAGTTGAAATACATTTAATTTCGTTTCTTTTGTTCATGTACTTTCTAATTTCATAATTTTTGTCCCATTGGTCTTCAAATTTCATTTTTTTGTCCATTTGACCTAAAATGATTAAAATACCCTTATTTTTTTTATCCTATTTCCTTTTTTAATTTTTTCCGGAGAAGATGACCCGAGAATAAAGAAAATGAATTAAAAAGGGAATCAAATAAAAATAAAGATATTTTAGACATTTTTGGCAAAATAGACAAAAAATGAAATTTGAAGACTGTAGGGATAAAAATTACGAAATTAGAAAGTACAAGGACAATATATGAAATTTGAAGTATATGGACAAAAATCGTAGAATTTAGAAGACCACATGGAGAAACATAAAGATATATCTATATTTTAATTATATTTATTTGGAAAATAAAGATATATATTTATATTACCATAGGAGTTATTACCGGTGTTCAAGTGGTGGTTGCCCTGCAAAAAAACACGTAGAACGAGCATCCCATGATGAAAAAGTTGTTATTACAACTTATGAAGGCCGACATGATCACGACATGCCAGCTGGCGGTCGAACCATGACTCAAAACATGTCAGCAACCGGAACGGGACCCGGTTCAGCATCGGTTGACAATGATGGTTCAAGAAGTCAACCGGAATCAAGTGGTATGGAAATGGTTCTTCATGTTAGTGCTACATAGTGCTGAAAATGTGTTTTATAAAATAATCTTAATGATTGGAAGATTAAAGATTTGAGTTGTTTGGATTAGATATAGATATATCATGAACAAGGTTTTACATTTTTAATTTCATTGTAACGGTACAAGTTGCACACCGTTTATGACATGAAACGTTTCCCATCGGCTTTAAGGCGATTCTTGAATTCGGTTTTAAGGATACCGTTATGGTCTTCTCTAACATTATGATCTATATAGTTTCTACACGGGGACCGTTATCGGGACCACCTATATAAGAAACTAGACATGTGATCTAAATATAAATATAAATAGATTCTACTTTGTGGTTCACCCTAGATCGAAAGGGACAACCCTACATAGGTCGTTTAATCGCATTGCTTTCCTAAAACGGTAACGAATTATGTATAATTAATGACTCGATAAGTGCATTCGAACCAGACAGTCAAGGGAAGGTTCAGAAACGACAACGATTAGGTTACATGAGTAAAGTTCGGCTATTACCCTTTAAAAATAATCAAAACTTGAACATATACCAAGAAAAGATCACTTCTATTTATAAAAAGATGGTTACAATTACATCATAAGCATCCATTTTGAAGAACTTTTTATTTTCATTTCCAAGCACAAGAAGCAACCAAATCTCTATTCATCCAACCAAGATACAAAGCTCCATCTCGTTCTTCAAGTCTATATTTCTCACTATACTTCTTCATCAGCTTCATTATCGTCCCGTTAACCAACGAACTCAACGGGTACGGGTTAAAACCCGCCATCATAAACCGTAATTTCCATTTACCCAAAAGCTCGTGTCTTTCCACCCGCTCGTTTCCTTCACACGCAATTATATTCACTACGGCTTTTGCTAAACAATGTTGCTCGACATTGATTCTACTTTTATGATCTCGTGGAAGACTCACCTCCATTGACTCAAACATCGCGTTGTAGTAATCGAGTGCCTCGAGAAAACGAGGGTAAAATGGAGATGTGTTTGTGTTAGATTCTTGCTCGACTAGGGTTACGACTTTCGGGTTCATACTCTTCACGAGGCGTAAAATACGGTCCCGATGGTTTTCGGTGCTCACACTCTCGTCGGCCATGTGGTGCAACACAAACGCGAAATTAACCGCTAGGGCTTCCCCGGGCCGGATTCGGAAGTGTTCGGGCCCGGTTTCGGGAATGGAAACCGGGCTGGAATTGAACTCGAACGGAACTTTGAAAGACTTCGCGAGCTTACTAAGCCTTTGTCCTACAATATGCAACCCGCCACCACGAGCGTGTGCTGACGTGGCGTCATCAAAGCCCGTTATCCGGATATGTGGTGGCCCGCCACGACGGGCTGCAAATGCTTGGATTAACGGGACCCATTGACTTCCTTGACCGATTTGGAAGTCAATGATATGAACCCGTTTTTCATCCTTCATTGCTTCGGCAATCGCCCCGTTTGCCGACATGTACCCGAACTTGAAAAACGGGCAAACTTCATATAACATGTTTGTGTATGACAAAAGGTCGTGACTTGCGGGCTCTTTGCAAATCGGGCTTCCGGAAGACGAGATTCGGGCCACTAATCCTTCCAACATGTAAGCACCGAGCCGTTGGATCGGTTCACCCGAAACCGACACCAATTTCTGCAGCTCGGAAATGAAAAATCCGGCGGTTGAGAAATCGTTATCCGAAACCGCATTTGCACACGCGATTAAAACCTCTTTTAACTCCCGTTTCGGGCTCCCTTCCACCATTTCTTTCCACATTTCTATATCGGGAAAGTCAAGCACGCCGTTGTTGACCAAAAACTTACCATTTTCAGAATCATCGTACATATCCGAAAGCATAACGGCCTCCAATTGCCTTAATTTATGTTTAAATTCATTAAATTCTTCAGTAACACAAGATTCAGTTGCTGGTGAATCGAGAGTACAACTACCATTAGCAGAGGAAGAATCAAGTGTACAATACGGTTCGGATTTGATGAACAAATTGCTTCCGTAGTTGATATCATCTAAAGTTTGAAACTGGGGGTTACGACCGAAGTCGAATTCTTGCGTTGATTGGTAGTACCACGTGTTTGACATGTTGTACTTTGGAAGCTTGTATGGAAGAACAGAGTACAACTCTCAATTGCAAGGAATTTCCAGTCTAAACCATCTGCATAAAAGGAGGAAACCTTCATATAATGAACAATTTTGAAGTCATGGTCAAACAAACTTGAAATTTGGGGTGAACTTGGTCAATATTCTTCAATCCCCATCAATTTCATTGAAAAAAGTACCCATCTTGAATATTCAACTTTGTATTTTGGGAAATCCTAAATTAGTCTCGTTATTTTCTACATTATTATTTTCATGGATATAAAAGTCTCATCTTTTTGGGTGACAATTTTATTAAATTGCAGGAAAATTGATGCTAATTAAAGAAAGTTAAGATTTTTACAAGAACCCAGATCATATTTTCATTCATCCTTGAATCTTTCCCCTAATTTGATCTGGGAATAATTAAAGTGCAATAATTTCAAGAAAATAAAAAAAGCAAAATCAGCAAATTTCCTCCCAAAATATGCACAAAAACATATACTTATAGCTAAAGAGAGAGAACCACCTTTAGGAACACCATGAAAATGAGTTCTTAACCTCAAATTTCTGCAGGGAAGTAGTAAAAATGGAAAAATGAATCAGTCAAATAAGCATATCAAGAACAAGAAATTTGAGTGTGAGATCAAGGATGATGAAAAAGTTATTATACAAAAAGAAAAAAAAGTTTTGTTTTTTGCATACCAAAGAGTTTAATCTGGGGTTGGATCACACAGTAGAACCACAACTAAAACTGAAAGTGGAGTGAAGGAAAGAGAGAAATAGTAACTAGAGTATGATGTGGTATTATAAAAGAATCTCAGTAGAGAATGGTGCTTGAATCTAGCAATATTACAATTATGCCATTTAAAAATATTTATATTGGTTATAAAAAATTGTTAAATGTGTGTTGCTAAAAGTTCAGGAGTTAAAAAAAATCTTAAATGCTTTCTATAGTTAGTATAGATAATATTTCAATGCTATGTGATTTTGTATACAAGTACATAGAATTACTTTGTAGTTTGTACACATAAAGTCTTTGCATGGATAAGAGCATCCGTAATAGGGTAAAGTTGCAGAAAAAGGCATGGAAGTCCATATTTGTGACATATGATATGATTAAAAAATAATTACTTGAATGGGGTTGTGGATTTTATAGCAAACAATGTAATATTTACACCGTAATAACTATTTTCTTTATTATGGTATATAACTTTTTAATCAAACTGTACATATATAATAAAAATATAAATTGTGATATATTAATAACTTTTATGGTATAAATAATTAAATATCACAAAAGGATAGTTTATAAATAAAAAAAGTTGACATGACATGAAGCAGCGGTGCTATGAATTTGGCTCTAATGTAATTATTTTGTTGAGAATGAGCTCCCTAATTTTAGTTAGCCAAATTTCACTAAAACATCTCTTAGCTTTACATTTTATCCCAACCCTTTTCTTTTCTAAACAAAGTGTATATTTTTATCAATTTTTGTTTTCTAAACAAACTACTTATATATAAATTAAATAAGTCTTTGATGTTAATTGAAAATGTATTTTGGGGTTATTGATATATATTTTTGTTAATTATTTCATAACATAAGGGATGTTTATTAAGATTAATTAGATTAAATGGTTAAAAGTTAAAACAACTAACTTAACGGTTAACACCAACCACCCTTTCATATCAACATAAACTAGGCTTGTACATGGTCCAAGAACCGGACCGAACCGACTCATATCAACTAGAACCGACAATTGAAAAAATGGTTTTATCCGGACCGAACCGACTCATATCAACTAGAACCGACAACTGAAAAAATGGTTTTATCCGGACCGAGGACCGAACCGATGATGCTCGGAACCAGACCAAACCGGAATGGATCGAGAACCGGCCAGAACCGAACCTAATTGAGAACTTGAGGACCAAAGGCCAATGACCTAGCGGTAAAGGTGTTTGCCCCCAACCTTGAGGTTGGGGTTCAAGTCTCATAGTGGACATAGGTGGATTTAAGAGTAGATTATGATTGTCGTTCAAAAAAAACTGAGAACTGAGGTAATTTCTTCGATTTTTTTTTGTTTTTCTTGATTTTGGACCGAATCAAACCATTCGGAACCGAACCGGTTGGAACCAAGAACCGAACCGATGTGGCTCAGTTCAATTCAGTCCGGTCCGATTCTAAGTTCCGGTCGATTCTTCATCCAATTTACACATGCCTAATTTGAACTCCCTTTACCTTAGCTGGTACAAATACAAGGTAGACCTCCAACCATTCGCATATGCCAAAATTCGTAACTCTCTTTTTCGTTGAATCCATTTAAACCTATTACTCTAGCTACTCCTTCTTTGACCAACCAATCAATATTTGATGGAAACAGTAGTAAACCAAACGAATTAAGAGATAATTAAATGATATCTAATATTTTGTTGTAAAAAAAACTGTAAAAGTAAAGGGTTATCGATACAACTTGTAATTCATTTGTCTTTTACCTCTGTGTAAATCATATTTTAGTTATATGCAAAATGTAAAGATGTGTTAAATTCTATAATGTGTAAGGTATGGTTTTGTGATTAAAGATAGTGTTAAACTGAGATCCAAATAAATAAATAAAAACATGTCATTTCGGCATTTCCTACTTTATTTTATAGATGTTCCGTTGGTGTTTTGAACCTAGACAATGACATTCACAAAGGGCAATATGTCTTCTCTCGAATCCTCCACCTATGGGGCATTTCCTACTAACTTTATATTCTGTCACATTTACAAGAACTCCTCTCATTTATTACCGGTTTGGAGTTTTAATTTTTTGGGCTAAACTTTATTTGATTAAATGTTGTAATTAGCTTAGTCAACTCATTAATTCGGGCTATTAGTGCTTTATTAATTAAGAAACTACCTCTTTCGAAGCCTTTAGAGTGGACCCTAGTTCAATTAGGATTAAATAAGTCAACATTGCACCACTTGCATGTGTTATATTAGTACTTTCTAAGTTTCTATAACCATTTTTAAGATAATTATAATAGTAAATACAGTTTGTGAAGTAAGTATATGAATTAGTTGTACGTGAAAACGTACATGAAGATGGACTTTAAAATGTATGTACTAGCTATTAAAACATGCATGATAGATAAAGTGTGAGAATAACTAATGAATCCAGTACGAAATCCTAGGTAAGTCTTAGAGCATGCGGTGCAGTGGCTGCCGCCACTTCCGCCGGACCACTTTTTGTCTATGTGGCATGTATTTGGCGAGCATAGCCCTTCGCCACCATACCCCTCGTGGGTTGAGTGAAGCATTTCGCCGGATCATCGGCGTAGCCGGCGAGGAGAGAGAGGGCATTTTCTTTGTTTTTTAAAGGGTATTTTGTTAGTTAGGGGTATTTTGGTGGGTCCCAAAGAAATATTATTGGTTAGTGATGGTAGAGGGGGTATTTGGTGGGTTTTGAATGTGAAATGTGAAATGGTGATGTGGCGCATAGGTGGCGCAGAGGTGGCGAAGTGGCTTAAGCCACCACACCTAATGCTCTTACAACGGAAATTTAGACGACAAAAGTAACAGTTCGAATAGTAGGTTTAGTCAATCGGGTTGAAAGTAAAATATGAATAAACATGTCAACAAATATTTTATAAATACTTCATCCGTTTCAAAATAAGCGATATACTTTTTTTTCCGGGGTGTTTTAAAATTAGTGATACATTTTGAAACTTTTCTTATTTAGTAAAAAATAGTGGAATCCACATGAACTATCTTCTTTAATAAAGTGAAATGACTTATTTACTTATATTTTTACTTTAATCATAACAAGTGAGACTTATCACTTAGTAACTATCCAATTTAATATAATTTAATTTTCATTATAATTTTTTGTCTCAAAAAATATGAAACTCAAAATGTATGTATCATTTATTTTGAAACGAGAAAGTATATAACTTCTCTTCATAATTTCTAATTGTGTCATATATAAGTTATCTTTATAATTAATTTACCCTTGTACATAATTTGTTCGAACCAATCTATTATACATTCTAGTAGCTCTATCAAACATAATGCCACACCAAATCCTGAATAAAATCAAAGGAGGATTGGATGTGATAAGAAAACACCAAAAATAAAGATATGATTTGTTTTATTTAATATTCGAGCCATGTTGCTGATAGACATCATGCGCATATTGCAATTTCCAACGGTCCCATGAATCTTTCCTTTTGTCAATGAGTTTTCCTTATCATTTTCATTTAAAATTGTATGATTTCATTACAACTATCGGTATAGGAATAAATAATATTTTCTTTGTGTGTACTCGACTCAGATGTTATTGTGGTTGTCTCCAAACTTTCTTTTAATTATATGTAAATGTTTATTTAGGAAAAAAATTAAACTTGTAATCTCTAAAAACGACTATCTTAAGCTGTCTCTTTTTAAGTAATGACCAGTAATGTGAAAAGAAATATAAAATTACAAATTTCACAGAAATAAATAATTATTATATCTTTTTTTATTCACAAGTTACAAGAATTATGTTTATTTAAATATCATAATTTGACGCACGCGCAATAGTAGATGGGAAAGACCATGTCTAAGCATGCACCTTTTTCAACCCCACAAACAAATTCCAAATAAATTATAAGTATCAGATTGTGTTCTATGTAACAAAAAATGTATCTAGAAGGGTTATTTAACTCCAATACCGTACCTTCGCATGTGTAACTAAAAATTGTTTATTAAATTTAACATGTTGCATCATGATTGCACAAATTTTAAAGCTAATTTTGATCTCAACATTTAGCTTTTTGAATCTACATTCTCAATTTATTGTATTATGTAAACTTAATTTTGAACGGCAAAAGAAATTTCATCGGCAAAAATCTAGCAAAAAGCTAGAAAATACATATGATCTAGAAAAACTGAAGCGAAAATCGAGGAAGAAAAGTATTCTGAAATATCAAACATGACTTAAAATAAAACCACCTGATAAAACACTAGCTACACAATACTGAAATTCCTCGAAAAAGTCTCAGTTACTGTCCTGATCCCAGAAAAAATCTCCATTAATGCCATGGGGTTCCCTCGGGTTCGTGTCTTTTTCTCATCCCTAATTATGTAACACTTAAGTAAAAGACGGATTCGAAAAATATTTATTTTCATTAACATAAACACTTCTTGTGGATTTTTATATCTACAGATATCAACTAATATCATCATAAAATCCACCGTTAGTTATAGAAATCTGAAACATGCAACGTGATGCATTCTTTCTTTTATTATTATTGCTTAACCAAAGTAAACTTAATGATAAGCTATGTATTGCCTTTATTTCCACATCTCAAAACCTCAATGATGATAAAGCAAAAGGGTTTAAGCGCCATTGGGCCCCCAAGTATCCTTCAAGCTGGGTTTAGTGTGGGCCCACTTCAACCTCTCCTCTATCGATTTGTACTTGCTCTTGCTCATAATAAAACAACATTAGAGATGTGAAAAGTAAAAGTTAATAAACAAAAAAGAAATAAAGTGGAAGTAGTGTTTTTGGTCATGTCTCATGAGTCATGCAAAAATATTATAATCATTGATGCATGACAATAAGTTAACTAACAATACAAATGTCAAATATATAATTTTATACTGTTTGATACATTAAAAGAATAATAATTTATTTACACATCACTTTTTTTTAAGTTGGGTTCGACTCACCTTGTAAGCCGACTAATTTTAGAGCGATCATTCGCTTTGTGGGTGGCCGAGAGTTGGCACGGGTGAACCCCCGTAGCCACAATATTATATTTTTTTTTGCTCATAGGAATTTAACAGGAACCTAATATGAATTTTACCATTTTTAAAGATAAAACTTTTAGGACACACCATTGTGGTTACACAACACTTTGATTTGTTTATAAACTATTTTCTTTATAAAATGAAATAGAGGATTAAATTATAACAAATACTACACACACTTCTATATGAAAGATATAAAAAGGAAAAATATTATCAAACATGCAAAAAAGTTTTCTTTAATGGATTAATAAATTTTAACTTGGTTTGATGGTTGTTTAAATTGAGACATGCTTGGGACAAAAATACATCAATTCTTTGTCTATATATCAAAACATGTTTCCCACTGAAATGTGGAATTTGATCTACAAATTTTAATATTTTAGCTTTTATGTCTCCTATTATTTGAATTTTGCTTGTTTCACCAAATGCGTTTCTCGTGTTTAAGCCTGTCAATTTCATATTCAAATTATTCAAAATAATAATGATTTTATACATAATTATTAAGAATTTTAGTAAATCCAAATGAATGGTGATTACCGAAGAAATTGGAGAGATGGAAGGAGACTTCAGAAAGTGTGTGGCCGAAGGTGAAAGTGGGCGATATGGGAAATTAGATTGGGGTAATACCGTAATAGGTGTTGAAGGTGAGAGGTAAAATAAAGTGGGTTTAAATAATGAATGGTAAAAGTGTCGATTGACATTAATCACACCTCAAAATCTACATATATTTGTCTACAATATGACTTGAACTTATAATTTTATGGAACACCTAAACATGCAACCGATTCGGTTTTTCGGTTTTGTAATTTTATGATTTTCGATTTCGGTGTGATTTTGTTCGGTTCTTGAATAAGGGTGAACATTTATGCTAAAAGTACTGAACCGAAACCGAAACGAACGGAAACCGTAAACATGAAATCAGTTCGGTTTTTAATTTTGAAAATTCATTGTTATCAGTTTCAGTATTATCATTTTTTGTGCGGTTCGATTTGGTTTTATTCATGCTCACCCTAGTTAATAGTGTGCAATAATAATAAGAAAAAATTAGCCAGGCCCAATTGTAATCCTTTTGGAATATTTATCAACACAAAATGGCCCTGAGCTATGAGCCATGTTGGGCCAGTGTTGGTTGCAACAAAAAGGAAATGGACATGGTAGGCCTATATTACACAGGAAAACATGTTCGTAAATGGTAAACCTTAGAACACTTTCAACCGACACTATACACTCCTATTTAATTTTTTAGGCCCATAATACACACACAAAATACCAAAAACTCTACTAAATTAACCTTGGAACCCGCCAATTTAGCATTTGCACTCGTCGGCTAACCGAATTGTTGAAACCGAATTGTAAAACTGATGCCCCTACCAACGGGTGATGGAATTAAGCTCCCAACTGATGCCTTCGGCTATACGCCGTTGGCACCGATCTTACATGTATGTGAATCATATATATGCAAAGACTATTTTTTATGTTTATTTTAACTTCAAATATTGACAAATTTACACTACTTAAACCACCGGCGGATCCACATAGACTTAAGGGGGTGCATGGCTCCCACTTGGTGGGGTCCCCCTTACAAAAAATCTGATTTTATCTTAATAGAAAATTCTTTTATTGGCCCCACTTGTTAATTAGTGTGAAGATCTGAACAACTCTTCATAAACATAGATCTTTAGGCTCAAGAATAGTTAGTTCTTATCTGGAATAAGCATATACAAATAATAAAATTTGCGGAATTAAACGAACATATTTGTATTGCTAAACAAGGTTTCATCATCATCTTCTATATACAATGATTACTTAAAGCCCCAATTCTACATATAAATATGTAGAACGGTTTTGGTTAACAGGATCAAACGACCTTGAGGCTTAGGTTTTACACACAAAACACGTTAAAACGTGGGTTCCAAGAACATCTAATTCTATGTCATTAGGTTTCTTTATATACTAGAAACCCCAAGACTTACAAGGAAAAGATAATGACTAAATCTTTTAAACTAATAAAGATATACTATATCTTTTACAATTATCATTATCTCCTAAATCTTTATTTGAATTTGAACTTCCATATCTTCAATTTAGGTCCTTGTATAGTTTTGACTAATCAAATCTTTAATGAATATTAATTAAAATATTCCTAACAATCTTCCCCTATTTGATTTGAAAAAACTTGTAGAATTAGCTAGGAATCTTCAAGTCTCTTCCCCTTTTTGACATAATCAAATAAATCCGAGAAACTTGAACTTCCCCTTGAATGATCAACACTTTTTCTTCCCCTAAGAGTGTGCTATCATTCATGTGTTCTTCAAGGCTATATTAATTACATTGAAAACCAACTATCTTCTATTTGAAGTTGAAGTAGAAACTCAAACTAAGCATCACATTCCGTCTAAATATAGTAATCAGCAACATCATAATCTTGTATGAAGGACATCTTGGCCTTCAACAGATCTTTTCGTTAAGATTCTGTTGAATTGTAGTTACATCTTTACATAACATCTTATGTAGTAAGACTTTCCACTTCATCTTCAAATAAAATATAATCAATTATCTTCTGTAATCAATTGATAAAGATCAAATATGTAACAAATAAAATTTTCCTTTATCTTCATCATGCCTTCAACCTGTGTGTGTGAATAATGTGATTCGTTTCACATTATTATCAGATACGATCAATAAACCGTGGTATGGAATGAGCATGGTGTGTGTCATGCTTTCCAAAGTATGATGTATCGGTTATAGGGAAGAAATCAGTATCAAATTTTCTTCAAAATTTTCTTCGGTAGTACTGATTAGTGCTGATCAGTCAACGCAACAGTAGTAAAAATTTCAGTCTATTACTAATCAGTAGTGTTTTTACTTCATTTACTACTGATCAGTAGTATTTTCGAATCGGCAAGGATCAGTAGTAAACGAGATATAAGGATCAGTAGTAATCGAGATATAAGGATCAGTAGTAATCGAGATATACTACTGATCAGTAGTATATTTCAATTAGGAGCAGCAGTAGTAAAATCGAATATTGGAGCAGTAGTAAAAGTCGTATATGGATTGATCAGTAGTAAAAGTTGTTTTACTACTGCCCAGTAGTAATTTACTACTATCCGGCAGTAGGCAGCAGTAGTAACTCAAGTTGAAAACCACCAACCTTGGCCACGCAGCATAAGTATTGAGATTCCTTAATATGTGAGATTTTTCTTTTTGTTGGCCAACAACCCCCACGTGTTTTTTTTTTTGTTTTAATTTCATCTGATTCACTTGCGTCCACTTTTAATAAATCGAATAAGTATTCAGAAGCAATGTCTCTTATTTGTACCACGAACAGCTACCACAAATTTTGACCTTTCATTATCGTTATGAGTTTTCTTTGATGAATACGATGCCAACGTTTGACGTCTTTGTTTTATATACAGAGAGTAAATATGTCTACCTTTATATGCTTGATTCTTCGTACGATCATTGATAGATCCTTGTTTGATTCCAGATCTTAGCCACCGAGCTCTGATACCAATTGTGAAGATCTGAACAACTCTTCATAAACATAGATCTTTAGGCTCAAGAATAGTTAGTTCTTATCTGGAATAAGCATATACAAATAATAAAATTTGCGGAATTAAACGAACATATTTGTATTGCTAAACAAGGTTTCATCATCATCTTCTATATACAATGATTACTTAAAGCCCCAATTCTACATATAAATATGTAGAACGGTTTTGGTTAACAGGATCAAACGACCTTGAGGCTTAGGTTTTACACACAAAACACGTTAAAACGTGGGTTCCAAGAACATCTAATTCTATGTCATTAGGTTTCTTTATATACTAGAAACCCCAAGACTTACAAGGAAAAGATAATGACTAAATCTTTTAAACTAATAAAGATATACTATATCTTTTACAATTATCATTATCTCCTAAATCTTTATTTGAATTTGAACTTCCATATCTTAAATTTAGGTCCTTGTATAGTTTTGACTAATCAAATCTTTAATGAATATTAATTAAAATATTCCTAACAATTAGTCAACTATAAGTGGACTCCGATTGGTTTGGATCCTAGATTCGCCACTGACTTATACCCAATACCATAAAAATATTTTAATAGTTATTGAATTTTAATAAAGAAATTCAACCTTTAAATATGAAAACTAAAAACTATAAGAAATATGATATGTAGTGGCTAAGGATCAATAGACCACAGATTTTGAGAGACACGTGGCAGCACAAGAGCCTCCATATCTAATTTAACCAATCAGATGGTGCGGACATGTATACTTCCTCATCCACCAATCTTGTTAAATTCCGTTATATAACCTCTGCAACTCTACAAACATTAAATTAAACCATAAACCTTCCATACAACAGCCCTATAAACAACAACAATGGCAACCTCTGCAATCCAACGGTCAGCATTTCCCGGTCAGTCAGCAGTCAAGCCGCAAAACGAGCTCGCCCGGAAAGTCGGCAGCTTCAATGGCGGCCGCTACACCATGCGTCGTACCGTCAAAAGTGCACCACAAAGCATTTGGTAAATCTTAATTTAGCATTGTTTTTTTAATTTGTTGAATTTTATTTATTGGAGTGAATGAAATTAGAATGGTAATTGAGAATATATGTAATTGGTTTAATAGGTACGGGCCGGACCGTCCAAAATACTTGGGCCCATTCTCGGAGCAAACCCCATCATACCTAACCGGTGAATTCCCTGGTGACTATGGTTGGGACACTGCTGGATTATCTGCTGACCCCGAGACATTCGCTAAAAACCGTGAGCTAGAGGTGATCCATAGCCGATGGGCCATGCTCGGTGCGTTCGGGTGCGTGTTTCCCGAGGTTCTTGCAAAGAACGGTGTCAAATTTGGTGAAGCTGTTTGGTTTAAGGCAGGAGCCCAGATTTTCTCAGAAGGTGGGCTCGACTACCTTGGAAACCCTAACCTGGTCCATGCCCAAAGTATTCTAGCTATATGGGCATGTCAGGTTGTTTTAATGGGTTTCATTGAAGGGTATCGTGTCGGTGGGGGCCCATTGGGTGAAGGACTTGATAGTATTTACCCTGGAGGAGCTTTTGACCCATTTGGCTTGGCTGATGACCCTGAAGCGTTTGCAGAGTTGAAAGTTAAAGAATTAAAGAACGGGCGATTGGCAATGACTTCAATGTTTGGATTCTTTGTGCAAGCCATTGTGACCGGAAAAGGGCCCATTGAGAACTTGTTTGACCATGTTAGTGACCCGGTGGCTAACAATGCGTGGGCATATGCCACCAATTTTGTACCCGGAAAATGAGTCATAACGATATAAATCCGTTGCGATATTAGTATACTACAAGTAACCGTTTTGCTAATGTGTGTGCTCTTTCTTGTACTTCAAACTCCATTGTCTTCGTGTGACAACCCGTGAAAACCGGTTGTTTTTGCGACATGTAATGTAACCGAGCACTATTTTCAAAAAAAAAATTCTATTTGTCAAGTTAGAAATACATTTAATATCTTAAACCTAGAAGGAGCGCAAATAACTATTGAGATTTGCTATTCTTATGTAAATTCCATAATTTAGCGATTTAGAGACTCGTAAATATAAATTATAGGCGAACCAACCATAAATATAAAGATTATATATTTACAATGTAATATATCTCAACTGTATTGAAGTATGTGAAATAAAGATTGAACCGTTAACAATGTTAAAAGAAATACACAATTAGCGTACAAGAAACATAATACACATTAAACCCGAAAATTAGCGGAACTAACTAACTAACTACTATCTTAATGAATGCCTAGTATATATATCAACTATTTAGTTACACCTAAACAAACATTATGCATTATCTAAGTAACTAAATACTTCCATTTAGAGCAAGAATCCCAACCCATCAACAAAGAAGCAACTATATAGTTACCTTTATCTTTTAATAGTCCATAACCACTTAAGGTCTTAACCTACTCAAATAAAAGTCAACCCCTAAAAACTTGTACCATCCTTTCTTAGATGGGCAGATGGCTACCACACCTTTTTGAAATCTGTTTCCCTTATCAAATCTTCTTTCCTACTTTTCTTTCTATTGTTCCCATAACTCCATCATTATATTAAGAAAAGTTAAATTGAAACATCTTGTCCTTGCTTTCTTCTTTTGCTCGAAGCCTGCACATCAACATCATCCCTTTTACTTTTCTTGTCTTCCATACTTTTCATAAGTTTCCTAAAGATCCACACCATACCATATCTATGTTTAAAAATTTGAAAAAAGAAAAAGAGAGCATGTTCTGCCTTGTGTTTGCCATGTTGTGAGTGTAAATAAATCATAGAAATGGGAATGGTCATTCCGCAGAGATATGATGGGATATATATACTTCAAAATAAACAAAAGAAATAATATGAACTTTTAATATAAAAAGATGGTCAATCCTCATAAGTCATAACACTCCATTGCCTTTAAATTGAAAGTAAAAGCATGCAACCTCCATATAACTCATACATTATTTGGAAATAAATCCCAACATCCTCACTTTTACATTCTTGACTCTTTCTCTCTCTATAGTGGCAGCAACATCGCAACATCATGGAACCTCAAAAGATATCACTATTAGACCTCTTTTCTTCTTCATTTTATGTCCAGAATTCGCAGACCCATTTCTTCTCAAAGAGGAGTATAAAACTTCCACTTCTTGGGCACCATAAATCACTACTTTTCGGCCAAGTAAAGATCACACACAAAACTAACTTCAAACATTCATAACTTCCTCATTTCTAGTCCAAATTTAGTGATTCAAGTTGCCAAATCACCATAAGAACTTCATCTACAATATGCCACCATCAAAACACTCATTTGCAACCTTGAAGCCTGTCGAAATACTGATGAAGGTGCTGTCCACTTTTGGTTCTTCTCCATCTCTTAGTGTAAGTTTCTTTTCTTGGTTTGTACTTCATTTCGTGCTTAGATCTTCTAGTATGCTCACTTTTACTTCATTTTAAGAAGTGCACTAAGAAGTTGGTGCTTGAAGAGGGAGAAAGAACACATCCAAGTTAAAAATCACCAACCGAAAAGCCTTGTGAGCATACATCTCTTCTTTTGTTTAAATCCTTAGATACATATGTTTTATGCTAGTAAAGTTCACTCACAAGAAACATACATATTAAAAAAATGTGTTAAATACAAGATCCATAACATGTTGAAGGTTAAAATCTTACTAAAGTGTTTTGAAACTAAAAATGGGACTTTTAGTTTGAAACTAAAAATGGGACTTTTAGTTGTAAATCTAACACCTGGTAGTTGAATATTTGAAGGACATGAAAAATACATGACATACTTGAACCAATAAAATACAAGTGAGACAAACTAAAAGGGAATCAACTAACTCCACATTTGACAAATTTCTCGAAAATCATTTGTGTGCATTGTAGTCGTGGCTCATGGGCTGCTTATCATGTTAATTTGGAACATTTATAAAAATAATAGCTATTTGTGAATATGGGGTATACATAAATAATATTTTAAAGATTATTATAATTAAGAAATTAAGGATGTAATCTAAAACAAACTTAATTTAAAAATGTTCTAATACTAAGGATCTATAGCAGTAAGGATGTGAAAAGGTATAATAAATAAACATGTCTACTTTACAAGACTTAAAAATGGGATGTTTTGACGACAAATACTTAGTAACGATATTTTCGCCTCAAAACGCAATGAAGTAAAAATCAATATTTCTACAATAAGTACATAAGTTTGACGTCGAATAAGTTAATATACATTTTAGACTTACAGAAAAATATAAGTAACGGTATTTTAAAATACAAATATCTTGGTAAAGCGAAACTAATAGTTTTATAAAGACACCAACGAACTGCTCGTGCCTAATGGTATTAAAAACAAACATTAAGTGAGTGAACTATTTGCATAAACACACATATAGTGTTGTCTACTAAACTGTTTTGCCTCACACCAATAGGTAGCTGAGACACTTTATTGGGCACTTGCTCACATCATTTCACTTGCAACAATTAAGCGCATCAGGTGAGTTTCACGGCCCCACTTTTACTGTTTTATAACTATTTTTATCTGGGGGAGAAAACATATACTTACTCAATTATTTTTATAATGAATAATCTGTGAGTTTTCACAGCCCCACTTTTACTGTATTTTAACTGTTTTTGGGGTGAGAAACATATTAATGTTTTTATAACATTTTGGTACAATTGGTCTTTTGAAAGACAATTATGAACAATATTTTGGTACAATCAGTCTTTGTGAAAATTTGGATAAACTATCCTTTGAGATAACTGTCATTTAAAAGACATACTCAAACAAATATTTTTATGAAAAGGTCTTAACGAAGACCTGTATGGAAAAACTATATTTTGTGACATTAATCTTTGTATAACCGTGAGTTGATAGATGATTATCCTATCGCCAGATCGTTTAGATCTAACATTACTGTAATCATCAACTATAGTTAGCCAACGAATATATGAGTAGTACTATTCGGGCTTGATCCCCCGCTCATGGCTAGTCGCTCTAGCCGTATAACATATGAGATATATATTCTATTAAAACGTCGTGGACTCGACATGCCTAGGTAAAGGCGGATTTAGGTTTGATTACAGGCTCATGAACTTATACTTTAACTTGTACGCCTAGCTAGCCTATAAGGGATTACGCACAAAATTAAACAATTATGTTTCATCGATTTGAAACGGGTGAACTTGAACGTACATAGATTTGTACTAAACGACTTACCTTTCTAAAATCATGTTGAAATGGTTTTACGCACCGACCATATGCAAATTATGTTTTATAGAGTTAAAACATATTATAAAAGAATTTAATTAAGCACTGAACATGTGTGAATTTGGTTTCATGGACTTGAAACGGTATCTAAATGTTATTTACTACAAAAATTGTACCAACAAATCTTCAACGATTATTTTAGTACACGAGTTGTACTGACAAACATTTTGGAATAAATCAACGATTTATAGTCGTAAAACCTGTGAACTCACCAAACTTTGTGTTGACACTTTTTCTAATATGTTTTCTCAGGTACTTTAGCTTGAAGTATTTTGCATGGCATTTGAACAAACCGGATTACCACTTTTGGAAAATCGTATTTTATCTAGTACGAAGTCAACTTAAAGTCTATATAATAGACATTTTACTCATATTGAGTGTCCTAAACAATTTACGTTGTATTTGTAAAAGTTTAACGATTGGTAATCCATTTTTATGCTATGTTTTACTATGGATCGATTGTTGTGATATCCGATGTAAGTCGCACGCCCGTTCTTCCGCAAAACCAGTTTTGGCGGGGTGTGACACTTCGGTTGTTAATTAATTAACAAACATATTATAGTTAAAAACTTATGCTTATAATTTTGACTTCCTATAAACGGAATGAATATTCCATTTTAACATATAATATAGCTATTGAGAATGAAGGAAGAACAAACACGAACAAATTCGACACCCACAATGATGATCTAAATCGATTGTAAACGTACAAGTGTATAAGTACAAACAAACTTTGGAGAACACTATCAAACAAAGGGACATTACAAACTGTTTTTTATACATTATTTTTGAAATACGGCATTGATACGATACTCATTCGGGTCCATCTTTCGGCATAGGATTCACCTAAAACTTTTGTCCCTTCAAATGAGTGAAATGTGAGACAATGAGAGGTAACATGCAGACAGTCATAATTTTACTAGTTAGAGAGGTAAAATGGGAAACCAAGCGTGAAGAATGCATGTTTTGGGGGATGTTGACATTTTACCATCTAGTACAAAGCTAAAGAGGTCAAAAATGAGGTCAACATCAAACCTAACCTCATATTCTTTCACAAACACACTTCCAAATGCTAAACCATATTTCATTTGGACTTATGTTATTAACTTTTTGTGCATTCAAAAGTCCTTCTGCCTTCATGTACAACAACTCACTCTAACTTATATTATCTTCTTGACTCTTTCTTCTTGGATCTTGTGCTACTGTTGCCGATCCCTGACCACCCGGAATCAACAAAGGGTGGCTGATCGACTAAAATGTTAGAAAAAACAAAAATATGTTGTATATAAAAACTCACAAATTAATAGAGTTGAAACACAATGGCTCTTCACTCCATGGGGCGGCAACGTGGCGATCCAATGGCGGTAGGTGGCGGTTCTGGTGGCGGCGGCGGTGGTGTGTCTTCATCATCTTCTTCTTCCATTGCACTCTTGCAAGAAAGATTTAAACAGTTGGAGAAAATGAGGGAAAGGAGGGAAGAAATGGAAGGTTTAAAGTTGTTTTCTACAACTACAACCATGGCAACTACAACAACTACAACAACTAAAACAAGACCATGTTTTCAAGATTCTTCTCTTTCGCTTGGACTAGATTTATTTGGCAAGAAAACAGAAAATGAACCATCAAAGACTCCACCTTTTAGAGACTTTTGGTCGTTGGATTCGGTTACGGTTAGCCCGTTGTGTGCTCATGACAAACCCGATGTCGATACCTCCCTTCATCTGTAGAAAAAAAACTGTGTTTTTATGTTTATTTTTCTTTTGTTCATTTATAGTGTAACTTATAGCAAAACATGATATGAAACTATGAATAAGAAGATGAAAATGAATTGAGATCTTTATTCATAATCAATATTAACTCATAATATATGGTTATGTAAGTATTTGTGAAAACATTTGCTAATTTGTTTGGGACATTTTCAGTAAGTACTAAGTAGTGTTCAACAATAAAAGTTTAACCAATATTAAACTCTATAAATTTTTATAGAAAACTATAATTAACAATAAAAACATCTGAAATAATATTTTGTTGATTATGAGTTCAATCCTTCCCATAGGTAAAATTTATCAAATGAATAGTCACAATAACAGTTAGAGCACGTACATTATGAACACAAAGTTCCACCCCAATGTTTTAAAAATAAATTAAGTTAATTGATGATACAAAGAGGAATCATTAGGCTTATTATAATAACAAAAAAGAGCATCATAATATTTGTAATTCTTTGCTTGAATTTAATTGCATTCCACTTGCATGTTAACATTTATTGAAGAAGGGGATAAAAGGTTAATTAGACAAATAAGCATCCGCACACACGTAATTTCTTAAGTATAGGGGTGAGTATGAGTCGATTTCGGTCGATTATGACCCAAAACCGAACCTAAATTGAAAACTCGTATAAATGAAAACTTATTTTTCGTTTAAGGTCGGTTAAGTTAATTCGTTAACGGGTCACAAATGGGTCTGTTTTTCAGATAATCCGCGTTCACTAATTCTTTGGGCTTGGGCCAACAATGAGGAACTAGTCATAACAATACGTTGGAAGAGACATTGTGTGTTAAATGCCATTTTTAAATTGAAACAATTTCTATTGTGTTTTAAATGACATTTTTAAATTGGGTATACATTTTTAAATGACATTTTTAACTTGAAAGAGCCAATAATGTAGGGATGGAATGTGAATCTGTTTACATTTAATACATACATCAACTAATTACTAACTAAAAGTTTATAGCCTAACAATATCAAGATGATTAGGTGTCCCACAAGATTGTGGGTTCAAGTTTCGACACGGAGAAAATAACGTAGATTAAGAAGTGCGTGTGTTTACCATTTTTTAATTGAACGTTTTATACTTAAACGCATAAACGTTTAAGGCAGTATACGTTTCGTTTGGAAGGTAATGGCAATGGTTTCTATTGGAATTTACTTAAACGCAAGATTCAAGGCATGCAATTAAATGCAAATGTTTTCATGACTGAAACGTCTGGAATAACCATCAGTAATGTTTCAGGGTTAAATGCCACTTTTAAATTGAATGTCTTTTACTTCTTTTTTTTTTTTTTGAACAACAAAAAGGGAACCATGACATTCATTTATGTGAAACGCAGTTCCTAAAAATATGATAAAATGTAGTATTCCGGTTAATTACTTGAAAAATATAGTAAAAAACGGTCAATAATAATATTGAGTGAATCCATATATGTGAGATTCATTGTTGAATCAAAATACTTGGATATTGCCATCGGCAAATAATAATGATAAAGAAGCGATTTTTTTTTGCTTTATTTTATTAAAATTTATGTTACTTTATATTATGTGAATGTGGGTTAGTAACGATATTACGACTTTTACCAGGACTTTTGTTTCGAAAAGTTTTCTACGTTCACACACAACTTAAAACCATTTTGACTTTATTGACTTTACCGCTCAAATGAAATTGTACATTATGCAATAAAACGTGTACCAACAACCCCGATTTTGAAAAACAAGCTGGCTAGTATAGTATCTTGTGATGTTGGAATATGGTTTATGGTGTAAATGATTGATACATGTTCATTGCACCAATGAGAAATCTTCCCATGTGGATATGATACCCATTGTAGTTAAAATGAGACAGCATCCACATGATCCAACATAAATTACAGCCATATTTGGATCTTGTTTCATCAATTTCCAGTAAACATTATTTCCCTTTTGTCATATATATAAACCCCATTTGTCTCTATAATCTCCATACATTTCTCTCTCTAAAATTCATAAAAATGTCACCTTTTCTGCTCAAGATTTTGCTGCCAGTTCTGCTTCTTGTGATGATCATATACCCACAAAGATCTAGTAAGTAACCTTAAAAGCTTCAATTTTTCTTCATTTTTTGGTGTTATTTATATAAAAAAATTATTTTTTTCAGATGGGGAATTTGAGCAATGGTGTGTAGCAGATTCACAAGCATCAGATGCAGAATTACAAGCAGCTATAAATTACACATGTGGTGAAGGGGGTGCAGATTGTAGCCAGATTCAAGAAAACCAATCTTGTTATTTACCAAATACATTAAAAGATCATGCTTCATTTGCTTTTAATAGTTATTACCAAAAATTTAAACATAATGGTGCTTCTTGTTACTTCAATAGTGCTGCAATCACCACTGAAAAAGATCCCAGTAAGCACTCTTATTTGTTTATTTTTATACGCAAAATATTATAAAATAGATCTAAAGAAAGAAAGAAAAAAAGATAAAGTCACCAAAGTGTAACATATTTTGTTAAAATGTTTGGTTTAGGTGTTATACTTTTATTTTGATCACTTAAGTCATTGTACTCTTAAAACCGATTAATTAAGGCAATTTATAGTCAGAAATTCAGAGAATTCCGGCTAAAAAATGACTTAATTGACCGATTTTATGAGTACATTAACTTAAATGACAAAAAAAATAATGTCTAAAGTGAATCTTTTCGAAAAATACATTACATTCAAGTAACTTTAACAAAATAAAATAAAATAGTGTTATTACAAGATTTTAGGTTTACTTCAATGATTAATCTTTTCTTTGAATTTTATACAAGTGTAAAGAGGTCACCCCATGTTCTTCCAGCAACCTATTCTTTTATCTACTTTATTCTAATTCCATTTTTTTTCTTTACCTTTCCCCCATTCTTTTGGCATTTTAAAAAAAATACTTTATAAAGATGTATTAATAAATATTAATTAGTTTTCTGGTTGTTTTGATTGGGTGTTTGATATTGACCATGATTATTCCTACAGGTTATGGTTCATGCCACTATGATTATACTCCTTGATGCAAATGGGACAACAAATTATGAGAAGACAAGTTACATATAAAATGTACTCTTTCTTGATTCATTAATTTACCAAATTCTTGAAAATAATTTTGTCCTAATTGTTGGAATGTTAAAGTTAATGAGCAACTTCATCTTTTCATTAACTTTTTTTGGTAAACTAGACGGTACACATGCAAAGCAACGGTTAATATATAATATTACATATATCATTGTATAAACGGCTTAAATTGAATTTGTATAAATTGAACGATATAGGTAAAACGTTCAAGTTACTATACAATATACATTCATTTATAGCAAAAGTAACACAAATCTTTTATTAATAAGCAAATATGTTAGCTGAATTTTTAAACATTTATATTTAGGCAAATTCTCAAATCCATTATAATGTATTGTCAATAAGTGTACATACCTTTGTTTACTCGAGTTTTTGTAATCAAAATACATGTAACACTCAATTAAAATCTATAGGGAAATTATTTTTAGGCAATGCTAATTTTATAACAACAAGCTTCCCCAAGCAGCAATAAATGCAAAACCACCAAGTGGTGCCACTTTAGCATAAGTTCTATCTTCAAGAAATGCAACTGCATAACACCTGCAAAAATTAAAAACCAACTACTTTATGTGCAATATTTGGTAAGATTTAATTTAACATAAATCAATGGCTAAATTGGGTTAATTTAACAATTAACAATGTGTATAATCAGAACTTACGTCCCTGAGAAAGCAACAATTCCAGTAGTCAAAAGCCCTCCAAACTACAATTCACAACAGCAAAAGAAACTATGATAATTAAACTACCTAATTACCTATTTTAATTACAAATTAACACGAAGAACTTACAATATTGGGGTTTTTAGCTAAAGGAGCACCAACCAATGCAGCTGTATGAGCCAAATGGTAAAGAGATGCAGTGTTCCAAACCTATCATTTTTACAAGTTGAAATCAAATTAGGTTTTCATGCTTGTCGCTAATACAATACGATCAATAATATAAAAAAACGATGCGATATTCACCTCTTTGTAAGTAGGATTGCTAGGTTTGAATCCATGAGCACCATATGTGCCTAATCCTAGAGCTGCCATTCCTAATTTTCAGATAAATTCAAAATTGAGCATCAGTTCAACGAAGATTTGAGAAAATTTAAGATTCCGAACAAACTTACCAGAAATTGCAGCAACTTTGTGCCATATAAGAGGATTCATTGTTCGTTTCTGCTGCAGATACACAAACTAGGGTTTACAAACACACAGTTTTTAGAAATTTTGTGCGGTTTCAACTGCAGTAACAGACTCGCAGTGGCCAAAATTGATTTTGCGGTGAGGAGCCAAGCAACGTCTAAGAAAAGAAATAGTTACACTAAGGTACCTTGATTCTTTTATTTATCACTATTACCACCATAGTATTTATTTTTCGAAAACATGCCCTCAAACTTATTCTTTAGTTCCGTCTCCGTCCCTCACTTTTTCTTATAGTATTAGAGAACACCCCTACTGTAAAGAGTATTCTCTTACGTAGATACATATTTTGATATTTACCTAATGGCAAAGGAAATTTTTGAAAATAATTACGTTAACCATTATGTTATGTACATTACGGTTTACGAGCAAAGCTCAACTTTAAATAAGAGTGAAGAATTTAAACAAAGTACACTTTCATTATTAAACAATTTGCTCAAAATCACTTGATTTTACGTGTTACTTTTTTTGTAACTTTCAAGTAAAACTATTATAAAAATAAAATTATGATTTGTATAGACAGGATCCCCACAAACAAAACCCATTACTCAATCTAGTACATGCCCTAAGATTATAAGTCTTAGCCGATAAACAAAATATAACCACTTTATCACTACATGTTTGTAACATCCGTATTTTTATAACATCGTTTAAATCATTTAAAATACAATTTCCCAACATTTGACACATTGTCCAAAATACAGTTTAACAAAAACTTTAAAACCTTTATCAGAGTTTACAAAAATACGGTGTCACCAAGTATATCAAAACCATAGGCCAACGGGATCTACCTATAAGCTCCCGAACTAAGCATCTCTAGGCCACTTCTAGTGCAACCTTCTATCACTTCAACCTGTACCTGAGTACATAGCCACAAAACAAACGTAGTACGTGAGACAAAATAGTCTCGTGAGATACATGGGTTTTAGACCCCAATAATCATAATAACAATTCCATAAATATATAAACATATATATATACATATATATACTACATTAGTACAGCCTAGTCGCCCTATTGCGACCTTATCGATCTTGCTTCCCTAGCAACCATATCTAGTACCTAAACGTATAGGTACCAGAAGCCCAATCATATCTAGCACATAAACATATATGTACCAGCAGCCCAATCATATCTAATACATAAACATATATGTATTAGAACCTAACATACCTAGTACCAAACATATGCGTACTAGAAGCACCAACATGTCTAATACATAAACATATATGTATTAGAACCTAACATACCTAGTACCAAACATATGCGTACTAGAAGCACCCGTGTGCTTAGTGTATAAACATATATACACTCGGTGTATAAACATATATACCACCGTCCAGTGACCGGGGGTCCCCCGCGTCACCACCATCTATCTCTTACCATAACCTAACAGTTATGACAGTCATAGTGTAACGACCCGAAATTTATAGATAAATAAATTTTATAAAAATATGATAAATAAGGATAAATCATTTAAAAAGCGTAGGAATTGGTTTCGTGTCATTTGGACACCGTATGAGAAAGTTATGGACGAAACCGTGTCGAAGCAAAGGTCGAAAAGTGCAGCCTGGGCTGCACAGCCAAAGATAGCGACGCGATTTTTAGATAGCGACGCGATTTTTGGCTGATTTCCACAGAAAGCCGAAATAGCGAAGCCTTGGATCGCGATTTTGGATCGCGGGCATAAAATAGCGACGCTATCTATAGATAGCGGCGCGATTTTGCTGTCTGTTCAGCATTAAAGTCGGGAAATGCTCAATTATTGCAGACCAAAAGCTCTAGTTTCTCTCCCAGCGACCTTGTATACGTTTTTGAGTGGAAAACACCATTTGGAGCCGATTTCTTCATCAAATCTTGTGATTCTTCACTCCTAGTTGAAGATTAAAGGTATATCTTCACTCCTTTGTAGTTGTAGCTCAAGATCTATGGATCTTGAAGCTAGGGTTTGAAACCCTTGTTCTTGGGTTGGTGATTTATGGTGAAATAAATGTTGTATACACTTAATAGATGGTATATTAACAAGGGAATCAAGTGTATGATTATGATTTGTAAGAATCTTCGGTTTGGTTAAACCTAGGGTTTGATAAATCAATATATTTGGGGGAAATGGATTGATGGGTGTTATCTAGAGGTAGATGAACACATTAGTAGTAGTAATTGATGTTGATCATATTGTGATTGTTGTATTAGGCTTTTGGTGAAGCCTTGGAAAGTTGATTGATTGTTGGAGCAAGGAAACTGACGTAAAGAATACGGTTGGAGCACTTTATTGCTAAGGTGAGTACATGAGACTTTTAAACTGGGTACATAGCAATTAATTTTGAAAGTACATATGATATTGTATCAGTCTTTATTAACAAATATTTTGATAAAGATAGTAGTTGAGAATGTATGAAAGTACGTAGAATGTGATACTAGAATGTGTCTAGTATGATTGATGAATTTGAAGTAAATTATGATAGATTCAAGTATGTTGGAATCTATGTAAATGAACAATAATAATGAAGTAATTGATTAAGAGAATGTATACGGAGCCTTTATTAATAAATATGTATTAGTAAAGCAATTGGGAATGATTTTATAGTAATGAGTACCTATTGGTAAGATATACTAATAAAAGTAAAGAACGAGTATATATGAGAAAGAATATGATGTGACTAGTAATAATTGTCTATTATAGTCAAGGAAGAGATAAAAGTATTATGTTATCAATAAATAAGAAATGTATCTTATGTATAAAGTAAGCATGGACCTCATAGGGTTCATAGATGTAGAAGTAACTGTGGTTGCTTATGATCGGGTCCATGGGACCATACAGGTACGTTCACACTGTGATGAACTAATTATATGTCGTTAGTATTAGATGACTAACTTGTTTGATGATTGATGTGGTAGCCAAGGGCTTTGATTGGAATAACTGATGAGTTATGGTAAGAACGAGATGAGGTGATGCTAGTTAGTTCGGGGGCAACCCGATAACTAGACATGGTAGTGCTTCTAGCTAGTTCGGGGGCAACCCGATAGTTAGATAGGATAGTTGTGCTAGTTAGTTCGGGGGCAACCCGATAACTAGACATGGTAGTGCTTCTAGCTAGTTCGGGGGCAACCCGATAGTTAGATAGGATAGTGCTGCTAGTTAGTTCGGGGGCAACCCGATAACTAGACATGGTAGTGCTTCTAGCTAGTTCGGGGGCAACCCGATAGTTAGATAGGATAGTGCTGCTAGTTAGTTCGGGGGCAACCCGATAACTAGACATGGTAGTGCTTCTAGCTAGTTCGGGGGCAACCCGATAGTTAGATAGGATAGCGCTTCTAGCTAGTTCGGGGGCAACCCGATAGTTAGATATGCTTGTGATTCTAGTTAGTTCGGGGGCAACCCGATAACTAGATATATATATATTGGAGTTCTAGCTAGTTCGGGGGCAACCCGATAGTTAGATATGTTGAGATCCTAGTTAGTTCGGGGGCAACCCGATAACTAGATATGATTGCTAGGAAAGCATTGGAACGATAGGGTCACTATAGGGTGGCTAGCTTGTAATGATGTAGTATATGTATATATATATGTTCATATACATCTATTTATGAAACGACTATTATTGTTATTTGGGTCTAAAACCCATGTATCTCACGAGACTATTTTGTCTCACGTACTACGTTTGTTTATGGCTGTGTACTCAGGTACAGGTTTGAAGTGATAGAAGGTTGCACTAGAAGTGGCCTAGAGATGTTTAGCTCGGGAGCTATTAGGTAGATCCCGTTGCCTATGGTTTTGATATACTTGGTGACACCGTATTTTTGTAAACTCTGATATAGGTTTTGAAGTTTTTGTTAAATTGTATTTTGGACAATATGTCAAATATTGGAAAAAATGTATTTTAAATGATTTAAACGTTGTTTTAAAAATACGGGTGTTACAACTTGGTATCAGAGCTATAGTTTAAGTGAATTAGGTTGGATGTCCATCCTAGTCTTAGACTGTAGCAATAGGAATGTAAGATTCCTTGAGATCGATAGGTTGACCTTGAGACTTTATGATAAGTTTAGGGTTGAACCTAGGGGACCTATAGAAGTTGTTATGAAATGTGCAATGTGAAGTCCTTTGAGACCGTAGGGCATTGGTAAGATAGGGTCGACCCCTATGAGAAATGCCATAATTTGATCTAACTGTGTTGTTTTCAACTGTTGAGTTGACCGTTTGAATCTTGCTGGTTGGATATGTTAGTATGGCGAAAGAATAAATGTGAAAAGTGGACGAACTCCACTAAATGGGAAAGAGTTACGAATGAGGGTGGGTGGAATGATTCCAATACCCATATGAAGGAAGAATAATCGAATGGTGAGTCCCGTAGTGGGAAGTGTCTAAAAAAAAAAAGGTAGCAAAACATAGTCGGAAGAAATGGAAGGAAGTTGTGTAAGACTTTCATAGTGTGTAAAACTGTTGTGTAATTCGGAAGTTTTGAACCGAAGGTCACGATGTGGTGGAATCGGTAGAGTTGGCAAGTGCTAAAGAGTAGCAAATGAAGGAAGAACAATATGGCGACTTTGACGTCAACATTATTGAAGGATGAGGTGTTGACACGGTGGAATGTGTTGTATGAAACTTTGTGAAGGAGAGCACGATACAAGAGGTTGTGAAATGAACTCTCGAGGGAGTTGGAAAGGGGAGTTGACCCGGAAGGGCCACCTCGGAGATCTTGGGTAAAAAGAATGATTTGAGATTATGACGTAGTTGTTGTTGTTGTTGCACGAATTGGTGCCTATAGAAATTGTAGATAAGTTGTATGACGTGGGGGTAAAATTCGGGAATAGTCTTCCCGGTTAGTATGTGTATAGAAATCATACATTGGAAATGATTATGGGCCGGTGTGTCGCATTTAGTAAAGATATATGGGTTGATGCTACTATGTAGTGTCAAATGGGGAACCATGAGAATGGTAGATGTTGTCAACAAAAGAATGATAGTGTAATGAAGTACTAAGTCTTGGTAAGGATTGTTAGTTGGATGAGAATTATAGAAATAGAAGCTTTGGAAAATGGGACTTTGATATTCGGCAGGAATCCGAATACGCAATGTAATGTTATTATACGTGAACGGTAAAGGAAAAAATGACTAAGGTATAGTGATACTTAGAAATTATAAATGGAAAAATATGTGGAAAAGAATAAATGTCGGGAACGACGGATTTTGATTGTTGAATGTGATTGGGTAAAAAGTTGGCATAAAGCCATGTCAAGTTTTGTGACAACAATGATGAATTCGATATCAAGGGTGAGAAAACATTATGGGTTACATGTTATAGTAATGGCATGACAGTATATGACATGGAGTAGTGTGAAACTACGGTTGGAAAATAAGTGTTTCAAGTATCGCGATGTATAAAGACGAGAGTATGGAAAGTTGGGCCAATGTGTGCCAAATCATGGGTTACAAATGTGGACCGGAGTCGATTGGTCGACTTAAGATGACCGGGTTGACCAGTGAACTATGGTTGAAGGAATAGATTGATGGTTACCCCGGTGGTGACAAAGGATTTGGAAAGTTGATTAATAGGGAAATGAACCGTTTAAGGGTGATTAGTGTGTGAGTGAGACGGTAAATGGGAATCGGGAATTTTATTGGTTACCCGCGAGGTACAATGTTTGTGCATTATGTGATGGCCTTGAAGGCATGTGATAATGAAAAAGGTAATGATATATGAAACGTGTCAAGTAGTATGTCCAACGAGAAATGTGTGAAAATGAAAGAAAATGATAACGTGATGTTATGAGAAATGTGCTAAATTGCATGGTGAATAAATAGACGATTAAATGGGTAAGATAGTGGTAAGGTATGTGATGTGAAAAGGTGTATACTAGTGAAGTATGC
This sequence comes from Calendula officinalis, assembly GCA_963853835.1. Classification (NCBI taxonomy): domain Eukaryota; kingdom Viridiplantae; phylum Streptophyta; class Magnoliopsida; order Asterales; family Asteraceae; genus Calendula; species Calendula officinalis. The sequence continues at coordinate 79,170,670 of OY970828.1, forward strand.
ATGATAGGATAAGAAAGAAATGATGTGATTAGCTCGGGGGATCCCCGGCTACTATGATGTTTGGGGGTGGAATCGGTTGGGCGAATCCCAATGGTTCCATTCCGAGATTGGAGATGTTCCAATCACTGTGACAGCTTGGATCTTGATGGATTGGAGGCTTTCCAGTCATCTTGATGTGATAGTTAAATTATGGATTGTTATGCCCGTATGATAATGTTTATGTATTTATGTGATGAATGTAGAACCATGTGGGTAATGTGTATGGTTATGACTTTATGATAAGTGAGAATGTGGTTAAAATGCGGATCGCATTAGGTCATGTATGGGTATGGGATGCCTACGACTTCTAGAATATGAGTAAGAGGATGCTTTTGGAAAGCAATTGTTATTGGGGACCAAGATATGGTCAACTGGTGTGAAATTATGGTGTGTGATGCAAAAATGATTTAAATGGTTCTAAGTAATGGTATATGTGACCGAATGAAGGGCAAGAAACGGTAAGGGTTGATGTGACCTTAAGGGAATGCGAGAACTCGGAGAAATTTGAAAAGATTAGAATTTTGGAAATATGAGCGATTGTTAAGGAAACAATAATGATTATAACCGGAAGTGATAAGTCGAGAATGATATTCCGCGAGTAGGGGATTTGTTGATTTGGGAAAGTATGGTTGACTTTATGCAAAGGTCAAGATTAGTCAATGTGTGATTTTGTTGACTCGGTCAAGGATGAGCTTTGACTCTCGTTTCGAATGATTAGTGAATGATGAGAGCATAACGTATCGGTCGTATGTATGTGAAAGGATTAACGGAATAATTAAAAGAATTATAGTCGAATTATGCGACTTTGACCCGTTGGGTGTGTAGAGTTGAATTTGGGAATCGAGTGTATGATCATTGCTGGATCATAATTTTAAGGTCAATTGTAATGGAAATGATGGTTAATGGAATCTATAATGAATAAAGAAATTGTTAAGGTATAGTTGACTTTGTGCTTAAGTCAAAGTTTGGACGATGTTGTGAGATGACGACTTGGTCGAAGCTAGACTTTGACATTCGATCTAATCAATTAGCTAATTGTGATGATTGTATCATATCATTGTTATGAATAAAAGGATTTGTTGAAAGATTGAAAGTGTTATGGTCCAATTGTGAAACTTCGACCCGTTTAAGTAATATAAGTTCAAGATTGGGTTTTGACCGTTTGGACCCATCGGGGTTAAACACATGCTTAAATGTATTTAGTGATGGGTGAACTGTAATGAGAAGAGTTCGATTGTAACCAACACAATGGAATTGGAGTAGGATGCTCGGTCAAATGTGGAATGGAAATTTCTGAGTGATTCCGAGGACGGAATCCTTTTAAGGGGTGGATAGTTGTAACGACCCGAAATTTATAGATAAATAAATTTTATAAAAATATGATAAATAAGGATAAATCATTTAAAAAGCGTAGGAATTGGTTTCGTGTCATTTGGACACCGTATGAGAAAGTTATGGACGAAACCGTGTCGAAGCAAAGGTCGAAAAGTGCAGCCTGGGCTGCACAGCCAAAGATAGCGACGCGATTTTTAGATAGCGACGCGATTTTTGGCTGATTTCCACAGAAAGCCGAAATAGCGAAGCCTTGGATCGCGATTTTGGATCGCGGGCATAAAATAGCGACGCTATCTATAGATAGCGGCGCGATTTTGCTGTCTGTTCAGCATTAAAGTCGGGAAATGCTCAATTATTGCAGACCAAAAGCTCTAGTTTCTCTCCCAGCGACCTTGTATACGTTTTTGAGTGGAAAACACCATTTGGAGCCGATTTCTTCATCAAATCTTGTGATTCTTCACTCCTAGTTGAAGATTAAAGGTATATCTTCACTCCTTTGTAGTTGTAGCTCAAGATCTATGGATCTTGAAGCTAGGGTTTGAAACCCTTGTTCTTGGGTTGGTGATTTATGGTGAAATAAATGTTGTATACACTTAATAGATGGTATATTAACAAGGGAATCAAGTGTATGATTATGATTTGTAAGAATCTTCGGTTTGGTTAAACCTAGGGTTTGATAAATCAATATATTTGGGGGAAATGGATTGATGGGTGTTATCTAGAGGTAGATGAACACATTAGTAGTAGTAATTGATGTTGATCATATTGTGATTGTTGTATTAGGCTTTTGGTGAAGCCTTGGAAAGTTGATTGATTGTTGGAGCAAGGAAACTGACGTAAAGAATACGGTTGGAGCACTTTATTGCTAAGGTGAGTACATGAGACTTTTAAACTGGGTACATAGCAATTAATTTTGAAAGTACATATGATATTGTATCAGTCTTTATTAACAAATATTTTGATAAAGATAGTAGTTGAGAATGTATGAAAGTACGTAAAATGTGATACTAGAATGTGTCTAGTATGATTGATGAATTTGAAGTAAATTATGATAGATTCAAGTATGTTGGAATCTATGTTAATGAACAATAATAATGAAGTAATTGATTAAGAGAATGTATACGGAGCCTTTATTAATAAATATGTATTAGTAAAGCAATTGGGAATGATTTTATAGTAATGAGTACCTATTGGTAAGATATACTAATAAAAGTAAAGAACGAGTATATATGAGAAAGAATATGATGTGACTAGTAATAATTGTCTATTATAGTCAAGGAAGAGATAAAAGTATTATGTTATCAATAAATAAGAAATGTATCTTATGTATAAAGTAAGCATGGACCTCATAGGGTTCATAGATGTAGAAGTAACTGTGGTTGCTTATGATCGGGTCCATGGGACCATACAGGTACGTTCACACTGTGATGAACTAATTATATGTCGTTAGTATTAGATGACTAACTTGTTTGATGATTGATGTGGTAGCCAAGGGCTTTGATTGGAATAACTGATGAGTTATGGTAAGAACGAGATGAGGTGATGCTAGTTAGTTCGGGGGCAACCCGATAACTAGACATGGTAGTGCTTCTAGCTAGTTCGGGGGCAACCCGATAGTTAGATAGGATAGTTGTGCTAGTTAGTTCGGGGGCAACCCGATAACTAGACATGGTAGTGCTTCTAGCTAGTTCGGGGGCAACCCGATAGTTAGATAGGATAGTGCTGCTAGTTAGTTCGGGGGCAACCCGATAACTAGACATGGTAGTGCTTCTAGCTAGTTCGGGGGCAACCCGATAGTTAGATAGGATAGTGCTGCTAGTTAGTTCGGGGGCAACCCGATAACTAGACATGGTAGTGCTTCTAGCTAGTTCGGGGGCAACCCGATAGTTAGATAGGATAGCGCTTCTAGCTAGTTCGGGGGCAACCCGATAGTTAGATATGCTTGTGATTCTAGTTAGTTCGGGGGCAACCCGATAACTAGATATATATATATTGGAGTTCTAGCTAGTTCGGGGGCAACCCGATAGTTAGATATGTTGAGATCCTAGTTAGTTCGGGGGCAACCCGATAACTAGATATGATTGCTAGGAAAGCATTGGAACGATAGGGTCACTATAGGGTGGCTAGCTTGTAATGATGTAGTATATGTATATATATATGTTCATATACATCTATTTATGAAACGACTATTATTGTTATTTGGGTCTAAAACCCATGTATCTCACGAGACTATTTTGTCTCACGTACTACGTTTGTTTATGGCTGTGTACTCAGGTACAGGTTTGAAGTGATAGAAGGTTGCACTAGAAGTGGCCTAGAGATGTTTAGCTCGGGAGCTATTAGGTAGATCCCGTTGCCTATGGTTTTGATATACTTGGTGACACCGTATTTTTGTAAACTCTGATATAGGTTTTGAAGTTTTTGTTAAATTGTATTTTGGACAATATGTCAAATATTGGAAAAAATGTATTTTAAATGATTTAAACGTTGTTTTAAAAATACGGGTGTTACACATAGCCTTCGGCTATCATATCCAACATCAATCAAGTTAGTCATCTAATACTAACGACATATAATTAGTTCATCACAGTGTGAACGTACCTGTGTGGTTCCATGGACCCGATCATAAGCAACCACAGTTACTTCTACATCTATGAACCCTCAGAGGTCCATACTTACTTTATACATAAGATACATTTCTTATTTATCGATAACATAATACTTTTATCTCTTCCTTGACTATAATAAACAATTATTACTAGTCACATCATATTCTTTCTCATACATATTCGTTCTTTACTTTTATTAGTGTATCTTACCAATAGGTACTCATTACTAATAAATCATTCCCAATTGCTTTACTAATACATATTTATTAATAAAGGCTCCGTATACATTCTTTTAATCAATTACTTCATTAATATTGTTCATTAACATAGATTCCATAATTACTTGAATCTATCATAATTTACTTCAAATTCATCAATCATACTAGACACATTCTAGTATCACATTCTACATACTTTCATACATTTTCAATTACTATCTTTATCAAAATATTTGTTAATAAAGACCGATACAATATCATATGTACTTTCAAAACTATTTGCTATGTACCCAGTTTAAAAGTCTCATGTACTCACCTTAGCAATAAAGTGCTCCAACCGTATTCTTTACGTCAGTTTCCTTGCTCCAACAATCAATCAACTTTCCAAGGCTTCACCAAAAGCCTAATACAACAATCACAAGATGTTCAACATCACATACTACTACTAATGTGTCCATCTATCTCTAGATAACACTTATTAACTCATTTTCCCCAATTATGGTGATTTACCAAACCCTAGGTTTAACCAACCCTTAAGATTCTTACAAATCATAATCATATACTTGTTTCATTTGATAACATACCATCTATTAGGTGTATACATCACTTATACCACCATAATCCAAAACCCCAAGAGCTAGGGTTTCAAACCCACACATCAAGATACATGGATCTAAAGTTACAAAGATCAAGGAGTGAAGATATACCTTTAATCTTCACTTAGGAGTGAAATCTACCCAAGATTTGTGAAGAAATCACCCAAAACCTGCACTTGAGCTCCAAAATCGCCAAAAGGAAGAACTAGGGTTTTCTATTTCATCAAATGAGCTCCAACCCGTTTTTAATGCTGCACGACACGAGTTCACGACGCGAACAATAGTTCGCGTCGCTAAGTCTGCGCTTTCCCAAACTTCGCGATCGCTAAGACCTCGTGAACTATATCGCGCCCAATGTCCCAGATCCCTGATCGGAGTTCCCGATCGTTACCACATGTTCGCGTCGCGAACTTCTTAAGGCAGCAGGGCTGCACTTTTTCATCTTTGTCTCGACCCGGTTTCACCCATAACTTTCTCATACGGTATCCAAACGACACGAAACCAATTTCTACGTTCTTTAAACGATTTATCCTCATTTATCATATTTTTTATAAATTTATTTATTTACAAATTTCGGGTTGTTACAATGTTGATGGCTATCACTCAAAACAAAATACCTCATATGCAAAGAACCACAAAACTACTATCACTACATGTTTAATATCCCATCTACACTCTCTTCATTTCTTTGAAGTACTCAATAACACACCCTAAAAGATAATGTGTGAATACAACATCTCCAAATTTTATTAGAGGGTACATAAGAAATAAACTATTTCATACGGGCCAAATATAAGATAAAGGAAACATAATGGGGTCACAATGTAAATAACCTAAACTTGACCGTTCCCCAATAAACCCAAATTCAACCTCTTCGGTATTTTACGTTTCCGGTGACCGATCCCGGAGGGTTTTGATTTAAATTTCCCAAAAGCACGTTCCTGTATACGCATACAAACAAAAAAATTATATTCACTGTTCCAATTTTGACATAATTCTTGTCGATTTTGTGTAGAAATTTAATTCAGCGTCATTAATTTGGGAATTCTAGGGTTTCGTCAGCAAAGTTATTTTATAAAATTAAAGAGAATGGGTCGTTCACGAGCTGTCAATCACTCGGCCGAGGAAGATTCGAATCAAAGGTATGAATTTTATTATAATCTAAACATGTTTAGCTTCTTAATTAGTTCAAAATCAGTGTTTTCACTGGCTTACGTGGTTCAATTCAGCTACATTCATGTAATCATAATTACCTGATTGATAATTCTTCACGATTATGAAATTTAAGGCGCCTATATGCAAATTCATCCAACAATTATGGAAAAATTAGCTTACTTTTATGGGGTGAAGCTGTTAATTGTTATGGAAATACCTGTTTGTTCTTGTGAGCAGAATTTTACTCGATTTGTATGGTTTTAAAGTCTTTAAGATGTATAATTAGTAATGACACTAATCACTTTTATCTGCATTTTAACTTGAAACCTAATCACAAATTTATATCCAACCCAATCGATACATTTTTAAATTTTTTAGCGCGTATTCATGTTAATAAGATGCTTAATTATCTAACATCTTCTACTTAGTAGAAAGCTAACAAATGTCGAAATTTAGTATTCTTTGACGAAATAACAATGAATGCTGCAAAATATATACATAGAATCAAATTCAACAATCTCTTTTTATATTTGGAAAACCCATAAAAAAATATTAAAAATCTTTTCAAAAAAATATGTGAAGGCGCGTCATCAGTTTTGTAAATTAATTCATTATTTCGGTGCGTTTATGATCCGGCTTCACTATATATATACGTACAGATAATTTAAATCAGTCTCACCCTAACATTGAAGTTTAATTTCAAATTTGGTGGCTAATGGAGGGAAGGTTAGAGCAGATATTATGGTTAAATTAAACCTAAAAATCTTGTTTATGATGTTTTTTTATTTGTTTTTTCAGCCGTTCAAAGAGAAAGCGAACTGCTTCAAATTTGGAGAATCTAGAGGCTGCAAGTTCAGGTAAAGCACAAGTCAGTAATATAATATTATATATATTTTTTTAATTAAATATTATTTTCATATTATAATAATAGGTCAAGGAATGAGTGAAGGAAAAAAGGCGTTGTACCATTGTAACTACTGCAACAAGGATATTTCTGGAAAAATTCGCATAAAATGTGCTTGTTGTTCTGATTTTGATCTTTGTGTTGAGTGTTTTTCTGTTGGAGCTGAGGTTTATCCTCATAAAAGTAATCATCCATATAGGGTTATGGTTAGTAATTAGTTAGTTACTTTATATGTAATTTAATACATTAACTTTTTAATTTTTTCAAATTATTAATTTTTATTTAACCTTTTTTAAAGGATAATTTGTCGTTTCCGCTTTTTTGTTCCGATTGGAATGCAGACGAGGAGATATTGCTACTTGAGGTATATAATATATTGTAGTGTTAATTATTTTTTAATCCTCAGACTTTCACTTATTTTCCGTTTTAACCCCTAAGCTTTTCTTGCAGTTGGTTTTATCCTATTATTTTGGTTTATTTAATTTTTTTAAATTAAAAAAAAAAAAAATATTTATGCAGGGGATAGAAATGTATGGGCTGGCAAACTGGAATGAAGTTGCTGAACATGTTGGAACCAAAAGCAAATCTCATTGTATCGACCATTATAATACCATTTACATGAATTCACCTTGTTTCCCACTTCCGGTATTATAACTACTTTTTCACATATATATTTTTTCATTTTTATAATAATATAATATCCTTTTTATTTCTCACATTTATGTAATTTTACTTTTATGTTTTTAACAGGACATGTCTCATGTTATGGGAAAGAATAGAGAAGAACTCCTTGCAATGGCCAAAGGTCATGGTGAAGCTACAAAAGGTTATTTTATTTATAAAATTCAGTTTAATTATTTAATATTTATTTTAATTTTACTATTAAATTACATATATTTCTAATTTGATTGATTTTTTTTTTAATTCAGGACTTTCAACTGGAGGAGAACCTTCAGTAAAAGAAGAGTCCTCATTTTCTGCAAGAATCAAGTAATTCATATATGATATATTCCTAACTTGTATCTATTTTTCATATAAATTTAATTATTCCTACTGTATTTAATTATACGGTAAATTAATATTTTGTCAGAGTTGAAGATTTACAAAAAGAAAATTCAACAGGAGCAGGTAAAAGAACATCAAACATTATCCAAAATGACAAATCTGGTGATGGAATTAAAATAGAAGGTAAATCATAAACCTCGCTTATATCTATTTCTATATATATATATATATATATATAAACCCTAGATTATAATGTAATTTGACACCATACAGACAGAAGCTTTGGGGAGAAAAAACTAAGAACATCATCAGCAGAAGAAGGCCCTCCTGTAACAGAACAAAGTGGTTACAATTTCAAAAGACAAGAATTTGAAGTTGAATATGATAATGATGCAGAACAGTTACTTGCTGACATGGAATTTAAGGAAACTGATACCGATGCTGAACGTGAACTTAAACTTCGTGTTTTGCGTATTTACTCTAAAAGGTCAACTAACACACTTTTTTCTGCTTTTTTTTGAATATTTTGTTGAATATAAGGGCATTTTGGTAAATTTGGCAGGCTGGATGAGAGAAAACGAAGGAAAGATTTCATTCTGGAAAGGAATTTACTTTATTCTGACCCGTTTGAACAAAATCTTACCCCTGAAGAAAAAGAAATATGTGGTCAGTATAGAGTATTTATGCGTTTTCATACAAAAGAAGAACACGGTGAATTACTCAAAATTGTAATTGAAGAACATCGTATTCGAAGACGACTTGATGATTTACAGGTACTTTTCTTACAAAATGCATTTTTAGTACCCTGAATTTGGCTGATTAGGTTTTCTACTACCCTGGATTATTAAAGGTGCAACATGATACCCTGAACTTGACAAAATGGTCGATTTTGTACCCCAACTTACTAATTTAGTCTTGCTTTCTCACTTGCTTTACCCCAACTTACTAATTTAGTCTTGTTTTCTCACTTGCTTTGCTTTTAATATCAGTATATTGAGATGAACGCATATCTTTTAGTCTGTCAAAAGCTCTAACGAAAGTAAGTCAAGTATGAAAGCGCGATCAAATTAATGAGTCAAGGTACTAAATCGACATTTTTGTCAAGTTCAGGGTACCATGTTGCGCTTTTAATAAGTCAGGGTAGTAGAAGACCTAATCAGCAAAATTCAGGGTACTAAAATGTAATTTGGTCTATATGATATATGTAGGAAGCACAAGGTGCGGGTGTTAGGACATCTGTAGATGCTGAAAGATTTGTTGAACAAAAGAGAAAACGAGAGAGTGAAGAAAATGCACGAAGAGTGAAAGAACAGGGGCCCACTGGTAAATTTTTACAAAGAGCAAATCATTTAAAAGATAACGGGCCCACCAATTCGACACCTGGCGGGTTAGTTATTTCCAGTTTGGATGAGTGGGATGTAACCGGACATTTTGGTGCTGATTTACTCTCGGAAGCCGTAAGTCTGCTAATTTTTTTTAATTTTTTTAAATTGCATTTTGAGAAAACAAGCATATTATGTTACCTAAAAATGCAATTTTTTTATTTTTTAATTTTTGTGATTAGGAGAAACGGTTGTGCAGAGAGATGAGAGTGGTTCCGGTAAATTATTTGAGCATGTTAGAGAAATTATCGATAGAGATTTTAAACGGTCGCATAATTCAAAAATCAGATGCACATCGTTTATTCAATGTTGATCCTAAAAAGGTGGATAGAGTTTATGACATGCTTTTGAAGAAAGGAATTGGTCAACCGTGACTAGTTTGACCCGACTGTTTGGGTGTGTGATCTTATAGTTGAATGTTTTAAGGTAAAGGTGATGGAACAATAGTTGTTAGTTAGTAGATGGAGGTTTATTTTGTTTTGTTAAAAGTAAAATTACCTTTATTTTTGAATTGTTTTGGTTTTATGGTAAAACAGTTATATATTTGTGTGTTAAATATATGCATCAGTTTTGAAAATGTATCAAGTAAATATTTGAATCAGTTTGTTAGTATTGTTATCATTATGTTAAATGCATTTGACACATCTCACTCATAGGAATAGGGATGATCATTTACGCTGGAAAACCTGACTGGAAACATATAATTGGTTCGGTTTTTGTTTTTTTAATTTCATGATTTCAGTTTCAATCATATCGGTATCAGTTTGGTTCTTAGGTAAAGATTGTATTGCTTACTACTAAATCTTCTTACATATCTTCCAACTCATTTGATCAATATATGAGATGTATTAAATGCATTTTTAATTATCAAGAAAATTTGTTGCTCGTTTGATATGTTTTATCTCATACCTTTTGTAATGAGTTAGACAAACCCTTTATATATTAAAGATAAAGATAAATGTGTATTGCATGTAATCTTGTTAAGCTATAAAGGGTGATAGTTAACTACATAATAAATTGAAATCATAATGTTTGAATGCTAATTAGATTTAATATATTGCCAAATAGAATAGAGATTAATATAGAGATATTTACCAATTAATATTTTATAAAACGCCATTTAATGTTTTAATATCTTTATATATAATAAACAAAAGTTTTTTTGAATATGTTGGTGAGTGATTGATGAAGTGGCACACATCGTCTATACGTCTAGAAAACCGATAACTACCAAACCAAACGTGGGGCAAAATTTATGGAACAGATAGCAAATGTTTTTATAACTCGCCATTTTCGTTTCAGTTTGAATTAAACGCTAAAAATGGTGATGAAGCCCGTTCTCTCTCGATATTCTATCCATTGCCTATTTCTTCCCTAAGGTTCTTTAATTTCTTATTCAATCCTTCAAACTTTTTCAATTTTAATCATTATCCCTATTTGCTGTTAGGGTTTGGAATGTTATTCAGGGTAAATGCTTCTTAATTCTTCAGTTTGTTATGGAGTACAATCTCAGGTACGTTGGTGGTTTAAAGTCTTTGTATCAGCAACAATATGTTAGTACTCCCTCCCATGAAAACTTACTAATTTACGTAGATGTATATAAGTGTCGACTGTTAGTCAATTAGCCCATGTTCGTGTAAAAATGGGAATTTTATCAATTTCCATGGGATGAAAGTGTAATTTAAATGACTTTTGATCGTTTACTAAATCATATATTTTACAAGTGGTGCATTACGCCATGACATCCATTATTGGCTAGGTATAGATACAAGTCATGTGCGTTTTATTATATCTTGATTGTAAATGTATTCCTAATATTCGATTTTTATTGGTGGGACAGTTGCCCCAAAAACAATTGAACTTTAGGAGGGACTGCAGATCAATATCGTCAAGTACAAGGACATGAAACAAAAAGATTTCTTTGTTTTTTTAAACCATGTTAATTGATTAAAATCTATAAGATGATTATACAGCGGCATCAATGGGACCATCAGGTTTTGTGTTGTTCAGATCACCATAGAAGGTATGAAGTTTATATCGAATTTAATAATTAATTAATCATTTTAAAAAAAATTAGAAATTAAGGCTCTGGTGTTTTTGGTTTCAGCTACAAGAAAACAGTCTTTTACTGCTATAGATGGGCTTGCTTTAGGAGGAAGATTGGAGGTTGCAATGAAGGGGCGTTGATCAGGTATTTTCAGGTTTCGGATAGTTCGGGTTTTTTCAAATAGAAAAATACCCAATAGACAAACCAAATTAAATTTGGTTATTTAGGTATGGGTAGTTCGGGTGACATGTCGGATACGGGTATATTCACTTATACCCGAAAAATTGTACTTAAAATCAAATGGGTGGTCTTAATGAAATGCGGAGACGATAAATGAAAAGGGTCAAGTCTTAATGAAATTTAAGTAAAGAGGGAAACTGTCAAATGGGCGAAACGGGGTTTAAATTAATTGTAATTGGCAAATTTAATTTCATCATAAAAAGTTAAAAATTGACATTAAAGTTAAACATCCAATTTGTAACTTTAAATTAAACTATCAACCCATTAGTTTTTAACAAGTTACCGGAAGAAAGGAAGTGAAATTATATGTGACGAAACTTATCTGTAATGTAAATTAACAACAACCTGATCGCTAAATGTAAATAAACAAGTTTCATGCATGTTAGTTGCTTTTTTTAATATATTCTTTTAATTTCAATGGGGAGTTAATGTTAGTTGCTCTTTTTAATATATCTTTTTCTTTTCTTATAGTTGATTAATTCATACTGTAATAATTGCAGCTTGGAATTAAGTTTGAGGCAGTGAGGTTAGAATCTTCAATTATTTATGCACTCTCATTCAACTCACAGAAAAAACGAGGTGGTGTTGCACTGAATTTGTTAATTTAGAAACATGTAAACTCTTTAAAAATATATTTTGTATTTCTTTGCTTTTAAATAGGCTGATTGTGAAGTTCATGTACACCAGAAAAGGTGTTGCTGTAATCGTGTTAGATGCATGCAAAAGATACATGATTTAGTTTCATGATGAAGCAAAGATATAATCATAAAAACACATTTTACTTATTTTCAGTTTAACAAAAGATACCATTAGAAGCTCGTGTTGCAACGTTTATCTCCCTTATTTCTAACGTTATTATGATGAAGCAACAAATGATGGAAATAGGTTTGTTTTCCTTTTCTTTATTTTTGGTCATTAAAATTTTAAAATTGATTTAGTTTAGCGTTCGTAATCATATTTAATACACACTTTTTTTTAAATGGAACTTTGTATTATAGGTTATAAAACTGTCAACAAGCATGTGGAAAAGAAGGCTTTATTCGAAGATAATAGAGGAATTGCAATTGGCAGATTACACGTGATCGTCAACTTTGACTTGTGTTGGATGAGTGAAATGGAAAAAAGACAATTGTGATTTTGATTATGGAGGATATTTCTTAATCAGAGGAGCTACTTTGACTTGTGTTGGATGAGTGAAATGGAAAAAAGACAATTGCGATTTTGATTATGGAGGATATTTCTTAATCAGAGGAGCTGAAAGGGTACATACATAATTATAGAAGTCATATACTTCCTCCGTATCAAAATAAGTGACACACTTTCCATTTTAGGGTGTATCAAAATAAGTGACACACTTTGAAAAGTTTCCTTATTTGGTAAAAATATTGGGACCCATACCCACTAACTATCCACTTTAATACAATGAAATTACTCTTATACCCTTACTTTTACTTATAAAACTCATTAATATCACTTTATTCAAGAAAAGTGGGACCCCTTCTCCACTAATTATGTACTTTAATCTATTTTAACCTCAACTTTAATCTTTTACCTCAAAAAACGTGTAAGCCAATTTGTGTCACTTATTTTGATACAGATGAAGTAATATAATTGTAAGAGATTACATCTTTTCCTTCATGTGATATCAATATAAAAATGTGTTTTAATTACGAAATTATTTTAAATCTCAAAATTTCAGACGGATAGAATATTCTTAAGGAAGTAAAAGATTATGAATTTACACATGAAAATGTTATGGAAATTTTTACAAGCCACCCGTGATTCATCACGGGTTATAGGCTAGTAATAATAAAATGATACTTCCTCCGATTCAAAATAAGTGATACACTTTAGATTTCACGGATTTTGAGGCAAAAGTTTATAATGATGGTTAAATTAGATTAATTAGATGGTTAGTGGGAAATGGTTCCACACTTTTTGAATAAAGTGGAGTTAATGATGTTTAAAAGTAAAAGTAGGGGTAAAGGGGTATTTTCACTTTGTTAAAGTAGATAGTTAGTGGGTTTGGGTCCCACTATTTTTTGCCAAATAAGGTAAATTTTCAAAGTGTATCACTTATTTTAATACACCCTAAAAAGGAAAGTGTATCACTTATTTTGAATCGGAGGAAGTATAAAGATATAATTAATACATGAAGAATACATCAAAGGTCATTGATACATATGAATATCATGTTAAATTTACCATGAGTAAGTTAACATACCGAGCAGCCCAATGGGTTGATTTTCAGGTAAAAGTCAAACAAGATTCATCAAACCGTCATTTTTCTCCACTTCATTTCTATATCCATCGTCTATACTCGTGCCACGTAAGCTTCTTCTTATCGATAAAAAAAGCCGGCTGTTATTCATCCACGTGTCACTATTGATGCGTTATTACACCCTCGATCCAACGGACCACGGTACTCGTTTCTACTGCTCTCACTCAACTCATTTAGCCTGTAGCTCCAACATTCCCGGAGCTCCGGCCATCTCTTCCACCGACGGATATCTACTTATTCGGATTTCACGCCAAATAATTCGAATATTTTCACGGCTATGGCGGATTCCGATAACGAATCGGGCGGGAACAACGCTGGTGGCGATTTGTCGACGAGAGAGGAAGACAGATTCCTGCCGATTGCTAACGTGAGCCGGATTATGAAGAAGGCGTTGCCGGCGAACGCGAAGATATCTAAGGATGCGAAGGAGACGGTGCAGGAGTGCGTATCGGAGTTCATCAGTTTCATTACCGGCGAGGCGTCGGATAAGTGTCAGAGGGAGAAGAGGAAGACGATTAACGGCGATGATTTGCTGTGGGCGATGACGACGTTAGGGTTTGAGGGAGCCTCTGAAGGTGTATTTAGCAAAATACAGGGAAATGGAAGGTGAGAAAACGACGTTGGGAAGGCCTGGAGAGATTCATCAGGAGGAGGTGTTGATGCTGCCGCAGGCAGCGGTGGAAGAGGCGGTGGAAGTGGCGGTGGAGTTAATTCCGGTGAATATAACCAATTGTACGGTGGATATCACCAAATGTATAATTCGGGTCAGTATCAACAAACGGGCATGGGTTTGGGTGTCGGTGTGGGTAGTCCGACGGGCAGCTTGGGCAGTATCGGTAGGGGCAGTGGCGCTTCTTCTTTGAAGCCAGTGGGTGGGTATGAAAAGTAATATTTGCTGATTTGAGTTTTTTAATTAATATTTTACTTAGTCACTGACACATGAATTCTTAATTATGATCTTAGATTTTGTATTCTTTGTTTTCAATATTGTATCTTAAATGTAAATTTCGATTGATACTACTATGTCCTATGGATTATAGTTAGCTTTTGGTTGGAGCTATAGGTAAATTCAAAGTAATTAAATTTAAGAAAATAATTATGTTGGTAAAGATAAAAGTATTTCACTTTGTCAATAAGTAAAGCATCTCATACATTTAAAAATTCTGTCATATGATGATGGTTGTACTTTGATGATCAATAGAATTTGAACAAAATTTTCGACACAAAATAAAGTGCACAAAAAGACACCAGAACCTTATCAAATTATCATATATGGATATTCGGAGATGAGTTGTTTTAATGACTTTATTCTAGTTCCAATTGTACCATAAATTTGTAAGGTTTCTTTGTAGCTATCATAGAGTATATGAACCAGGGTCGGTTTGGAGTTTTGAAGGGTCGATATATTTTCAGAAAAAATAGACCATAAAACTTTAATGATCGAAAAAGTATGGCTTTTGATTGCAATGAAATCCTATTGAAATGTGAGAAGAAAAAAGTAAGATAGAATAAAAAAAGTAATAAAATCTATTTCAAAGAAAAGAACGAAAGCGTTTTCTTTTCGCGTTTTTGGTTTTCCTACTCGCTTACCGATTTCTTCTTGGTTTATAGTTGTGTGCGGCTCTTAATCCCGCTATAAATAATATAAAATAATACTCGTATTAATTAGGCCAATAATGAACCTAGACTAAAACGTATGCAAAATTTTACAAAATAAATAAACCACCACTTTCACATTTATCAAAATTGTACAAAACTTATTGAATTTCAAAGATTAAAGTTTAAACCATGTGTTAGTGTACGTATTTTGTAACTATATATCTCAATTAAATACATAAACAATCTTAGTTTCCTTCATTCCAGCATTAATCTTTAATTTCCACTTCGTTACAGGAGGGCAAAATCGTCAATCTAAGAAAAACCCTGCTTGATTTCAATTTTCAACATTTTGACAACTGAATTACACCGATATATCTTTTCCAAAAAGTTCTGCAATTCCTTTTGTGGGATCTTTTTGCTTCACAATCGATTCACCAACTAAAATCTGCAACAAAACATTTCAGTATACAATCATGCCAATTTTGTGCCCTAAATACATAATCAAATTACTTACTGCTTTCACTCCCGCTTCTTGAACATATGCCACGTCAGCAGGGGTGAACAATCCTGACTCACCAACCACCTAAAAATTCAATAAGCCAATAAGCCGAATTCAAGGTACTAAATGCATTTTGGCCAAAAATCAAATATATAGTTACAAAAATATCTTACAATTATGTCCTTTTGTCGAATTTTATCACCACGTTCACCTTCAAGCAACTTCTTCGTGTTACTAATATCAACCTCAAATGTTTCTGCACACGTGGCATTAAGTTGTTGAAAACTAAAAAAGTGAAATTTAAAATTTAAAATTTACTTACCGAGGTTACGGTTATTGATACCAATGAGTTCAATCCCGTCAATTTCAAGAACACGGTCCATTTCCATCTCGTCGTGTACCTAAGATAAAAAAAATAACCATTTAAATAAAATAAATAAAAAATAAAAACTTGAAACTAACCTCTACTAGTGCTGTTAATCCAATTAGTTTGCAAATTTTAGTCATGTATTTAATATCAAGATCTTGTAAAATTGCAGCGATTAATAAAACCGCATCAGCACCTTTAACTCGAGCATAATATAGTTGCCATGCATCTACTATAAATTCTTTACATAAAATAGGGCACTGCAGTCAACAATATAATTTAATATTTAATCAATTGAAAATAAATATACATATTTGGGAAAAATAAAATGAAGGAAATTGGTACCGTTACTCCACTGTTACGTATGGCCTCTAAATTTTCAAAGCTTCCCTAAATTTTATAAAAATAAAAACATAAATTTGGAAATTATAAAAGTTGAAATTGATGTATTAATCAGAGAGTTAAATTCATGAATGGTCCTTTAACTGGTCACATATTGCGACAATGGTCATTTCTTTTGTACTTAAAACTGACCATTTTATTGCTTAGGATGCGTTTAAAATGATTGTCCATGAATAAAATGGTACATAAAGTACTGACTTTGAATTTTGTAAAAGAAAGGACCAAAGTTGCAATATGTGGTCAGTTAAAGGACCATATATGAAATTAACTGTTAATCAATTATCAAAAGATGCAAAAGATTGTTACTTGAAAATATTTTGCATCTGTTAGAACACTAAGGCATGCTGCTCCACCTTTTTCATAGGCTTTTGCAATTTCAACCTGACATTGATCGATATTAATTTTCAAATACATGTATTTTGTCAAATAAAATAATATTATTTTAATTAATAGTAAAGTAAAATTAGCAACTTACGGGATCGAAATCTTCTCTTATAACTCCTTTACTCGGTGAAGCTTTTTTAACTTCAGCAATTAAAGCAGGCATTTGTGTTCTTAAATATGATTCTTTAAGTGCTCCTATGAAGTCTCTTGTAGGAGGCATATTTTTTATATCTTTGCTCAGTTGATATAACGGTTTTTTACTCTTCAACTATAAATTAATCATTGTTAGTAGGTAACGGGTCGGGCCACATTGACTGAAAACACATTTCATCCATTTTTTTAGATAATACGGGTCGAATAAAAAAATTATTATTATTTCGACACAAAAAAAGGATAAGACAGATTTTTTGGATTTTTTCTATTCTCTTGTATCAGTTATTTCTTAAAGATTTGAAATAAAAAAAAAATGACTATAAAATTTTGCCTGAAATAACAACGTAATTTTGCATTTGTACCTGTTCAGTCACCAATTAAGTTGTCTAAAAGATGAGTTTTTTTCATCCCAATTAGATCATTAAAAGATTTTTCTTATTAAAGAATATTGCTTCAAAAATGATATATTTCTATAATAAAATGTTAAATATATATAATAGTAATTCATATAAAAAGTTTTTTAATCATCAAATTGAGATGCAAAACCATCTTTTAATCACCTAGTTAGACAAAACTATGTAAAAGCACATTGTTATTTTAAACAGTCTAATAAACTAAATTTTTGAATAAAACCATTTAGGAGGTTTTGTGGATTAAACATATCCTTTGGGCGATTTTTGAACTCTTTTTTTTAGCTAATATTTTTGACCTGGAACGACCCATTATGTAAGTAAACGGGTCGAAATTACAGACCTGTGCAACCTCAACATCTTTGTTCCATACAATTTCTTCTAAAATATTACGAGGAGTATTTCCTTCATTTTCTAACCGAAATTCAAACGGGCCAACATAATGTTTAGGAGGTCCTGTTGGTGGTCTTCTTCTAATTTTGATTCCTTGTGTAGCAGCAATTTCTTCTTGTGAATTTCTAACTTTAAAATCCTTAATTTCAACTGTATCAACTTTGGAATCGCTAATTGCAGACCCATCAGATGCTCCAGACTACAAATTAATCGAAAATTAAAGCTGATTATCGAACATTTAAAATCATTCGGTTACGAAATTGCAAACAAATGCCAAAATTCAAGTTTTTTTTAGGTCAATTTCACAAATTTGTATCGAATGAGGAAACCAAAATACCAAATGCAACAAATTGGCTTACTAATTATAGACGACGCACATATTATCTTACGTTAATTGAAAAATAACACTGGAAATTGATGAAATAATGTATGTATTTACCTGTTGAGCTCGAATAGGGAGTCGGATTAGGGTTGATTGAAGAGATACCGATCTGAATGTGAATCGAGAACCATTGAATGCGTGTTGGAGGAGCGAAGAAGAAGAAATCGAGTTCAGTGAAGACATGGAACTCTGCAATTTGAGTATTTTGGGTATTCAGAAATCAGCACATTCGAAATTCGTATATCAAATCTGGATAATATTCACAAAATTTTGGATATACAATATCTGAAATATTAAAAAATATCTGAAAAATACCTAAACATATCCTAAAAATATCTGAAATTCCGGTTATTCGATTTTAAACACCCCTAATACGCTAATATTGTCCATAAAAGAAGATTTATTATTGAAATATCATTTTGCAATTGTGTGTAGCTTTAATTTGTGACCTTAAATAGTAGAGTATTTCTTTACTCGAATTAGTACATTAAATTTCAGCTTTTAGTTTGGAACTTTGCAATTTTAATTCAAGATCTACCTTTTTATTAGAAAACCAAGATTTCACCCAAATAAATAAAGGAACTATAATTTGACATAATCATAAACTTTTCCGTTAAAACCCAAATGTAGAATGTATGCTATAAACTCAATTAGAAATTGGGCTCATAGCACTACTAAGAGCTTAAATTTGTTCACGGTTCGTGGGCTCAATCCATTGATACTTATACATAGATCCGGCCAATACAACAATAACCGGATCAGGATTGAATTTAGGTATTATTTCCTACTATTTATTCATACTTATTTTTTTATTCAGTGAATCAAGATAAATATCAAAATGAAGGAATAATATTAGAAAAGAGAATTAGTGGATTACATATGTCAAATTTAGAAATATGTAGCAATATGAGTAGGAAAAATGATAGGAAAAAAATATAATTAATTTAACCTGGCAAATGGTTTAACCAAATTAAATAAATTGGTTAAGCATGTCGTGGTTGGTTTAAGTGATACCGATTAGCTAAACATGCCATATTTGTGTTAATAAATATCAACCCGCGACACGACATGAATTGCCATTAACCTCTTGTTATTTAATGATCGAAAAATTGTTAGTTAATTTTGGGTCAATAATTAAAAGGTTAAATTTGTGGTGTATAAAAAAGAGATTATAGTAACCATTGAATCTTAACAAAAGAGCAAAACAAATGGGAACTTTTTTGTTTTACAAAATCAAACATCCCCAAAATATACATCTTGATGTTCATCCTTTCATCATCATCTCGGGTGTTATCCATTAACAAGAAAAGTTGAAAGAATATCCAAGATTCTACAATCACCCCCAAAAAGGTACGTAATTAGTTCGTTCAAACTTTCTTGTTTTTCAACCAATTCCACAACAAGAGTTGTAAAAAATTCGTATGATCTGCTAGGTTTGCATGTGCACGAGTATTTCAGCCTCAAATTACACCAACTCATCAACAAACATGTCAAACGACAAGATCACAACGCAACAACCAAACACCGATCTACAAGAATCATCTCTAGAAGATGACATAAACGACACAACAAAATCAACCTCAACTATGAAGAAATCACCGTCATCAATGAAATTGAGTTGCATGTGTGCACCAACCACTCACCCTGGTTCATTCAGGTGCCGCTACCATCGAACCAGTGGATCGGTTGGTGCAAACCTCAATGAGTTAGGAAACCGACGAAACACATCGGTTGGTGCAAACCTTCATCAGTTAGGTAACACCAATGCCACCACGAAATGACCTAAACAGTCTAGATAATGTTTATATATTTGTAAACTAATATGTACTTAATACTTATATTGATGTATATATATATATATATATATATATATATATATATATATATATATATATATATATATATATATATATATATATATATATATATATATATATATATATATATATATATATATATATAAATATGTAATATGAAAGGTCAAAATGCATCTTAGAACCCTGAACTTGACTAACTATATTTTCTACTACTTTGAATTATTAAAGGTGCAATATACATGATACCATGAACTTGATAAAATGAACAATATTTTAGCACTCTAGCTCATTAATTTTATCGCGTTTTCTTACTGGACTTATTTTCGTTTGAGTTTTTTGACGGACTAAATGTTATACGTTTTTCTCAATATACCGAGACTAAAAGCAAATCGTGTGAGGAAACGCGATCAAATTAATGAGTCATAGTTTTAAATCGAGCATTTTGTCAAGTTTATGGTAGTATATTCACATTTTAATAGTTCAGAATAGTAGAAGATTTAATTCGACAAGTTTAGAGTAATAAAATGTATTCCGACCGATATGTAATATGTAATGTAAATATGTAATTCATTCACCAAACGAGAAAAGACAGCTTTTCAGTTTCTCAGATGTATACAACACCGGAAACCATTACACAACTTTATATATACATAATACATTAACGAAATCTACCATTTACACTAACATAACACACCTAAACTCGACTATTGTTTTCACATCGGGCAAGTGTTTTCTTCTGTTTCTTTTGGCGTCATCATGAGGTTTCTACAAAGAGGACAAGTTACGTTCCAATAATTTAACCATCTCTCGACGCAAGATTTATGGAAAACGTGTCCACACAAAAGTTGGTTAATCTCTGCTTCGGCTTTGAACTCGGTCAAGCAAACCGAACATTCTTGTTTGGTTGTACAAGAAATTAGTGAATTGTACCTTAGTGTTGGGGTTTGGTTTCTGAATTCCTCCATGTAGGAATTTGGAGGGCTTCCTCGGCATTCGAGTGATTCTGCAGGGGGTTGATTTGTAAATTCATCGCGTGATGATGTACGGATACCGATTACATGAAGGATGGATCGAAGAAGCTCTTTCATGATGGATATAGACATGGCGGTTTTGATAAGAATCACACATAGGATTCCTGCATCCGAAGGGGTTGAATATGGTGAGAGACCCATATTAAGTTCAACCTGAAAATTGCACGAAAATGAATGAAATTAATTAAGTTTTCAGACGAATTTGAATGAAATTTATAAGCAAACTTAAGTAAATTAAACGAAGACTTACAAAAACCGAAAAACGTGTGATGGCCTAACTTCACACCAAACTCACAAGTTGCGAGTTAGAGTCTTTTTAAAGATTAGAATTATTATTTTGGCCATTTTAAAAGCACAAGCAACACTCATTTTTGGACTAACACTAAAGTGACTTGTTGGCCTATTTGTATCCATGTACTTTAATATTGATAAAAAAGTGACAATTTACTTAATAATACTAAGACTTCTTCCAATAATATATTTTTTTCTTTTTTCTATCAATTTTGTAACATCAATACTTATAAACTATAATAGTAAATAATAAACTTGTGCCAACATCACATCTTAATTTACTTCGTTAATTTACTTTATACACATATACGCATATAGATACATGTATATACAATTATACACACATGTATTGCCGATGAAGTTCGTCACTTAACCGAATAATACAAGCGATGAGGCAAATGGAAGAAATGGTGCCAAAGTGACACCTCGTCAGTTGAAACCGACGAACCATTAGCACTGTTCTGATTATGCATTTAAGACATGTATTTAAGTAAAAGTTATTCTGGAACTAATTAATCTTTTTTGGGCACGGTCAATTAGATATTAATCACCACAATTTTCATTTCTATTTCAATTCCTTTACGCGTCTAGAAAACATAACAAATTAATCGAATTCAACTTCAATTATTGAAATCACAAACACATAAACAAAAGATCGAGAAGAGCTAGAGAGAGATGGAAATACATACTTTTGAATAAGGTTGAAGCTGAAACAAGTGAGTAAAAAAAGGGCAGAGCTTTAATGGCAGATGATGATGAACACCGCTAGTTATATATACAAACAAATATATGTATATATAAATAAACCCAAAAATAGATGAAACAGATAGACTGAATCCACTTGAGCATATATACCCGACGGCCCCCACCTTTCCATTTAAGTCAAGTATAGTATTTATTTATTTTATTTATTTGTTGTAAAACGACATTCTTGAATTTATTTTATAAAATGTAACTTTTAGAATTGGAATAGATTCATAAATTAGATTATTACTACAATATTATCTGTGTAATGTGATATACTAGTATCCGTAATACTATCTCCATATATGAGATGCTGATATAGTTTTGACTTTCTTTTTTCTGATTATTTTGCGGCTTTCGGAAATGAATGATAAAAAAATATCTTGTTATTAAGTTGGGAATATGTAACAATTGCTAAAGGTAGAATATGTAGGAGTTAATATATACTCCATCCGCCACAATTTTTTTTGTCTACCTTACTATTTTAGGTTGTCCCAAAATAAATGTCAATTTCCAATTATAACCAATCATATGAATTATAAGTGGTTAAATATGAGATTTTATTGGTGGATAGTGTGATAACTGCATTTTCTTAAAACTGTGTGCCTTTTGTCTAGTGGACAATTAATTTGAGACGGAGGTAGTAGATAATTGTGTGTGTTTTTAGGAGATGTGACCATACATAGTCTACTTTTTGTAAAAGCCCATTTTTATATATTTTATACTATATATAATTTTAAAGTTTTGAGATAACTTAATAATTTAATAGAAAAAATAGAAAATCTAATTTTTTATATAAATATTGTATTTAGGTGAGCCTATTGTCATCTATTCACATCGGAAACGCCTCTGTGTACAATCATAACTCGATCTACTCCAAAAGATAGAATGATTATTTCTTAAGAGATTCGATAAAAAAAAATATGAAAAACCCTAAACTCATAAAAATAAATAAATAACATTATCTAAACTTCGTTTGTTGATATTTGGTTTGGAAACTTGAGAACCTATTTTATACCAAAAATATGTGATTATGAGATCCTTGGTATTTGGACGGTGATGAGTTATTACACATGTGCATGGCTCTAGAAACACCCTAATTCAATTATTTATGATTAGCCCACTTTCGTGTCCAATAGTGACATTATTTATAGGACCTACAATTATATGCTCAATTGATACTATTTTTAATTCCATCCCCTTAATTAAATTAAATATTAATATGCTTCATATTAATCTGCATACAAAGCCATTACCTACTTTTTTTACCAACAAAAAGAAGAAATATCATGACAACACATGATGGATAAACAACTTTGAGTTCAAACGTTTAGTTTAAATGAGTAAACTTTTTTTTATAGGTGGTTATTTAGGAGTAGATTAGATTTGTTCAAATAAAAAAATAAGTAAACTTTTAAAATGGGTTAGAAACTGCTTGCATCGGGTCAAGTTGGTTCGTCAAAACTTTTATATCCAATTTTGTTTAATTTCATGATTAATTAATATATAATACTATACAATTAACAAAATAATGACCAGATATATTTTTGGTGAGCCAAAAGGCTGTTAATTAACAACTTTAGCATGCTTTCAATGGCTTTTAAGTCATCTGAAACTTGTTTGACATGTTTTATTTGTTGATATTATAATTCAAAATCTTGTGGTTGTTTCCTCGAAATATCATTAGACGAAAAGACAAAATATGGGAAATTTTTAATGGGAGAATTAAAAGGTGAAAGGGACACGTAGATTTCCAACAAATTGCCTTTTGTCATACCAAAACAAATGAAGCTTGATTGAAAGATTAATTGATTATTGGTGTAGCCAAAAATGCTCACAAATGCTTATAAATGAGAGATTGTAAAAGTCACAAGAATAAATATAGATGTTATGTGTCTAATTTGTTTATAATATGCTAGTAAATGATACTCTCACTTTATAAAATAACTAGAGGATCATTTGAGTTATTTAAGGGTGTTTCATTTACTTTTTGTTGGGTCTATTAAGATGTAATTTCTGATTTCAGAGACTAGAGCATTTATTAAGTATTATTTTCACCTATTATTCAGTTCCAAATTTTTAACCTAGATCAACCAACATAAATACAATTCTAACAATTGATTTTGTAATGCCATCCATTATTTGTGGAGTACTATTAGAATTTTGTAATAACAACGAATAACGATAATACTAGAGGTCAACGTCATGGATAAAAGTGTGCAGAAAAGACCAAAAGAAAAACCAATGTGTCCTATTGGCAGTAAAGGCCCAATAAGGAAAGTGGGCCCAGAAGCCCATATCGCAAGCACGTAAACGCCTATGACCCCTTCACGTGCTTGTCCATGTCATGTCATCCTCCTCCACGTGTCCGTTTTTGGCCTTGTACTCACGGCCTTTCGCTGACACGTAAAGACGCTTAAAAACACGAGAACAACCAAAACCATTTTTGAATTTTGGACTTGGTCAATATCCAATAGCTTTGTTCCAAGTAATCACGACCTCACTGATTTTTATTTTTAGATATTATTTGGAGCGATTGGGGCGGTTCAACAGGTTAAATCGGTATTTGGGGAAGAGAGCGGATCAAAAGAATCTGGATTTTTGCTCATCATTGCAACTCAAGAGATTTTTGTGTTACCACACTGACCCGGAAACTGTTTATGACCCGGTTGTAGCCTGTAATATGATTTGAAGTTCAATTTCGGAAGTTGATTCGTCGGAATTGGAAATACGAATCCGGCCTTTTGGAAGGTGATTAGGCGATTTTGGAAACTGAATAATGAGGAATCGGGCTATTTGGAAGGTGATTAGGCGATTGTTGTAACGGAATGATGAGAAATCAGGCGATTTCATTTTGGTAACTTGATTGAAAAACTAAATGAAACCGACTAGAAAGGTGATTTCAGTAGAAAGCGATTTGGAAGATGATTAGTTGACCTGTCGGTTCAACCGGTAAAATCATGACCATCGTACCATGTCGATTAAAAATCCGGGTTTTAAAACATTGTAATTTCACAAGTCCTTGTAGTGTGTGATGTAAGTTAAAAGTATTTTGGTAAGTACCAAATTATATATAATGACTAGAGTGATGAATGAAATGTATTTTACTTTGCGGATATGAAAAGAAATATACCTGAGTAGATAATAAAATCAATGAAAAAAGATCGTTATAATAAATTAAAGAAAAGATCTTCATTTTGAAAAGTTAAAAGTAACAGAAATTATCAAATACAAAGAACTATTGGTATATACATGATGCGATATGTTTTGGGCAATGATTCCCACTATGTTATGTTCCTCTTGACTCTTGTCAGTTGTAACCTTACGGCAAAATCATTCCAAGGCCCAAATAGTAACAGCAAAACAATTCTAACAGAAAGTTCTTTTTTCTTTTTCTTTTTTTGTATGACACGTGATATTTAGTAAACTATTTATTTTAACAATTGTACAAATTTTAAAGCAGATTGTACACCATAAATTTTTATTTATTTTAGCAATTGTACAAATTTTAAAACAGGTTATATACCATAAACTTTTTATTTACGGAGAAATGATATAAATGCTAACTACTATTATTGGTGAAGTGAAAGGGTAAATGTTCTTTATAGTTTCACTTCTATCTTTCTTTCTTTTAAAAGTATTCCTCTTTATAAGAGCCTCTCTTAATATTGCCGAATTCAAACCATCCTCTAATAATTTGGTAAATATTTATCTGATAAATAAATCAGTCTCTAGATATGGCCGAATTTAAACCATCCTCCAACAATTTGGTAAATATTTATTTAAGAAATAGATCAAACTCAAGAACTCAAAGACATTACTGACTTGAACTTTTGTTGAACTCTAGTCTCTACTACATGTAATGAAATTACCAAAATATTGGTACAGAAAACACAAACATAACTAATAAAAACCCTTCTGTTCTCGTCGATCGGATTTTATTGAAATATATTCTCTCACTAAAGGTATTTAAGACCCGATACGGCCGTTTCTTCCTACGTTAAACTACGTTCTTCGTCGTTGAGAACAAAATAAATAAACAAGAAATGCTACAAAACATAAACTATAAACCCTAAATTCAACTGTAATTCACATAGATCTTCATCATGTACATACCCCAATCACAAACACAACAATTCACTAGTTTTTTTTCCCCTTTTGCTTTTCCAGCATTTTAACGTTAAATCCTCTTAATCCATCGTCCTACTTATCGTTTTAATAACAAAACATAACAAATTACAACAAAATAAATGCTTAGATTTTACAAAGCATCATCGTTTTGTTATTAGAAGTTTAAGTATGGCGACGAACTGAGAGCTGATTCGTACATAACAAGTTTTATCTATACAGAGCAAGTTCATATTAAATGACAATTATAGCCACCCATTCCTTTTACCAACTTTTGCATTTCACCCCTCCCACTAAGTGCATAATTGCCGTTTGATATAAATTGCTCTGTTTGGATAAAAATTACTCTGTGCAAATCAGCCCCCGATGAATTAAGAGGTTTAACAGCTTAAAAGCTTCTTGTTTCATTCATGGGATCATAATCATAAGCATCACCCGCCTTAATAAACCTCCCTTTCACACGCTTTCTCACATCGGCTCTCGCCTTTCTTGTTGCATACCTAACTCTTTTCTCAAATCTACACCAAAAACCAATATCAAAACAATGATCATAAATTTTAATAAATTATAAAATATAACTCAAACAAAAAGACTCACTTTCTCATTTTCTTTTTTTCTTTGTACCGAAGAACAGCATCACTTCTAACCGTTGTGTTTGTGGTGCACCAAGGCGGTTCACCCATTGGAACCATTGAAGAAGCACCACAATCTTGATATTCACCACAACTGCTCTCACCGGTTAGACTTGAAAACGAAAGATTAGACGGTTGTCGCGCATAATTAGGGTTCGGTTCGGTTTTGCAGCTTATTAAAGAATCCACCGAGGCTGCATTACTGCATTCTGGTTGTACTTTGTTTGTAGAATCCTAAATAAACCAAACCTTAGCAACCGCTAATGCAAAAAAAATAAAATTTAAATAGATACCTTTGTTTTATCTTTCTTGCCAAACAAGCTATCGATCCCGTCTTTTGCAAACAGGTGTTTTGGGTCGTTATGACCTACACCAAACATTTCTTCATAATTTTCGATGTTCATGTCAACTTCATCCATGGTGAAGTCATCATAGATCCCATCATCAACGAGTTGTTCTGGATCTTTTGTCTCTGAATAGGATATCTGCAAGGAAATTATGCAAAAAAGATTTATAAAGATTGAAGCTTTAAACATTTTATGATCTACCCATTTCAACAGATCGACTATAAACGATAAAGATCGAAACTTTAAATGTTTTATGGTCTACCCACTTCAACTGACCGATTCAAAACGCTATATAAATATAAAAATGACGAAAAAGGTAACAAAATTTACCTCAACGTTCACTGACGAATCTTGAGTTTTGTTGTTGTCAGACAATTCGTGGGCAGTGTTGGTATCAGAAATGCTCATTGAACCCATTTCTTGTTCACAAGATTCAGACATAAAAGACCAAATTGAAGAAAGTTCAATAGCCGAAGGACAACCCGAATAACAATTTAAGGTTTGTCTACTATGTGTACTTGCATCCGAATTAGGCCCATTATGACCGACCCAATCACAGTTCTGACATAAAGATTGTTTTTCATCCAAACATCTGACGAGTGCAGGCTGTGAGTTACAATTATCACAAACGAGTGTTCTCATGTGGCGTTTGGATAAAGGATTAGCAGAATGAACATTTCGATCACATGATAAACATAAGTAAGCTGCATCAGATCGGCAATACACCATTGATCTTGCTTCCCCACAGTAATCACAATTGTAACCCATAGTTTCAAGAAACCTAAATCAAGAATTTTTAATCTTTCCCTAATTTCTCGGTTTTTCTGCATCAATAAGGATAAATGAGAAATTTAGTCAAAAAGTTGGGATTTTTTTTTTCCATTTGATCAAATGCATACACTTAGTTGCTTCAGAATATGTTCTACAGGATCAAATGGGGTCAATTTTGGAACAATTTAATGAAACAAGTTGATGACGTCATAATCTTTATTGATAAAATCGAAGAATAAATTAATAATTTCTTGAAAAAAATGTTCTGATACAAAATTGACGGAATGGTAGAGATGCCAAAGGAATAAAAGCTTAAATTAAACAAAAAGTGTACCAGAATCTTGGAAAATAAAGCTAATTAGATAAAAAGTCTTCAAATTGATTTGTGGGTTGCTAAATTTTAGTATCGGTAACCAGTGAAAACCTTAATTTACAATTTAAAATGGAGGCAAAAGCAATCAAAACTCGAAGTGGAGCATATCATAAGAACAAGACTGATAAAAACTGAATCTTTAATCAATGGATCAAATCAAAACTTTTAGATTACAAAGAAATCAAGCAAACCCTGAAAACCCCATTTGTATAAAGCTAAAAGAAACAGAACCAGAAAGCTTACCAAGATATGAAGAAGAAAGCTGAGATAACTTCAAAACCCTAAAAATAAAGTTGAGAGCTTTCGAGATTTTGTTCTTGTTTTTTCTAATCTGTATGCTGAATTTGGGTATGTGTTGTGAGGTAGGTGTTGATTTTGGAGGTGTGTAAATATCTGACAACACAACAAAAAATATCTAACAAAAAGAGCAAAAAGTGCAAAGAGAAAGAGAGAACAAGAAAAGGTTGGACCTTGTCACTTTCTTGACACATAATTACTCAACTTTGGCTAATAAATTCATCCTTATATGTTGATTTTAACTTCAATTTTTATCCCTAACTTAAAATAGTTCTACTTTTTGCTCTTTCTATTTTAATTTTTTGAAACAACTTGTTATTTCATATGTGATGATGGAAATGATTAGGGTTTATATGCTTAGAGTATAATATATTGATTGAAAAGTAAGCAGGGTTCACCGATTGTTAAATGTGGTAATCAAAACCTGATTGTATCAAGTTATGTTTGGACTCAGTTATTCATTTAACATGCTAGTTGATTAAGAAAATAAAATATAAATTTTTTTTACTTTCAACACCTCTAAAATACTTCCAAACATGATTGAGTTAGTCAAGATCTTGTGTTTTCTTTGGATCTCGGACATGTTAGAGAAGCTTATATGAATAATAGGAAATTGTTAGTTCAATTCATATTGGTAATGCAACTTTAACTATAAAATATTTGTTATGGTGTTTAACGTAATAGCTCCTTGCTTAATCAGCGTTTGTTTTTTATAATATTCCCAACGGTTCAAAAGAAAATGTCATTAGTCTGGACAAAACTGATAATGATATGATGTTGGCAAGAAACTATACATGTTATTCACTTGTAAAATATAATTTATTTCCTGAAAGTTAGTTCATTATTAATTATTTATAGTATTGGTTTAAAACTAAAAACCAATATTTGACGACTTAAAATGTATAAACAACACATTATATTTATTAGAATTCATCATAAAATTTAAATTTTATGACATAAAGAAATACAAAGAAAAAGGTCGAAGTTGTTAAAATTGCGGAATTAGAAGCCAAGATTGCATATATGTGTATGTCTAAGGATGATAGTGCAATTAAGTTACTCTTACGAGTGCTTGCGATCTAAAAATATCTTATCCGTCCATTTAATAAGGATTGAAAAATATTAAAAAATACAAGTATCAACTGAAAAAACTTTTAAACAATATCTTAGCCCCATTTGGTGAAATTCAGACGTTTTATTCACATTATCTATTTTGGTTTTGTCATGTTCTTTTTTTAATTAATAAGATTAAATATACATATAACATATTGCTAGTATTTGTGAATAATTTTTACATTTTTTAACTTATCAAATGAGAAATACTATTTAATTGTTTGTTTAACAATATTATGTTAAGAAATAGTATTGTCTCATACAAAATTTTTATAATATTCCTATTTGATTAATTTCAAATTTAAAAATGAATCATTTTAATTTATTTTTGATGGTGAAAATAACATGGTTTACACATAGAATATTAAACATCTTTTTTGTATAGAGGAGCAAGACAAATGAGCAACAAGTTGCACCGTTTCTTGAAAAGCAAAATTTGTTGATCTAGGTGTCAATGAAACCAAAGGTATCAAACGCGAAAGGAATATGCAAGTGTTAATTTTTAATGCATGTTTTGTCACTTTGCATGAGTCGGCTTTCAAAGAAACTTATCTCACTGTAACAACCCAACTATTCAAACCCACGAGAAGAGAAACTTCGGTTAGATCCACACATATGTGTTTTCCTCCGACCCATCCAAAAATCAAAATGTCGGTCGGTCTAAGTGTTGATCTTCTATCCAACGGGTTAGGCAAAAATTTTACAGATCCTTCTTTCTTAATTGACAAAGATCCTGACAAACTTACATATGTCAGAGAAGAATATCTCTAAATCTCTAATCATATCGTGTGTCGATACCCAGGAAAAAAGTACAATTTCTCTATTATTTTGGAGTGCTTTTGGAGTTTTGGGACCCATCACATGTTGAGAAAATAAGCGACCCTTGGGGAATTTTTAGAAACAAATAAAAAAAGGTTATGAATGGGATCCATTTTGCCGTACCTAAAATAATCAATTATGTTTTTTTTAACAGCAAAAAATTAATCAATTATGGTACTATGTTTTCTCTTAACGTCACTAATTTGTATTCTTAATAGTCGCCAAAAGGAACCTTACCCTCACTAAATTAAAAGTGCATTTTAAAATGTCATTAATCTACATGTCGGTATATAAATAGTATATAATTACATACTTTCCAACATTACTATATTGATAGTTAACTACTTTAGTCTTTAACTCTTTATATATCTAAATATGAGTGCACTCACAAGTCCATATATATCTACAACCTACATTTGGTTATTGTAACATAGTTAATTAATTAGTAATTTGTGACGTATTTATGACATTTTTTACATAAGAATAGAATATATAAGTTTAGGTGAATACTTATAGCAAACCCATGAAGTTTTTTAAGGCATTCTCGTCAAAAGGCACCCGGGTGGGCCAACTTATGTTATGTACGCAACCAAGGGTGTCTTTAAGGAGGTGTAACAGGTGCAGCCGCACATGACCCCTATTTCGGAGGGGGGCCAATTTTTTATATACATCCTATGTATAATCTTAAAGTTTTAAGTCAACTTAATAAGTTAACATGAAAAAAGATTAGAAAGTCCAATTTTTTTAATATATCTTATATTTAGGGGCCCATTTTCTTATATTCGCACATGGCCTTCGAAATCTCGGAGACGCCCCTGTACGCAACATAACCATTTTCGTGACCGTTTTTTGAACCTTCTATAGACAATCAGTAGGCCACCACGAGATGGTTTATAGCAAAACTGTGAGAGACTCCTTAAAAGTTTGTGCTTCTTACATAAGGTTAACACGGATGAATATAGTGTCTCTTACACTCATCTTCAGTGTATGTAGAAAGCAAATTTTAGTAATGAGATTATTTCTTTCCCTATAACCAAAAAAAGTGGACCATATAAAGTTTTTTTTTTTTTTTTTGAACAGCAAAAACAAAACTACGGTAGGAGGGAATCGAACTCGGGACAACCAGAAGCTGTAAAATAAAAGATAACTTTAGATGGTATTAGTGTAAAATAAAATATAACACAAAAATAAATGTAGTTAAACAAAACAACTGAAGATTATACACAAAATACAAAGAAGCAAAGCTCATAGTTTTTGAAGAGTGTAAAGCCTAAGCCCAATGGGCTGTTAGAATTCCATATATTGATCCAATTGGTGTGACTTGTCAGTTTTGGCTTATGCAGATTTTCTATAGGCTTTACAAGAAGAACATGTTACCTGTATTGCAATATATGAGCGAAAATAAATGTGAAATCGGCATGTTTGCCTGACTCCTCAGGTGCCATATAAGAAGAGTTATCAAAACCTTGATATTCATTTTTTAGATGGCATCCAGGGAGCCAGGCAAATCATTCAACTTATCTTGTAATCGTATTGCTCCCCTATGCAACCCCATTGGTAAACTTCTTACCTACAAACAACATAAGATGATTTATATGCTTCAAATAAATACTACAATAAAAAAAACATAATCTCTAAATCAATTTCGACCACATTACGCACATGTTTGTTTGTGCTTAGAATGAAGCTCGAGCTAGACACGACTTCGGGTTATTGAACATTGGGTAGGTTTTGAGGTAACCGTGTGCTCACTTAAAAGATATTTGTGTAAATTGATGTATTTGTGAGTTGAAAAAACCCATTATTGGATGATGGATATTTAAGGATTGAGCGAAAATGATAGACAAACAATAGTCCAAAGACAAGTGTCGAAAGAGGTGGTCATAGGCGGCAAAAAGGCTTCATTGTGCAAAGTTATGGGATTAAGTACAAAGTTATCATTTGTTTGGTTACTAATATTTGAGTTAATATATTTTTATTTGTATTTTGTTGGAATATGATACAACTCAATCCTAATAATGTCACAAGAAAATCCGATTTGCCTGTTAATTACTCATCGTCTGTTTTTATGTATTCAGGCAATCTTATATTTGGCTTAGATTTGATGAGATACAACAGTTGAATTAAAGTAGTGCTTTTGGCGGATTTTTTTATGACATTTTAACATACTTGAGACTTGCTATTCATCATCATATATAGTGGTGGACCTAATATGGTGCACGGGGTTGCCCGGGCAACCCCTCAAACTTTTCGAATTAGTATTAATTTTTTTTCTTTTTAGTGTAGGTGACACCCCTAAAAAAAATACAACAAATATTCTTATGTAGTAGAAAAAATAATAATATATGTTCTATTTAAATATTTGTTAAAAAGATAGCTAAAGAAAAATAGAACTAAAGTCCAAAAAAAAAAATTAAGTAAAGCCCATTACTCCTTATTTAGTAAGTTTCTATTATATATTGATTCTGAAATAAGAGAACATGGTTTTTCCCTTTGCTATATAGATTATTAAAGTTGGTTTTGGATTTGCCAGTTTTAATTGTAACAGTTGAAAGATGCTTTCCCGCAATGAAGCTTCTAAAGACCGATTTGCGCACTAAAATGGGTGATGATTTTTTAAATCAAACGTTGATTTGTGTAGTAGAAAAAAACGCTTTTAGATGTTACAATTAAAAGAATCAATCGTTTTCAGAAAATGAAAGAATGAAGATGTCAAATGTAACACCCGTATTTTCAAAACATCGTTTAAATCATTTAAAAATACATTTTCCCAATATCTGACATATTGTCCAAAATACAGTTTAACAAAAACTTTAAAACCTTTATCAGAGTTTACAAAAATACGGTGTCACCAAATATATCAAAACCATAGGCAACGGGATCTACCTAAGAGCTCACGAACTAAGCATCTCTAGGCCACTTCTAGTGCAACCTTCTATCACTTCAACCTGTACCTGAGTACATAGCCACAAAACAAACGTAGTACGTGAGACAAAATAGTCTCGTGAGATACATGGGTTTTAGACCCCAACAATAATAGACATTTCATAATTTTATAAACATATATATAAACCACATAAATACCGTCTAGTCACCCTATTGTGACTCTAGCTACTTTGTTTTCCAAGCAACCATACCTAGTACCTAAACATATAGGTACCAGCAGCACCAACATGTCTAATACATAAACATATATGTATTAGAACCTAACATACCTAGTACCAAACATATGCGTACTAGAAGCACTCGTGTGCTTAGTGTATAAACATATACACACCCGATGTATAAACATATATACCACCGCTCAGTGACCAGGGGTCCCCCGCGTCACCACCATCTATCTCTTATCATAACCTAACAGTTATGCCAGTCAAAGCCTTCGGCTATCATATCAACATCAAACAAGTTAGACATCTAACAATAACGACACATAATTAGTTCAACACAGTGTGAACGTACCTGTATGGTCCCATAGACCCGATCATAAGCAACCCATATTCACTTCTACATCTATGAACCCCAAGAGGTCCATCCATATTTATTCTCATAGGATACATTTCCTATCTATCGATATCATAATACTTTTATCTCTTCTTGACTATAATACATATTTATTACTAGTCAATTCATATTCATTTACATATACTTTCATTCATCACTTTTATTAGTATAAGGTACTAATCAATACTCTTTACTTAATATAATCATCATTAGTCTTATTAATGCATATTATTAATAACCAATTATCATACATCATATTAATAATTAGTTATTAGTCACTTTTCATTATCATGATCTCTTTCAAAATCATCAATCCTTTTAGACATACTTAGATAGTCTAGTATTTACATTTTCTCATCTTTTCAATCATATCTTTATTAAAAACATTTATTAATAAAGACCCATAAAATAACATTTATATTTTCAACACTCTTTGCTATGTACCCAGTTTAAAAGTCTCATGTACTCACCTTAGCAATAAAGTGCTCCAGCCGTATCCTTTCCGCCGGTTTCCTTGTTCCAACAATTTGATCAAACTCCAAGACTTCACCGGAAGCCTAATACAAAGTCACAAGGTTATTAACATCACATTCTACTACCATTGTATCCATTTATCACTAGATACCATCCATTAACACTTTCCCCCAATTATGGTGATTTACTAAACCCTAGGTTAACCAACCCTTAAGATTCTTACAAATCGAAATCATACACTTGTTTCCTTTGTCAATATACCATCTATTGAGTGTATACAACCTTTATTTAACCAAAAATCACCAACCCAAGAACTAGGGTTTCAAACCCATACATCAAAATGCATAGATCTTAAGCTACAAAGATCAAAGAGTGAAGATATACCTTTAATCTTCAACTAGAAGTGAAATCTATCAAAGATTGGTGAAGAAATCAGCTCCAAATGATGGTTTACACCCAAAATCGCCCACAAACTCGAGAGGAAGAAACTAGGGTTTGAGATGGCATGAAATGAGCCAAAACCCGACTTTAATGCTCTGGTCGGAAGAGCTCGCGCCCCGCTCGCGCCGAGCTCGAGTCGCGAAGTGACGCGGATCTGCCCCCTAGTCGCCGCTTTTACCAGACTTCGCGCCAGGTTCGCGCCTGGCTCGCGCCGCGAAGTCGACGCGAAGTCAACGCGACATACTCGCGTTCCAGATCCGGTCCCTCTGCTCAACCTCGCGTTTCGCTCGCGCCTGACTCGCGCCGCGAACTTGCCTGTGCAGCAGGGCTGCACTTTTCGGTCTAGGTTTCAACACGGTTTCGTCCATAACTTTCTCATACGGTGTCCAAACGACACGAAACCAATTTCCACGTGTTTCATATGATTTATCCTTATTTATCATATTTTTATTCAATTTATTTACTTGCAAATTTCGGGTCGTTACAACTATCTACCCCTTAAAAGGATTCCGTCCTCGGAATCGCTAAGGATTTCAACCCGCATACACCCGAGCTTTCCGCTCTCATTCCCTTGTGGTCATTACCATCAAACTTTCCTCATTCCCGTTCCGTTGACATTACATATCCAAACGTTCACTTAACTTCGTTAAGCCCGAACAGTCAAGACCCAAGACCCAAATTTTTTTAAAACTCATAATACTCAAACGGGTCAAAATTCCGCAATTCGACCAAAACACCGACATTCCTCGACCGATCTTTTCACTCTCATAACAATGGTAAAACACAATCATACCATTAACTAGTTGATTTAAACGAATGTCAAACTCCAGCTTTGACCCAACCGATATATCCCGACATTGGTATATCCCCACATTGTCTACCCTTTTGACTTAAGCACAAAGTCAACTATACCTTAACATTTTCCTTCTCGATAAAGGTTTCATAAATCATCCCTTCCTTTACAATTTACCTTTAATTCAAGATTCAATTACAGTCTTACACTCGATTCCCAATTTCAACATTGGAATCACCCAAACGGGCCAAGTCGTATAAACCGACTACGATTCAATCAACCATCTCATCAACTTTTTCACAAACACATAATCGACACATTATGCTATCACTATCTTTAGTAAATCAAAACGAGAGTCAAGGTCCATCTTAGACCAATTCAACCAATCACGGGTTGACTAACATTGACTTTTACACAAGGTCAACCATACCTTTTCCAATCTAGCAATTTCCGTACACACGGCGTATCATTACCAACCCATCACTCTCGGTTCTACCCATTATTACTTTCTCAACAATCGTCCCCGTTAATCCAAGGGTCACACCTTAACATAAGGTCACAATAACATTTACCGTTTCTTGACCTTCACTTGGTCACTCATACTATCACTTAGTATTCTTTCAACCATCTTTGTATCACATTGATCAACTTACATTATTGGTACTACTCCCCCTACCGTAATACGTCCCGCATCCTTCTACGGTGTACTATGTCTTGGTTACCACATGGTAATTTGCTCACTAGGAGTTTCTCTTTCCCTCTATTCTATAAATCGTAGGCATCCCCTACATTTACATGATCTAAATGCAACCCGCATTTCGAGTCCAATTTTCATTTACCATAACATAATTGTAATATTCATTAACCACATGGTTCTACATTCATCAAATAAACACATAAACATATACACACATATAGATATACACACGTATATCATGCCAATTCAATCTAAATACCTCTATTGTGCACATATACAAACATATGTATATGTCACACCAATATCAAATAAACATCATCATCATGCACATATACAAACATATGTATATGTCACACCAATGCCATCTGACATCCATCTTTTCGCATCGTGTAGCCTTGCTACTATCTTACCCATTCGATCATCAAATCATTTATCGTGCATTCAAGCACCTCTCCCTCAAAACGCATTATTGTTTTCCTTCCCATTCGTATGTCTTCCATAGGACATATTACTTAGCACATTTCATATGATATAATATTATCTTTCCACAATTATATGCCTTCCAAGGTCATCATATGATGCACATGCATCGTACCCCGCGGGTAACTAATAACATTCTCTATTCGCTATTTACCGTTCCACTTACACATTAACCGTCATTAATCGGTTCATTTTTTTTTATTACCATATTTCCAAATCTTTTGTCGCTACAGAAGTAACTATCACTCAATTCTATTAACCATAACTCGCCGGTCATCCCGGTCATCTTTGAGTCAACCAACCGACTCCGGTCTATGATTCTCAAAAATACGAATTCATTTAACCCGGAAGATTATTCCCACGATGACTATTCGCGTCATACAACTCATCTACTAATTCCCGTAAGCACCAATTTGGGCAACAATCCAACAATATGGCTATACCCACACAACATACTGGCTTGGTGCATAATCATTCAATCCATCTCAATGGTCCTACCAAATGCCTCTACTCTCATCGACAATTATTCAACCTTGCTAAATCAAATCTTTCAAGTGAATAAATTAACAATAAAATTCATAACATTCAAAATATGTTTTTAACCAAAGCATTCGGAAGGATTACAATAATACCCAAAACTAAAGTCTTAGGGAAACAAATGGCACACCGGCCTAAACATCCACTGCTACAATTACGGGCCGCCTAATCCTTAGCTCCCGAACCTGACGCCCCATTGCGCGCCTCCTCCCGTGTGAGTAGGAAGGATCGTCCTCTCACCTTTGCCGGCTCCGCCTTCTTTTGAGCCGCAGACACAAGCGTTCCGGTTTTCTTCTTCGGGCACACGTGGCTATAATGCCCTTTCTCATGGCACGAGTAACATTCAACCTCGGCCATTGGTTTGGATCTACAATCTCGGGCCAAATGTCCCGTCTTTCCACAATCATGGCAAATTTTTGGTTCCCCACGGCATTCGCCGGTATGATTCTTCACACACCTCTTGCACGAGGCTACACTTCCTTGCCTAGAGAAGTTCGACGTGAACTTTCCTTTCTTAACCGTACCCGATCCACTCTCGGCATTCCTCTTATCTCCCACATACGCCCTCTCGACAACTTTTGCCTCGTTCACCTCTTCCACACCACGGGCGGCACTAATGGCCTCATCTAGCGTGACCGCTCTCTTTACCTCCAACTGATAATCCCAAGGTAGCCCACTAGCATACCTAACTACCCTCAACCTCTCCTCGGAGTAGGTCTTAGCAACAAACGGAAGTAATCCCGTGAATTCCCTCGTGTACTCCTCGACCGACATCTCACCCTTCCTTAGGGTCACAAACTTCTCTTGCATTTTCTCCAAATCCCGGTCGGGACAAAATTTC
This sequence comes from Calendula officinalis, assembly GCA_963853835.1. Taxonomy (NCBI): domain Eukaryota; kingdom Viridiplantae; phylum Streptophyta; class Magnoliopsida; order Asterales; family Asteraceae; genus Calendula; species Calendula officinalis. The sequence goes on from OY970828.1 coordinate 79,209,197, forward strand.
TTCCTCAACCTCACGGTAAACTCATCCCATGACATTCTCTCTACCACCTCCCTCCCGAGGGTCTCATAAACTATGTCCCACCAGACCATAGCATCCTCTTTTAGCAATTGAGATGCATACAACACCATATCGGTTTTCTTGCACTTGCTACTTCCGATGACCCGCTCGGTCTCTCGGATCCACCTCATAGTTACCTTCGGGTCCGAACTACCCGTATAAATGTTTGGCTTACAAGCCATGAATGTCTTAAAAGAACAACCATAATTTTCATCGGGCCTCGCCCTTGCATCACTACAACCACCTGT